>CM076577.1:294988609-295349835 GCA_034641835.2 Pinus albicaulis | reverse complement strand
TCATAAAACATGTAAGACAGAAATGAAATGGAAATTATGGAAATGTATAAACAGAAATGAAACAACTACAAATTATGAACATATGGATGGATTATGATACAATGACTTTTAAAAGAAATGAAATGAGAAATGTACACTAATACACAAAACCTTAGCTGAGCAGGGGCCCTCACATGACTTTAATGTAGTCCTCAGAAACAGAATTAAGTTGAAAAACAGTCTTCTCGGTAAACGAGTTCATTCTGGGAATGGTAGTATTACGGCTCAAGGCAGCGTAATCACTACAAAGCAAACATAACAGAGATAGCAGAGTTTATCCACAGACATCAATATCAACTATGACTATCGACTAACTTTACGTGCGTATGCAAATGCTCTATATATAACAACCATTTTATGCTTGTCTCCTAAAGTTCCTTGTTGACCTTGACCGTGAACCACCTACTTGGAACCATAGAAGTATGACGTGTTTAGGCAAATCTATGGAGGTGGATGAATTCAACTCCAGAACTCTGTACAGATGTCGATTTAACCTCCGCAAGCTTAGAAACGGCCGTATGGATGTTTATTTGCCACAAAACAGAGTCCAGCCGACATGAAACTCCATAGTTGACTTCCGCAGTGGGCCCCGTGACTGAAAGCATGGCTTGCTTTGGACAGTTGCTTAGAACCAGTGGTTAAGACCATATAAAATCAGTTCTACTTTCCCATGGCTCACGTTTCCCTTGTAGACACTGTAGCTGATGTTTCCACAAAATAGTATTCCATGGAAGATTCTGCACAGTGTTCAAAGTGTGAGTTTCATGATTTGTATGAATAAAATCTAGATCAAATAGAAAACACAAAAATATAATTAAAAACCATGTTAGATACCCTTTTGCACATGATATTGACAATTTGGGAGGTTTAGGTGAGTGAAAAAGGTATGGAAAAGTGTATGGAAAAGATGCAAATTAGGGACTCAACATACCCCCACTGTGAAGGTGTTGCATGTCCTCATGCAACCAAAATTTTGATACTCTTTGTTCAGTTCATGTGCCTTGATACTTCAGCCAGCACATCCAACCCCCTTCTCTTCTTCTTTGGTACTGCCATCAGTCTGGGTTTCTTCATTAAGCACCTAAATTTGATATTCACAAGTGCTCTGCTCAATTTTTGGCATTTCCTTTTTAATTTCTTATTCTTCTTTTGCCAAATACCCAAATGTAACATAGTATTATCATGGATGATCTTGTCGAGTTTGCCTTGTTCTTTCAGTGTTTCATTTTCATTTTTGATATGCCAATTCAAAAGCTCAAGCTCAAAAATTTCCTGTTTTAATGACTGAACTAAATCATCCTGCAATGTATGAGGCTGGATGGAAGAGGTACTTGGACCTGTGGCTGCCTTCTCCAAGGACTCTATATAGTCATATACCATTTGCTGCTTGGGGTCTACTTCCAGTGTCTTTTTCATTGGGTTGTCCCCAAAGTGCTGCAAGGGAGAATTATGTTCAAAATCTGGCCGAGGAGAACTTACATCAATATTTTGCTGAGAATAAGATGGAGTATGCTCATTGTCTGATTGGGAGTGAAAGGAGTCAGGTTCACTAACTGACTGAAATGGACTATGGTCAGTTGGAGACTGTTCAAATGTCTCCTCACCCAAATCAATGAAATGAGGACCCTTAATTTGTGTTTTTCTCAATTTTCCCTTAAGCCTGCTGCTTCTCCTCACATGCTGTGGTACACTACCCTTTTGTTCTTGTTTTCCTGTCTTTGCCTTCTTGGATATAGATGACCGTTTTTGAAGAAAAACTAATCTTTCAGATAGTATTTGGTGATCTTCTTCTTCAGAAGAAGGAGTTTTATGGACAGCCTCAATAATTTCTTTCCCTTTTGGTATTATTGGCTTCTTAGCTTTAATTTCCTTCTTCTTCCTTTTTACTAATCTCTCTTCCCTATCAGTTTTTTTTCATAGTAGTAGTAGAAGTATTTTGGATTTCATCTATTGTTCTTTTCCTTCTACTTCTTTTTGCTGTGCTAGCTGCGGGAATTTCCTGTGTAGGAGCAATTTGGGTTTCAACATTCATTCTCTTTCTTCTACTCCTTCTAATTGAACTACCTTCAGGAAGTTCCTGAGGTTCTTCAAAGAAGTTTCTAACTAGGAATTGTTCCCATGTATCTTTTCTTTCCTTTAGCTCCTTTTCAATCAGAATTTTTATAAGGCCGTGGTGATAAAGATGAGGCTCTACATCTCCTAAGTGTTTTTGAACAGTCACATCCATTTTCTTTAAGCTATTGAATAGAAAATAAGGAAGATTGAGAGTTTGGTTTTCAAGAAAATTCATCAATAGCCTGGTATGGTACATGTACATAGACCCAAAACGGCCTTCACATGTAATAAATTTCTGAACAATTAGTAGTAAAGTGGCCCATTCTTCTTTTATTGCATGCACAAGGATTCCTCTTTTAAAAGCAGTGATATCCATACAACCTGATTCCATTAGATTAGTTCCCTCATACCTCTATCCATTTGACCTTTTATTTTTGGACAATTCTCTATCTGGAAAACTCTGTGTTGTTACTATTGATGTTGAAAGTGACAAAAACTTGAGGTCTCAACAAGCTAGTATCCAAGCGTCTGTGTGCTTTGTAACTTCTGCAGTAATAACCCACAAAGTGAATAAAAGCGACCATTAGCTTTCCTCAACATCCTCTTTTGCTTGTGGATCATCCATATAAACTTAGGTCTTCGCTCTGCCACTCATAATTTCCCATTTCCTTACTAAAACACTTCTACTGGTTTGCCTCTGGCAGGGTTTAGTGAAATGAGCTTGATGAAATCACAGTCAGCATCTTTGTGGGATGTTATCATAAAATGAGAATGAGTACCATAAACAGAATGGAGTAAGACTGTGGGTAGATATACGGGAGTGAGAGTGAGCAAAAGGAACGAAATGGAGTGAAACAGGGAGTGAGAATGAGTAGAGCGGGGTTTTGTAAACACGACAGAGACACGACAAAGAGGTTAACAAAGTATAATGCATTCGGCCGCGTTTTGAATTTTGGTGGCTGTGTAATAAATATGAACATGTTTCAATCAACGGTTATGAAGTTATGCGGCTTGTAAGAGTCCTTTGTCAACTCAAATACGTCTCATTATCTACGGTGGGATATTGGAACATGAGTGAGAATCAGAATTTCAATTATGAAACCGTTTGTGAATAAATGCAAGAGGATAACATGGAGATCGTGGAAGGTTACGGGACTGTCAATATAATCATTGCGCGTTATGGGTAGAGCTCATAGTTTAAAATTATATAAAAATGTGTTTTTCAATACTATTGAAATAAACTTTATTCATACCTTTGGAATCCTTGCTTTTGCCCTTGGTCTTCAACTGATTGATCTTCATTAGTGTCTTGAATGTTCCATTGATCCTCTCTCCTGCATTTTATTTCATAATTATGGAAATAACAACTGACTGTACATTCTCTTTGAAAACAGAGTAGTAGCTGCGGAATCTGCTTCTGGCCGCGGAAACTGGAGTCAGCTGCGGAAACAGATGTCAGCTGCGGAAACTGACACAACTATTACTTGGTTGAATAGAAATGAACAAATGACAGATGACCAGGTGGAAATGGTCATAAAAAATATTTTTATTGATGGAATGGATGAAATGAAGTGGAGTGAAGTGAAATGAAATGAAAGGAAATGAAATGGAGTGGGTGGTGAAATGAAATGAAATGAAATGAAATGAAAGACAGATTTTTTTGGAAAATATAGAGTGTCAGGTGTCCCTGATTTTCACCCCATATTTTCTGTATAAGACTGCCAATCAATGATTGGTTTTCAGGCTTATACCATTTTTTCTTCTTCTTTTTTTTTTTTTTCTTTTTTTTTTTCTTTTTTTTAAACTTGAAAAACAAAAGCTAGCTTGGTAGAGAAGAAGGATTCTTCTGTACCAGCCTGATTGCAGAACTTTCTTGAAACAACTTGACAAAATCCTCTTTAGTGAGTGGCTTATGATAAACTTTCAATCTATGGCCATTCACTATAAGAGGAGTTTGAAACTCATCAATGGTCTTGATTCTTACAGCTCCATTGTTAAAGATCTTGTCAATCTCATATGGCCCAAGCCAATGAGTCTGAAATTTCCCTTGAAAATCTTTAAACTTAGAGTCAAATAACAATGCCCAATCTCCTTCTTGAAACTTCTTCTCTTTGATTTTGTTGTCCTTTCAAACATTTAGTTCTCACGAAATTGAACTGAATCAGATCTTGGGTGCTTCATCAGATATCATTAGCTCCATTCTTTGTCCATGATCCATTCTATGCTTTTGGGCTTCTGATAAGTCCATCCCCAACTGAACTGCTATCTTGAAGGTCTTGACTTGGAACTCGATGGGGAGCAAGACTTCTTTCCCATAAACAAGTTCATAGGGAGAATGTCCTGTTGTATTCCTCCATGTAGTTCTGTAGGCCCACAAGGCTTCTGGAAGCCTTTCTGCCCAATCTCTTCTATGTAGATGAACAGTTTTGGTGATGATACTTTCAAGAACTTTGTTTGTGGACTCTACTTGACCATTTGCTTGTGGATGGTAAGGAGTAGATCTTCTGTGCTTGATTTTGTATTCTTCCATCAACTTCTCCACCAAATTTGATGTGAATTGGCTCCCCTGATCTGTCACAATTTCTCTTTGAACACCAAAGCGAGTAAAAATATCCTCATAAAGAAAATGAACAACTGAATTTTGATGATACTAATTACTTCCTTCTACCATTTAGCTGTGCAATCAAAGTCTGAAACCCAGTATAACTTCTTTTGCCAATATAACTTCTTTTGCTTAGATGTGGGATTATGTGGTCCAATAAATCTCAAGCCCCATTTTCAAAAAGTTCTGTGCAGTACCTGCTTTAATGGCATTTGTTTGAGGTGGTTCCTATCTTTATGAGCTATCACACCTTTTGACATATTGTTTTGCATCTTTGAAGAGAGAATAATATGTCCCATGAAGATTTTGCAGGCGTGCTGTCCAAAGTGTCCAGCGCATGGTTCATCGTGACATACCTTAAGAATATAGACCTTCATCTTCTGCAAACATCTTACAGATAACGATCACCTTTGTTTTAAACAATTCATTAGAAATCCATGAATATCTTGAACTCTCCTGAATAATTTTTCGTTTTTCTCTTGGAAATAAATGTGAAGGTAGTTTCCCTGTAACCAAAAAGTTAGCAATATCTGCATACCAAGGGGTCTTAATAGTTACTGCAAACAAATATTCATCAGGAAACTTATCTTCTACAGGAGAATCTTCTTTAGTATTATGAATCCTAGACAAGAAATCAGCTACTGTATTCTGTTTTCCTGGTCTATCCAACACAGTAATATTGAATTCTTGCAAAAGTAAAAGCCATCTTGTCACTCTGCCATTAGTAACGGGTTTGTTCATTAAATATCTAATTGCAGAATGGTCAGTATGAATAAAAGTTTCATAGCCTGTTATGTAATGTTTAAACTTATTAATTGCATGAACAACAGCTAAAAACTCTTTTTCAGTCACAGTATAGTTCAACTCTGTGGGAGTCAAATTTTTACTGGTGTAATAAATGGCATAGGGAATTAAATCTTTTTGACCCAACACAGCTCCAAGAGTTGTATCTGAAGCATCTGTAGAAATATGGAAAGGAAGTTTCCAATTTGGTCCTCTCAAGATAGGTGCTTCAGATATTCTTGTTTTCAAAGTTTCAAAAGCTGATTGACAATCAGGATCCCATTTAAATTCACAGTCTTTTGTAAGCAATTTGAAGAGTGGAGATGCTATTTTAGTGAAGTTTTCTATAAATCTTCTATAGTAACCAGTAAATTCTAGAAAACTTCTAACATCTCTTTGACAATTTGGAATAGGCAACTTGGAGATGACTTCAACTTTTGATCTATCAACCTTAATCCCATCTCCTGAAATATGATGTCCTAAAACAATCCCTTCGGTAAACATCATAAAGCATTTTTCATGGCTTAATGAAAGGTTTGTTTCTTTACATCTTATGAGAACTTTTTCCAAATTTTCTAATGCCTCTTCAAATGAATTACCATAAACTGTAAAATCATCCATATCAACCTCTACACAATCATGGATTAGATCAGAAAAAATTCCTAGTACTGCTCTTTGGAATGTTGCTGGTGCATTACATAACCCAAAAGGAAGCACTCGGTAGGAAAAAGTTCCCCATGGACAAGTAAATGTGGTCTTATCTTGATCTTGAGGTGCTACCTGAATTTGATTATAGCCACTAAAACCATCCAAAAATGAAAAGTACTTTTTACCTGCTAATGTGTCTAATACCTGATCGATAAAAGGCAAAGGAAAGTGATCCTTCAAAGTTGCTTTGTTCAATTCCCTGTAATCAATGCATACCCTCCATTTACCATTCTTTTAGGTACTATAACCAAAGGAGAAACCCATCGGCTATCTGAAATTGGATAAATGAAGTTTACATTGAGTAGTTTTTGGAGCTCTTCTTTCACTATCTCCCTAAGATTTGGATTCATCCTTCTTTGAGGTTGTCTGATTGGTCTACTGTTTTCCTCAATTTAGATATGATGGATGCAAGTCTTAGGATCAATACCCTTCATGTCAGTATACTCCCATGCAAATGCAGTAGAATGTTTTTGCAAGATTCTGGTTAGTTCTTCTTGTTGTGACTTCTCGAGATGTTTGTTGATATTCAATGTCTTTTCTGGAAAAATCTCAAAAGCAGAATTACCAAATTCTTCCATAGAGTAAAGAGACATTTGTCTTGATGATAAATATTCTATGTCAGATTCCAACTGAAATTGTGTGGGGTCATATTCCGAAGTTATCTCAAAATTTTCTAATGTGTTCAGAATTTGACTATCCTCACTAATTTCAGAAATGGTAAAGACAGGTTGTATAGTGTTCTCATCATCGACCCATTCATTGTCTCCTATTTCTATGATTGCTCTTGCTGGAGGATACAAATTGAATTTCTTTGTCGAATTACCATTAGAAATGTACATGTCTCCAGATCTACAACTAATAAAAGCATCAGCTGTGGCCAGCCAAGGTCTTTCTAAGATAATTGGATGTCCTCCTAGATTACTTTTGGGAGTCAAAATCATAAAGTCTACTGGATATTCCCAAGAATCTAAGGAGACTGAAATATCTTCTAATACACCATCTGGTTTAATAACCGATCGATCTGCAAGTTGCAATAAAGTAGGTGTAAAAGAAGGTTAGGAAGTTTTAACTGTTCCATAGTCTGTCTACTCATAATGTTGATAGCAGCCCCTAAGTCAATCAATGTGTTTGGAATTTCTATCCCATTTATATGTGTCTTGACAATTGGACTTCCTGGATCTACATACTTCTACATGGTAATTTTTCCCATCATAATGTCTGCAATCTTTCCTACCAGGTGGATTCTTCTTGTGTCTTTTAGCTTCCTTCCTGGTCTTTTGAAACTCAACTCCTTTATGGTTTTTGCTAGAATAGGAATTGCTCGAATGGCTTGTAGCAATGGAATCTTGATACAAACATTCTTCAATTCATCTAGAAAGTCATAGTTAGGCAACAAGATTTGTTTTTCCACCCCCTTATCAATTTGTAGTCTTTTCGGAAAAGGAGGTGTAGATGAAGATACAGGTTGCTCAACTATAGGAGTTGTGGGTGTTAGCTTTTCTTTTTCTTTTTGAATTTTTGAATTTTGAAGAGATTCTTCCTCAGAACCCTTATTGACTTGAAGAGAATCCTCCTCAGAGGTATCTTGCTCTTGAATATCTATAGAAGGTTTTTTCTAAAACTCTACCAGATCTGAGTTGTACATCGTTGAGAGGAACAATCATATAGGTAGGAAATTGTTGTCCTTCTACCATATAAGTAGTTTGGGGATTCTTATTGTTAGGATTTGGCAATGGCTGAGCTGGAAGTTGATTTGTCTTCTGTTGGTATGGGAGCATGAGTTGAGGATTTGTATTTTGTTGAGAACGTTGTTGTTGTGGAAATGGCAATGAAAGTTGTGGATTTTGGCTTGGAAATTGTGGAGCTTGTTGATTTTGAAAAGATGGAGGATATTGATAAAATTGAGCAAACCTCCCATAAGGATTTTGCATCCCTTGTACCCATGGCTGATATGAATTTTGATGTTGGGGCCAAGATTGTTGCCAAGGAGTCCAATTTGGTGGGGTTTGAAGATTCATGGGGTTATTAAACCCTTGAGATTGTTGTCCCTGCCAAGGTCTCCTTGCGACAAAACAAAGAGATTCTATTGAATTTGGATCTTCTTGAAAAACAGCTTTGAGTCCAGGGATTGAAGGACAATCCTTGATCTCATGATTTTCTGAGCAAATCATACATGTTTCTACAACTTTTGCATCCAAGGGACATTCCCTTAAAGCATGTTTCTTTCTGCATTTCGGACAAAAGATGGCTAAAGCATCTGTTTCTGCTTTCTGCTTGTTTTGGATTTTAAGGGTGTCTAGTTGTTCACTAAGGCTCCCTAAGATATCAGTTTTGAACTCATCAAGCATACTACCAATCTCTGCCCTACTTACTGATCCAGTTGCAGATTTGTTAGCCCTAATAAGAAAAGGATCCCTAGGCCCTTTTCCTGTTTTAGATTTTCCTCTTGAGAGATGGATACATGATTCTTGTTATATAAGAAACCAGGAAGTTAGCTCTCCTTTACCCATCATGTTTAAAATGTCTATCCATTCATCTCTAATGGCTTTTAATGGGAGGGCTTTCAAGGTTTCATTATCTAAGTTGCTCATCTTTGCTCTTTTCAAGTTGTATTGAAATCTTTCAATTAAGTCTTCCAAATTTTCATCTTCTTTTTGCATCATTTTGAATACCTCATCCTTGTGATTGGTGGGCATACAATAGTCAAAGTATCTATCCAAAAATGTTTGTTTCATATCATTCCAAGTCCTGATAGATTGAGTGGCTAATCCCATGAACCATTTCAAAGCAGATCCCTTCAATGTTGAAGGAAACAGTTTGAGTTTTTGAGAATCTTCCATATAGTCATAAGTTAGGCACACTACTTCAAACTCAAACAGAAATGTTTCAGGATCTTCACTTCGCAATCCATAAAAGTTAGGGAGAACAGATGGTGAGATATTTTTCATTGTTGCATGAGTTTCCTCATCAACTATAGGGAATCCAAGCAAATTGTACCTATTTCTACCATCATTTCCTTCACCATTGTTATCTCCATTATCTCCTCCTCTTCTACCTCCACCTCTATTTATTACTTCCTCTTCCATGATAGTTTCTTTAGAGTCCTTATAGTCCTCTAGTTCTTCTACCAAGGAAGGATGAGAGAAAGTCTCTTTGTTTTCTAAGTGGGTTTTAGTAGGTGGTATAGGAGAATCCTCTAATTCACCTGTTCCTTGACTTCCAAAAATCTTAAGGCTAGGGGTAGATGGTGGTGAATATGGTCTATGCCTTGAAGAAGATGGAGTTGTGAAAATCGAACTCTTGGCTTTAGCTATAAACCTTCCCCTAGAATCTCTTGCTCTATGCATGTCATTTTTATTTTTTTTAAAAAGTTGGGCTAATAATTCTCTTTCTGATCTTCCAGATCACACTAGGTGCAAGAAGAGAGCATACTTAAGAAATTACTAAACCAATAACTCTCTTTTCTGATCCTCCAGATCACACTAGGTGCAAGAGGAGAGCATACTTCAAGAAGTTATCAAGTTTTCCCTTCTTTTATGATTTATGTTTTTTTTTTTAAGAAATTGGCTACCTAGTTACACTTCCCCGGCAACGGCACCAAAATGTTTGGTCAATTTAGTGTGTCCTAAATTGCTGCATTTAATTTGTCAATCCGGGAATCGTAAGCTGATGAAGTGCGGCGCACTATATGTGCAAGATAACCTATTTCTTAACTTTTTGTCGTTTTGGTTTTTCTAAGGTGAAATGGAAATTCTAAAATGAAAACAAGTTTGGTTATATTTGTTCAAGGAAGTGATATCCCCTATAATGATTTACCAACTTGAAACTTTAAAAACAAATTGAAAATTACAATGACAAGACTTGAAAGAAAGTAAAAGTGTACTGCTGAAATGAAAAGGTGCTGCTAATCTAATGAATCAAAACGGTAAACTAGTGAACATGAAAACCAAACTATTCTTGCTGCCAACTAAACACAAAAGAAACTATGCTTAAGGAAATTCAAAATTGCAACAAAATAAATCTAAATCAGATTACATCAATTCATTTTATGACCCTTCATCATTAGACCAGCTATGATTTTCGGAAGTAATCATAAACAACTTGTGTAACTGATATTTAATTTGCAAAAAGTAAACTAATACTAAACCATACACTCATGATTCAATCCCTCGCCATCAGTCCAGCTGTGGCTTTCGGAGGCAACTGAAGATGTCATATATGATTTAATATATCTAAATTTGCAGAAAAGAAACTAATACTAAACTACACATTTCATAATGCAGTCCCTCACCGTCAGTCCAGCTGTGGCTTTCGGAGGCAACTGAAGACGCTATGAGCAGCTTAATATATCTAAATTTGCAGAAAAGAAACTAATACTAAACTACACATTTCATCATGCAGTCCCTCACCATCAGTCCAGCTGTGGCTTTCGGAGGCAACTGAAGACGCTATGAGCAACTTAATATATCTAAATTTAACTACTGAATCAGATAAGCAAAACTGAAATGTACAAAGCAAGACTGAAGTTAAACAAAAGCTATGAAAAGCAAACTAGCAGCAGAACAATGTTAGTTTCATGTCATTAGTCAAAATGCTATAAAAATGCCCGGGCTGTCTACCTAAAACCTGCACAAGAAAGCTGATCAGTGATTAACAATCATAAAACATGTAAGACAGAAATGAAATGGAAATTATGGAAATGTATAAACAGAAATGAAACAACTACAAAGTATGAACATATGATGGATTATGATACAATGACTTTTTAAAATAAATGAAATGAGAAATATATACACTAATACACAGAACCTTAGCTGAGCAGGGGCCCTCTACACAGCCTTGGTAACGATCCTCAAACACGAATTAAGTTGAAAACAGAGTCTTCTCACATTAAAAAGCAGTTCATTACAGAATGGTAGTGTTACGGCTCAAGGGCAACGTAATCACTACAAAGCAAACATAACAGATAACAGAGTTTATTCACGAACAACAGCTATTATCAACTAACAACTATGTCAACTAACTTTATACGTGCGTATGCAAACGCTCTATATATAACAATAAGCCATATTAGTCTCTAAAGTTCATGATGGCGGAGAGCACGTAGACCACTACGCCCACCGATATAGGAAGTATGGCCGTGTTGGAAAGCGAATCTACGGAAGGTGGATGAATTCCAAACACCAAGCTCTATCGCTTCCGATCTACACTTGAAAACAAATTATTTCCAAATCAGAGATTGACTGCAAAGGGCATTCACCAGATCTTTCACCATACAAAGAAGGATGAATATTCCGGAGGCTACCTGGCCCGCATGCAGACTCTGTCCGAGGAAATAAGTTTGCAATCACCGTAATAGACTTCGACAATTAAACTTGGCTCCGATACCATGTAGAAATTAGCTGAATAAATCACTTATTCACTGAAGATTAACCTGGTCATATATCAATTTTGAATTGCATACATAACACATAACCTTCTTCTACGATTAATTGTCACATGCGGAAATAACAGAAGCAATCTCACATCAATTCAATCACACATTAACTCAGTATGTATGGGGAAAGCCTATAGCTGAAAACCCCGCAGCTATTGTGTATATTATAATGGAGAAATCATGTAACCAAACAATTACAATACTCCTCACAAGTACTCAGTACTTTCTCATAAAGTCACACACAATCTAACTCAGTTTTGAACAAGTCACTGGTTCAAAACTCACTGCTGATTGCCTTGCCTCTATTGCACAATAATGGCCTATATATGAAGAGATCCAAGGTTCGAATCCCCTTGGCTTGACTGCGCAATTGTCATGGACAATTCCTCCAAGTGTAATGCAAATCCCATGCAAAACTGATCCTCCAACTGATAGCTTTACTCACCCTTTCATCTACCTCTTCCTCTGGTCTCCACTGAACTGATCATGCACTGTAGTGAACTGAAGTGTTCTTGAGTTGACTAATGAGTTAATATTTAGTAAATTAAATATTATTTAATTTACTCCACTCATATCTAGTTGATTAGTTAGTTAACTAATCCCAACTAGTTCAACTAAAACAAACAAAACACAACTCCACTACTTGTCCCGTTAACTCCTCCAAAAATCCTGCCACTGAAGTCTAACTGAAGCCAACCATGCAAGATGCCATCAAACCCTAGGAACCACGTGATTCCTTGTGTCGGTTGCATGAGTCACCTCCATGACTCAAACTGAAGTGCGCCAAGAGAGTAAACTGCTGTTTATAGTCAAAATATTATTAAGGGTAAATAATATTTGACTTCCGTATTTTTAGGAGATCAGTCTAAAAATAGCCTGGGTCCTAAAAAATAGGGTCTCATCTATTTTTACCGACATGTCGCATCCATCAAGAATCTCCAAGTAGAATTCCCAAATTATGCTCCGTATGTCTAAAAATAGACATAGTCTAAAAATAGACTTTGCGCCAGAATTTGCCTGCGGGCCCACTTAGTGAAGGCGACTTCATTTCACTAAGCTCCATCATCTTGCTGCATTCTCAATAGTTACTATGCCTGAACTGGAAAGAGTTCTCCAAAGTTTTCAAAAGGATAAAAGCCTCGACTTGGATGGGCTCTCTATTGAATTATATAATCACTTCTTGGTTTCATATGAGAAGACCTCTTATATGTTATTAAATATTCCAGGATTGTTGGACAAATCCTTTCCCCTTTTAATTCCACCTTTATTTCCATTATTCAAAAAGTAGACAATACTAATTCTTTCAACCAATTTAGGCTTGTATCTCTTTGTAGTTATATCTACAAAATTATAACAAAGATTACTACTTACATATTAAAGGACATTCTTTCAAACCACATCTCCCTTGAGCATTTTAGATTCTTATCTGATAGGAAGATTCATGAGGCTATAAGTTTGGCTTAGGAAGCGCTACATTCTATCCACCAATTTCGAAAAAAAAAAAAAAAAATCCTTGGTTTTCAAAGTTTATTTCTCCAAATACCTTGATAGGGTCAACTGGATTTACTTTAGACACCTCTTGGTTCATTTAGGATTCTCCCACTCTTTTGTTACTTAGGTCATGAATTGCAGTAACATGTCCTCCTTTACCATTTTATAAATGGGGTTGCTTCTCCTTTATTCCATGTAGAGAGGAAATTAAGACAAGGATGTCCTCTCTCCCCTCTACTTTTTCTCCTAGTGTTTGAAAATGTGAGCAGACTGATTTCTGAAGCAGTCCACATAGGAAGTTTCAAAGGGGTAATGATTTTTCCAAATTGTTATATCTATCACACTTTATTTTTGTATGATGTACTTATTTTTTTAGATGGTGGAATCCCTCATATTATACATTCAATATTAATTTTGGATCTCTTTAATCAATCAAATGGTATGATAATAAATTTCCAAAAGTCCTCCATCATGGTTTGGTTCATTCCTTAAAATTACAAGCCAATTATTGAATACATCCTATCCTATTAGGTGATGAATATTAGGAATGGCCTAAAATACCTAGGTTTCATCATTAAACCATGTAGATACAACAATCAATATTGATCATGGTTATTAGAAAAAGAGAGAAAATGATCAAGATATGGAGAAACAGATGGATCTCCAAAGTTGGTCATCTTGTCCTTTGTAAATCAAGCATCGAAGCAATCCTTGTATGCTGGGCATATTCAAGATGGATTCCATTGAACATTCTAAATAAGATAAAAAAAAATATCTCTATGTTTCATTTGGTTCAAGAAAGAAGAAAATAGGAACTTTTCTCTCACAACCTGAAAATATATTACATGCCAAAATCTTTTGGAAGTTGGGGTCTAAAATGCTTACCTATTTTTGCAAAGGCTCTATATAACAAAGGTGTTTGATTCTTCATACAAGAAGAAGGAATTTGTTCTGAATTTATTTTCCATAAATATATTAAGACACTTTCCCTTTTGGATTGGATCTATTTCCATCAAAAATCCTCATCGAATGAACCTATCATCTAGAAAGATACTTTTAGCCTTCTCAATCATAAGTGATCACCTATGCTGGAAAGTAGGCAATGTTAAAAATTTTATTCTTGGGAGAGACACATGGATTGGAAGTAAAATTTAGCACCACTTCCTAGATCCCCTAATTCATCACCTTGTTGATGTAGGGAAATGATCTCTTGTACACATTTTTGTATCACATCCTCCTATTAGACCTCAAATATGGATGTATTTTTTTGGCTTACAACTTGAAGGACATGATGAAAATGCATGGGATTGTTTCAGTAGGTCTATAATATTCTCAAATAACTCTCTCTAAATATGAGGATCAACTTATCTATACCCACAATCATCATGTGAAGTGCACACCGAAATATGATTATCTATCTTAGTTCCAAGGGTCGGAAAATCCTTCCTAGTTGGGGGGGGGGGGAGGGGGGGGGACTCTAGAAACTAAGCTATCCACCAAAAGAAAAACTATTAATGTGGCTCATGTTAAAAGACTGAGTTCCTACCTGAGATATACTTCAACGGATATCATTTCAGGGCCCCATATCTGCTCCCTTTATAGACAGGGTGTTGAATCCATTAACCACTTGTTCATAAAATGTCCATTCACTAAAAGGGCCTAGTTAGATATTAAAGGATCATCCCATCAAGATTTAACTTGGGAAGTATGTAAGATCGACCTTTGCTTACAAACATGGTTTTCACAACAATTTCAGGATTACATAAATGACATTGCTCCATGTGTCAATTGGGGAATCTAGTTGGAACATAACAATTCTACATTTGAAAACAAAATTCCAAATCACTCAAAGGTATCATATCAAAGTATAACTATTATTTCTTCTTTATCACACTCCTCTTCAACTGGTGTACACCCACTCCTACTTCAGTGGTCATGCAAATATATTTTCCTTGGGTTCTCTTTGATGGAGTTGTTCAAGCCATGACTTCTCATGGCAGAGTAGGAGACATCCTACATTTTTCATAATCCAACTCTTTCTCCACAAATATTGATATAGTCACAAATATTTATCCTGAATTATTTGTTATGTATATTATCCTTCTTCTGGAACTATCTCAGGATGTCTATTCTCTTCATAGATACAATTATTCACAAGTTGTTATCCAATGGATGTTAGGGAAAGATATTCTCAAAAATTACTCTTTACTTCCTCTTTAAAAAAAAAATCTAGAAAAATATTTCTTTTTCTCACATATCTTTTTAGGACACTTACTGGCATAGAAATGAAGAAGCTTTCAGGCTCTCAAATTTTGAACTGGATTTGGATAGAGGAACATGTGCGAACACTTAAATTAACGAAGGAAAAAGGACATATTTTCTTTTTTACCCTTGTGTCTGAGTAGTTTCATGAAAACAAAAACACATTTTTTTTTTATGAGAATACAGAGACAACATAATTGTTGATCTTAGTTGGACTTAACTATTATAATTATTTTGAGAAAATTGAGTTGTCAGTTTTGTTGGAGATACATATTTTATTCTTGTATAGGCTAAAATTAGCACTAATTGTGATGTTTTTTATTCAGTATGATAATTATCATTAGGGGAATTTTGAGGTATAAAATGAGCCTCCTCAGGAAAATGAAAAAATAATTGTAAAAATAAAAAATAAGAGTTATGAATTTTTAAAGAAAAAAGAAAGAAAACTACCCTTTTGATTGTATTTTTGACTTATCTCTTAATTTTTACTCAAATTTCAAGTATGGGCACTCGTTGGATGTATATTTTGATTCTTCATCAAAATATTACCTACTCGAAATATTTTTTAGTAGACCCACACCAAAAAATTGAAAATACATGAAAAAATGTGTTTAAACACATTTTTCCATGTATTTTCAACTTTCCTTGGTGTGGGTCTACTCAAAAATATTCCAAGTGGGTACTCATTGTATTGCACACAACAATTGTCCACACATGAAATTTGGGTAAAACTATAATGAGTTAAGTAAAAAATATGGTCAAAAAAAGTATTTTTCTCATTTTCCCTCCCAAATATTTATCCATGGGGATGACATCATCATCTTGAATCCTACTTGTTTGTTTCAACTTGGTTTTGTTAGTATATTTTTTCATTTTTAGGCCCATTTTTACTTCAAAATTTCCCTAATGATTTTATGATCATAAGGGTATATATAGTGGGTTTGTGAGGCAATTAAATGCATATGCATATACTGATGTGACTTTTATTTATCCCTTAGATATAGAAGTTGCATACATTTTTCCTTGGGAAAATATATGATAATAATTAAATGTGGATGGGGAGGATAGAATCATTCCTAATTTACAATTTTATTTTATTATTACCAATATAGATCCATCTTCAGCACAGATCTAGAAAGTGCCAAGAGGGATTAAATCTCTTCGAGGTTCAAACCTCTTTTAGAGTGTAAACTTAAAAAAAAAAAATTGCACCTAAAGAGATTTGATCTCTCTAGTTATTTGATATATTTGTGGTTAAAATGGACACACATAGACACACTCTCATGCACAATTTTTCATTTTTTAAATTGCATTTTTGAATGCATAAATTGATTCAATGCCTTGAAATGATGTTGAACACTTGGACTGTTAGAGTATACAAAGTAAACTTACAACTTTTGAACCACATTGTCCACATTACTTAACTTTGTATATTAAAAATTTGTATTTATGAGCAAGATTGAATTTTATTATTATTAACAATATTTTTTAAATGACATATATTATTAAGAATGAAATGAATTACACGTCTCCTTCTTATTACTCTTGTTTAATAAGTTTTATTTTATTGTTTTTTTGTTTTAATTTTTGTTACATCTTTTCTCCAACCATTAAAATATTTTATTATGGTGAACATTAAAAGATTTTTTTATATATTTTCTCTCTGTAAGAATCACACACACACACACATACACACACTTTTAATTGCATTATCTCTCTATAAAGTTGATATAGAATTATAACTCTTAAAGTTGATATAAAATTATAATACTTCACATGGAGATGGGAATATTTTATTTATGATTGAGATTGAGAGTGGACATTTCTTTCATAGTGGTAATATCAACAACGATCTGAGCAAGCATAATGAGAGTGTGATTTTTAATGTTTTAAAACGCTTTTAATTAAAACTAACCAAACATCTATATTCACTTTTATTTTTTTGTTATAACCAACATTGTTTTTTATTTAGAGAATATTTTTTATTTTATTTTAAAATAGACACGCACCAACTCAATTTTAACATGGAAAGAATTACACATCACCCTCACACTAGGTTGTAGAATGCACCTCGCAAAATTATTTATAAATTTAAACAAATGGATTTTTTTATGATGTTATTGATACTTAATGATGAATAGATATTTTTGAGAGTTAATAAAAATATTTAATGAATATGTTTTTATTAAAAAAAAATACAACATTATTTTCTATATATATATATATATATATATATATATATATATATATATATATATATATATATATCTATATATATATATATATATATATATATATATATATATATATATATATATATATATATATATAACAAATTTAGTAAAAGGGATCAAATTCTTAACATGTATTTTTTTTAATTAATGTGTATTTATGATGAGTTCTATTCTTCACGAAGATCATGATAGAAACCATAAAGCCTTCAACTACCATCCTATCTTCGGGGGATTTCAATATCAGGATTCTTCCCTTCATTTGAAGCTCCCTCATTTTGGTGTCATCATTGCAAATTTGGTAAACCATGGGTATTTTCTTTTACAACAAGGTTCTTCCCTCCTCTTAGGTGATTCCATTGCTTCATATCAACTGTTTTCTCTTCATGAGGCCACGTTTAGGGGGCACCCGCTATATGCAGGTTGAATATACCAACTTTTTCTCTACACTCATAGCCAAAATTTAAGATTGAATAGGAATTAATTTCGTCTCAGTGTGGCTCATACATGGCATTAGGCAACTTCAAAAAGGGATTTTTCTCAAAGATGATTGTATAGCTAAGGAGTCCTTAATCCTTTTACTCTCAAGATTGAATGGAGGAGCCAAATGTTGGGTTGTACCATCTTCCTCTCTGTCACATCCTGCAAGGATGTTTTAAAGATAGGGCTCTCGCAACTGACTCCCAAAGATCTCTCAATTCCAACCTTCATTATAGAAATAGCAGAAGATATTTCAGATCTAGAGGTGGATGGCTCCCAATATGATGTATTTTGCTTAGATTAAGAGCGAAATGCCATAATTTTTCATTTTAATGTATTAGTGATGATAAAATGTTACAATGAGGCCCTGCTTATATACCTAGGCAGGTGGCCTTTCATGAATGGGCATGTCTTTTAGACATGCCCTTTCACTAACTTAATGACTACTTACATAATCCTCATTTGACTATTAATAATTATATTTATTCTATTCGTTATGAATTATATTCATAACAATGGGTCTCAAATTAGGACATATGACCCACATGCGGTATCTACTAAGTCCAATCTTCTCAATGTGTATGCAAATGCTCTGTCATCGACCTCTAAAAAAGTCCTAGTTCTTTGTAGGAAAATCTGGGTTTAAAAGTTATGATGGTATGCGAATAGCCTCTTTTATACAACTTTTGATCTTAAAATAGTAAGGCTCATGACTCAAATGCACCTCTACACTTTTAAGGTGCACCTATCCGCTCCATCAAGAGCATCCAAACAATAATAAGGAATAGTCTTGTTGACCCATCGCATGTTAGAAAACATCTTTTTGTTTGACCATAGTAGATTGGTCAAATAATAGAAAGCAAGACCTGATAAGATTAATCTAATGGCCATATCATTGGGCTTTATTTTCTTGTAGGTACTACAGGTTATGGATGTGTGTACATTGGTAACAGAATTTCAAGAGACAAAGTGTTGGTGTTTGGTAATTAAGTGTCACATCACATTAATAATGAGATATAAGATATAACATGTAATAAAAATGCCAACAACCAACAACTATTCCTTTTTAAGGTGTCTACACACCATGCATTTGTTGCATTTCTAATATGTCATTGGAGGTGTTTCTTTGAAGGTTTGGTTTGTAGGGTGTTTAGAACACATGCAGCAGCATGGGAAGAAGTCAAGACGCTTTAAGAGTGTTCACACATCAAGCAAGGGACACAAGATATCTAGTTGTGGAAGGCTTAGCCATTGACGGTGAGGACACGCATATGCATAGAAGAGTGCATGTGGGAAAAGCCACTTGGGAGAGCCAAGAAGAGCATATGGAGAGATACTCAGACATACAACAACTTAACAGTTATGGGGGCAGACTTTGTAATGATAATTTGCCAAAACATAACAATGTCATGAGGGAGATTTATATTTTTCAAATTTTATGTTTAAAACAAACATGAGAGAGCCATAACATACACAAGGTAACAAATGGGTGATTGATATTTATGCATTCCCATACAAAACAATCACAAATCAATAATCAACATTTATTTTTTGTTGTCGTGATAGATAAGTGATTAAATGTATTTTGAACAGTTGAAATTTATCAAGGAATGTAGTAGATGAATTTTGGAAAGGAACACATCAGTGTCGCATAGGAAAGGAAGATAGGCCAAACAGGAGAATTACTTGCAGCTTTAAATCAGACTGAGACAATTAACAATAAGCAGACAACATAACTGACATTTTCATTTGGGACATGTGCAACAAATAACAGACATGATATGATTCCTAATCCAATGGGTGAGTCAAAAAATCTCAACTACACTCAAATTGGATTTCAATTAAAACCAATAATATGCCTAGTGTGATCATCCTAGCTTATATTCCTTTCCTCTTTATGGATTCAATGAAATAAGGAAAATAGGAAAATATACACAAAACCTTCATCCACAAAACAACAATACTTTCAAAGGAAACAACTATGAGGAAAAAACTCCACTTTATTCTTTAGTCTGAAATTTTCAACTAATAAGCGGTTACACATGCAATCTTGCAAAAACTTTGGGATTCCACAAGCCTTCATTCAAATGAGGCGGATGATATTCATTTGAAATAGACCAATTACCTAAACTATGGAATAGGCCGATGGCCTTGGTTTATGGATGTGTTCAATTCTTTGAATTGGCCCAATGTTCAAACACGAATGATGCATGGAAAGTTCCCAAGGTTTGAAAGTGGTGCAACACTTTAAAGAGTTCAATGTCTTCATCTTATTAGGGAAGATACCATGCTTCTCTTATAAGGTAAATAACATTCATTAAATCAAAGGAACTTGCACCCATAACCACAAAGTAACAAGTTACTAGGATCAACTTCACCCTCTTGTGGCAATATCTGACTACCTAAACCATGAAACAGATACAAATACAGATATCGATCCACCAGATTATTGAAATGCCAAGACCTGGATATGATGGGGAAATGCCATATACAAAAAATACAGCAGAATTTTTTTAATTTTAAAATAGTTCAAAGTTAAAAATCCTAACCATTCAGAGATCACAACATTAGAACTGAATTCATTAGATAATTTATAAATTTGAAGACTGAAATAATGATGCATCATGTTTTAGAAAAAATATAACTGTAAATTAAAAGTTGAGTGTCTCATGAATGATTACTCAATTGATATGATGATGTAGAGTAGTTCTAACTACATATATACAGAAGTGGGTCTACATCTGAATATTTCAACCTGTCATCTTACTCGAAATTTGCCTTAAAATATAAAATATCCCAACTAGTTACCATGGTAAATGAAACGTACAATATTTGAGAACAAACCATAGTCTAAGTACCATGTTGTTGTAAGGGGAATCTTCAACTAGAACTGGGTGGTAAATGAATACCATACACTTTTCAAAAACATGCTATAGTCTATGTATCATATTGTTCTAAGGAGTCTTCACTGAGAGATGAATGGGATTTAATTAATTAAATTATTAATGACACAACCATCCTTTTTACACAAAGAAAATTTAAAAATAAGTATATATTATATATTTTTATCTATATAATGTGTGAATTATTTCCTAGAAATTTCCTGCTAGCATTATAAAAATTGAAAACTAAAATTTGAAATGTCTCAGACCTTTATTACTATATTTATCATGTGTTACACAAGCTATAGGCTACATGTGATTGATAATTTAGCAACACAACTATACAGCCTACAGATTAATAATATGTAATCTAACTAAAAGTCTAATTAGAATAGTTGCTTTTTAGAGTCTCAAACAAGTGCTTGGGATTCATTTTTTGAGAGCTAGCTGGCACAAGATCCCTTTCAACTGCATGGGATTTGTTTCCAGGTTTGAAGGCTCCACTTATGTGATGGATACTATGTGGATTTGGGTTGATCCATATCCATATCCGCAGACCCGGTAACAAAGATAACTACCTCATTCTAAATAAAATAATTTTAAGGGCCAACCTCAATCAACAAAATGGACCTACAAAATATGAAGATAGATTTTAGAGGCCACAAAATAATCTATAAATGGCTCCAATGAAGGAAAATTAATGGTTGTAAATGACAGGGTAGGTCATAGATTGTTTACACAAGTGATGTAGATTGTGTTTCAAATTAGTTAATCAAAACAGAGACAAGGATAGAGTTGGAGATACATCAAGCAGAATCAAGCTAACAATGAGATGTAGATTAAAAACTGAGACAAAGGAAGGAATTTGATGTAGCACCCAAAGTCACATACATAGTAATTTCTACTACCTTATTCTAAATAAAAGAATTTTAACGGCCAACCTCAATCAACAAAATGGACCTACAAAATATGAAGACATATTTTAGAGGCCACAAAATAATCTATAAATGGCTCCAATGAAGGAAAAGTAATGGTTGCAAATGACAGGGTAGGTCAAAAATTAGATTGTTTCCACTAGAGATGTAGTTTTTGTTTCAAATTAGTTAATCAAAATAGAGACAAAGATATATTTGGAGATACATCAAGCAAAATCAAGCTAACAACGAGATGTAGATTGCAAACTGAGACAAAGGAAGGAATTTTATGTAGCACCCAAAGTCACATACATAGTCATTTCTATTCATTTTGAGCGTTGTAATTTATAAAATATTTCTTAAAAAGAATCAAAATAGCAAAATCAAACACCTTCCAGTGGTGAATTTTTCCCAAATCAGGTTCTCCAACGTAAATTTGTGTCATGTAGTTTGTTGCTTGAATGTGTAGTTAATTCTAATTTTTGTTATTTCCTTTTCTACAATTATAATGCATATTCATATTTTCCATTTAAAAAAATATAATAACGCAAAGAAATATTGAAATACATTGTGATGAATTGTTTAATGAGATACCTGCTACAAATTACAGAGCACAATGGTATTAGAGCATGTGTCTCTAAATGATATAAGGGACCATGTTGAGTTGAATGCTTATAACATTGAATAAAATACACCTTAGTTTTGAAGAAAGAAGCAGTCTCAAGATCAAGCTCTGTCATAGAATCAAGAATACAATGAGATGGAAACAAACTGTAAAATCTATATGCATCTCCCACTTCCAAATGGATCTCAAAGATAATTAAGAACATCAAAGCCTTAGTTCCAGAAAGCTACCTGATCATGAGTCAAGTTCAGAGGAGAAAGAAGTTCAACATGAGGAGAAGCCCAAGAAGAAGTATCAAATCATGAGTCAAATTCATAGGAACAAGAAGTTAAACATGAAGAGAATCCCAAGCATAACTACTAAATATGGACAAAGAAGATTGCAGCAAAATTAGGAACCTTTCAAAGTAGAGGGGTGAAGATAGAAATCAAGCCATATGCATGTAAGATTGATTCCATCAAATTAAATCACCAGTTACAACAAATGGAAGTTTATTTCAATGCCAATGTAGTAATAAATACAATAATTCCCTTTTCTCGAATAAATTTGGAAATTCATGCTTTGACATGGTGAGAGAATGCCATTGTCACTCAAATAATTGAATCCGAACCACAGGTGACTGACTGGTAAATGTTCAAGGACCCTTTATGAAATCAAAATTCTATGCCATTGGATATGAGGAGGATCAGAAGAATAATTGATTCTACATCAGGTAAACGCATGACGATCGCCATGGAGGGGAGGCTCTACTGACCAACGTGGGCGTTTATCATATGCAGGGTGAGGTGATGATAAACGTGGTTGGGTATGAGTACCCTATAGTTTATTCTAATGGAGAAATAATGTCAGGATATGAAATTATGTCTGGGACTCTATCATGCTGAGGGTAGAATGATACCTGCTCTGGAACTTTCAGTGAATGGTGATGTGAACGGTTTGCGGGTTCTTCCTGCAAAAAAAACTACCTCAAGTGAAAGAATATTCTTTTTGTTTGATATTATTGAAAAACATGAATTTTGGAAAGGAAGATGGGAGGGTGCATACCTGCCGATGCTGAAAAAAAATATTTTTTGGGGGTGCTAATGTGTGCCATCGCCTTTGGCTGTTATGGAGTGTTGATCACAGTGCTGCTTTCAATCTATTGATCAGATGCTCTAAGCTCCAGTTTTCCCTTGGGAGTTGTTACTTGGTCCTAGTTTTGATTTCAGTTGGGGTTGCCCCTAGACTGAGATCGGGGGGGCTTTGTCGGTTACTGCCCACTGTCTAGGATCTCCCTTTTGTTTGTTCCTCAGCTTCTTTTTGCAGCATTTGGAGGATTGTCATAATTCTCCTGGTTGTATGGTTTTTTATGAGCCTAGGAAGGGTTGCACTAGATTTACCGATGCATTCCGTTGTTCCATTGGTCCATTCTATGCAGGGAATGGGGGATATCGGTTCCCTTTTCCCTGGTTGGTATATGAGTGTCGCGATGACTTTCATGATAGCTAGGTTGTGATATGTTCTAAGTAGAATCATATGAATATCTAGGGTAATGATTACTGCTGCCTAGGTGTTCTTGGGGAAAATACCCGATCAAGCCATTTTCAGAATCGATGTGCATGGCACTACTACTACCTAGGTGATCTTGGGTTAAATACCTGATCAAGCCATCTACAGAATCTACCTACCTGGTAACTTCCTGAGTACCATGGGTGTTATTGCTGCCTAGGAGATCTTGGGTCAAAGACTCGATCAAGCCATCTGTAGAATCTACCTACCTGGTAACTCTCTAAGTATCATGGGTGTTACTGATGCCTAGGATATCTTTGGTCAAAGACCCAATCAAGTCATCTACAGAATCGACATGCATGGTCACTCCCGGAATATAGATTATTGTTGCCTAGGTGATCTTGGGTCAAAGACTCGATCAAACTGTCTGCAGTAATCAATGCGCGTGATAACTCAAGAGGATGAGGCAACCAGGTTCCCCTATCCCTGGTTGGTGTATGGTGGCTTGGGGGGAGGAGGGATAAATGGTTGTCTTTCTGATGACTATTGCTCCTCCTGTAGGTACAAGATGATACGAGGCTCGTCATTGATAGATTGGATAGAGGGATCCTCTTGATAGAATAGCTTGACCGCATGTAAGGCGTTTCTATATCGTGGTATTTTTGGAAAATGATGGGTATAGTGCCCAGAGGTGTCACAGAGAGAGCATGCGTGATTGGTAGGCAGCGGTTTTCCTATACTTTTGGTGTCAAATTCCTTTTTATGGGAACATCATGTCGAGGTGGCTGCCTCGCAGCCGAGGAGTGGTTTTAATTCGTCCAACTCCGTGCATATGTGGGTAGGGTGTCTTCTGACATCACATATAGCGCAGGCTGATGACTCCCTTTGCATGGTGGGAGTCACCACTTTCTTTCCTTTCTTGGCGATTTTCTTGGTCGTGGTCACTGGTTTCGCAATGGGAATTTCCCTTGCGGGGGCGGTTTCGACTGCTGCTTGGGTAGGTTGGGGCTCCTCAGGACCGGGGGGCTTTAACCCAAATGCAGTAACGTTGGTAGCTACTGTTCCTGGAGGGGGAACGAGATACCACACTAGGAATGCCAATGATATATTGGGTAATACCATTGTTGCCAAGACCTACTAGGAGGTGAAGCCAGGAGGTGGGTAGAGGAAAGGAGTTTGGGAGGCAGCGTAGACTAGGCAGGCTGCAGTAGTTGATGCCTCAGTGTCATTACTGCTTGAATCCATGTCCTGACTAACTTCGGTGCTTGATGTGGACATCATGCATATTAGGGCCCCTGCGGCATCGGGTGATACCTTAGGGATAATGGGAGGATCTCCTAGGAACGATCCTAAGACGGACGACAGTTTGAATTGGCCGGGGCCATATTCTTGATACCATGAAAGACCATCTACGGCTGTATCTACATAGGGTAGAATTACATTCATGTTGGTCAAGGGACACTTTTCACTGCGCGTCAGCTAGTCTACTGTGATGATTCGATCCTCGTGGGGGAACATCATGATGCAGAAAATGGAGGATGCTATGGCAGACATGGCATACATGTAACTCTGCCCAAGGAGTATATTGTAATCCAAGTGAACATCCAAGACTTCGATGTCTATGTGGACCGTCTTTCCGACTAAACAGACCGATACATTTTGGAAGAGACCAATGGGGGTCGAGGGACAACCGTCGTATGCTCTAAGTGTGATGACGAAAGGTTTGATTTTGGGGGCTCCTAACTTCTGCCATACATTCTTTGACAAGATGCATGTGGATGCACCCTCGTCAATGACACATCGGTGAATAGTGATATTCTGTACTGATACTGGTATCTGGAAGGCGACCATTGAGGGAAGCCTAAGGGTGGCTTTGTCTAAGTCAAAAGCCATCATGCGCGTGTCGGCAGGGTCAACAGTGCCTAATGCAGAAAGTAGGGCTTTTCGTTGCTTTGGACACGACTGCAGTACTTCCAATGAAGACATAGCAGCAGGTGATTGAGCTAAATCATCTACGATGCTGTAATTGTGGGCCGTTGTGGAGTAGTTACCCTTTAACCATTTTTGGCAACGGTTCCAAAGGAATCTTTGGAATGGTCAAAGGTGCAGTCGGCGCGCTCGTACTAGCCCCTGACGTACTAGTGTCTAGTGGGGTGTCGTAGCTGCGATTCCGAGTTTGGAAAAACATTTCTTCCCCAACCATGTAAATTTCATGGTTTTTTTTCCTAGAATCGTCGGGGTTTTGTTGCTGAGTGCTGACCGTTCCTTGATGGGGGAAGGGTTCTTGCATAACCGTAGTTGTCTGGGAAGATCCTCCTTGTCCTCGGTTACTCTAAAGATTTTTAAGCTCAGGGAGTTCGGGACAGTGGTGAGTATATTTCCCGTACTCACCACATATTGCACAAGAATGGTTTTTTCATAGAGGTGGCCTTTTGCCTTGCCTTTGGGTATTGCTTGGCTCCTAGTTCTGATTCCGGTTGGAGTTATCTCCAACCTAGGATCGCGGTGGACGTTGTTGGTTGCTGCCCCCCTGTCTAGGGTTCCCTTTGGGCTTGTTTTTTACCTTTCTCTTAACCACGTTAGGAGGGTAATTCTCCTGATCATACTAGTGTGGTTGATTCTGGGACGGCTGCACAAAGTTCACCTGTGCATTATTTTGCGTAGGTGGGTTATGTGCTTGGGACTGAGCATATTGTTTTCCCATGTTTGTACCTGGCCATTGGGGGGGAGTTCTTCCGTTATTTTTTCTTCCTGCATATTGGGTCCCCTCAGCCGGAGGATAAGGTCCTCCTTAGTGATACGCTGGCACCCTATTAGTCAAATTTTGTTGCTGCATATGATGACTTTGAAATCTGGGTTGAGACATGTTCTGGGTAGACCCATGTGTGTAACCAGGATTCTGATTGTTGTTGCCTAGGTAACCTTGGTTCATTGACCCAATAAGTTTGTCTACAGAGTTAGACACGCCTGAAAATTCTTGATAACATTGCAGGCGCTATGCGTTGGGCAGTATATTGTATATGTATCCTGATTGTGTGTAGATCAGTTCAAGTTGTTGGGATTTACTGATTGCGTCCTCTTCAGATGTGGGGTTACGTTGCGCCACATCCTTTGAAATCTCCGTCGTTATAGTTTTCAAGAATAAATCTAAAAGGACTTGGTCGTCGAGTTGTGCTTTTCATAAACTGCGACGCCGCCTCCACTCATGGAGGTGCTCTGAAATATGGGTAGAGGGGGATTGTCTGAAATGAGTCAGTAACTCCATTCCCGAATTGTGGTGAATGGGCAACTGAAAGTATGTGAGGAATGCAGTAGTGAGGGCGCCAAAGGTTCTATGTGAAGCAGGAGGTTGCTTCACATACCATTTCACGGCCACTCCTGTAAGAGTGTGTTGAAATAACCTCAACCGAATAGTATCGTCAATGATGTTATTCGAATAGTATCGTCAATGATGTTATTCGATGAGCACCACAGGTGAAAGGTCATTATATGATTTTCTGGGTCTTCCGCTTGCCTGCCTTCAAACTTTGGTATGTTTGAAGGGAGCTTTGTGGGCATGGGAGGCCAATTGGGGTCGTGTGTGATGGGGTCATTGGTGATCTTGGTAAAATCCGGTATATTCAATGCCACTAAGAAGGGTGTCTGGGAGGTTGACGCCATGGAAACGTGTGAAGACACAAAGTTTTGGTTAGAATGAGGGTTAGTCTGTGACGTACCCTGTTGTGAATTCAGCTGGCTTCCCGTATGGGATGCGCTCCTCTGCCCCCCAGGGGACAAGGGGGGAGTGGTGTGTAGTGTATTGTTGGGAGACTGACTAGGGTTCACAACTAAGGTTGCTCCAAGAACGGAGGAACCAACCACTGTGGCAATGTTTCGTCTTTGACGCCTAAACGGCGAAATACCTGGAAGCCCTCCCGGTAATGAGGGGAGGTCCAAAAGACGCCTGAACCGACAAGGTTCCGTTGGAACCATTTGAGTGTCGACTAGGTTAGGTTTTGGAAAATTTTTGAGGGGATCGAGTCTATGATCACGAAAAATTTATGGCCACATACATAAAACAAAGCTAAAATGAGATGAATTTTCCTTTAACTTAATCTATGTGATCAATCAAGAAAAAAAAATGGTTTTGTTTGTTTGTGCGTGATACTAAAAATCCTAGAAGACTTAATACTTCCTCACACACTCAAAAGTAACTGGGCCTTGAGAGGATTTCTTGTGAGTGCTGGCACAACGTCTCGTAAGATTTGGCGATGCCCCCAGTTAGCCGAAGAGAATCAGCCAAGGTAAGGGTAGAGGGTCTGGCACTTGCCTGCACTGTCACTTATAGGGTAAAGGATGCCCTAGTTTTGGCCACTAAGAAACACCATCCCACGTGAGTGTTCGAGTCTTGGGCTTCTTGGTAGTCAGCTAACAGTACTGAGTATCAGCCGGGTCAGGTAGCCCCAACTGATACTGCACGCACTGCGCCAAGGGCAGGTCCTGCCTTTGATTCCTTATTTAGATTTTGAACAAGGTATCGGACTTATGGTTGTGCCCAGGAATTACCTATCCCTGGATTTGAATGACTTACATGGAAGTAGAGTGGGTATTATAATGAAAGTGTCAGAGAAGGTTTGAAAGATACTATTGCGAAGACTTCATAAACAGGGTACATATAGAGGCATCTTGTAAAAGCTATGGAGGATATCATTGTTAGATATGACAGGACTGTCAGGAACTCACTTTGTGATGTTATTCAATTTCTATATGGTGAATATGGTATGGATGTTGTTTGGATTGAGTCACATAACCTTGATTCTCTGAAGATGAAAAAGAAGGATTTTTAAAATGCTTATAAATATAAACTTGATCAAGAAAATTGGAATCCTAGTTACAAGTTACCAGACCATGTGGAAGATTTGAAAACAATCTAGGAGTTCCATAATTTTTTTCATGCGGAAATGCAAAAACTGGAGTTAGATAGACGACAACTAGGTACGAAGATTGTAACCACTAGAGGTAATGTGTGGCCTCTGCCTTTAAATATTAAGAGGCTCATCTAGAACAGCTAAAAGAAATTCAAAATTGATATGATAAAACCATCAGATATGCATCCCATGGAGATTGTAGAAGAAATTTATAGGCTTCAGGAAAGACTTAATGTTGTTCCCGGTGATGACCCCATGAGTATTGAAGCACAGAAAGGTGCCACTCTGTTTTTCAACATTCTGCTTCAAAGTAGATTTTCTAGTAAGCGTGTGCTGAAGGAGTACAACCTTACAAGGGAAGAATTTGAATGGGTAATTGGTGAGATAGAATCTCGTTTTCTGTATTCCTTAGTTGCTCCAGGTGAGATGATTGGTTGTGTTGCAATGCAATCCATTGGTGAACTAGCTACTCAGATGACACTGAATACTTTCCATTATGTTGATGTCAATGCAAAAAATGTTACTCTTGGTGTCCCTAGGCTAAGGGAAATCATAAATGTGGCAAATAATATTAAAACTCCATCATTGTCTATGTACCAAAAACCTGAGGTTAACATGACTAAGGAAAGGGCCAAAAATGTGCAGCGTGCTTTAAAGTACACAACCTTGAGAAGTGTTACAGAGGCTACTGAAGTGTGGTATGATCTAGATCCAATGAGTATTATCATTGAGAAGGATGTTGACTTTGTCAAATCCTGTTATGAAATTCCAAATGAGGATATTGCACCCAAAAAAATATCTCCATGGTTGCTCCATATAGAATTGAATTGAGAGATGATGGTTGATAAGAAATTGAGTATGGTAGACATTGCGGAAAATATTAACCTTGAGATTGATGATGATTTGAGATACATTTTTAATGACGATAATGTAGAAAAACTTATTCTATGTTTACATATTATACATGAAGAAGGTCCTAAAGGAGAGGTACAAAATGAAAATTCTGAGGATGATGTGTTATTAAAAAAAATTGAAAGTATCATGCTTACAGAAATGGATATAAGGGGAATTCCAGATATCAATAAAGTGTTTATCAAGTCTCAAAAAATCAACAAGTTTGATGAGAATGATTGATTTCAGACTGAGAGAGAATGGATGCTAGACACAGATGGTGTCAATATGTTAGCTGTGATGTGCCATGAAGATGTGGTTGCTACTAGGACAACTAGTAATAACTTGATTGACATTGTGGAAGTGCTTGGAATTGAGGCTGTGAGGAAGGCTCTTATGGATGAGCTTTGAGTTGTGATATAGTTTGATGGGTCATATGTGAACTACATGCATTTAGCCATTCTATGTGACATAATGACATATCGAGTTCATTTGATGGCTATTACTCGACATGGTATCAATCGTAATGACACAAGATGAATGATGAGATATTAATTTGATGAGACTATGAATATCCTTTTGGATGTTGTTGCATTTGCTGAAGAAGACCCTCTCAGCGGTGTTACAGAAAAAGTCACGCTTGGCCAATTGTCTCCTATTTGTACCGGTAATTCTACCTTGTATTTGAATGACAAGATGTTGCAACGGGAAATTTCACTCCAGCTACCTAGCTATATGGAAGGTTTAGACTTTGGCATGTCACCAACTCAGTCTCCTATTACAAGAACACCATCAAGGAAAATTTTAGGGTCTAACATTCGCAGGTGGGCTAATTTTCCATGCTTTTTCCAAAAAAAAGATTTGCTAATTTCCATTTTTTCTAAAAATGATTAGCCCAAATTTTATAATATAAAATTATTTCACCTTAAAATTCGCCAAATTTTTATATAGAGACTGTATAAAATTATTATAAATTTTTATATTTTAACAAAAATATTGTCAAACATATTATATATTGCATATGATGGACTACGATATTCGCCCAGCTTTCTAAACTTCAAGATAAATTTCCATCCTTAAAATTTTCCTTGGACACCATACCATGATGCCATGATGTCACCAGATTATTTTCTCATTCCCAAAATAAAATTTGATGGGGACATGATTCTAGCATCATTCTTCCTGCACATAGTCGAAACAGGAAGAATGCATGTTGCCAAGTCAAAATATGATGTATACCACCAAGATGGTGCTAAAACCTTACACGCTCTAAAATATTAAAATATGATTGTAACAATATGTTATTTAATCACATGAAACTTGAACTCATGAACTGTGGTATATTTCAATATATTAATAGTATAAAAACAAAAAGGGTTTCAATTTTTAAAAGCATGTTCAAACTTACAATCAAATAGAGGAAAAAACACATACAAAAAACCAGATCATAATCATGAACAAGCTTCATCTTGAATTATGAAGTGTAAAGGAACTTACAAAATGTGACACTACGAACTTGGCCAAGCACACAAGAAAAAATATTCTAGACATGACCCTGGTTGACAAGTTGTATTGCTCATGATTCAAGAGGATTTGTACCTGCGTTGCCAAGTCATTCAAAATCCATAATTATCTATACAATAAATGCAAGTAGTATTTGTAGTATTTTTTAATCTAAGATGCATTCTTATGATAATGTTAGAACATATGTTGAAAATGTCAAAACATACTTGAATAAGCTCATCTTCGTTTCAAGAACAATTTATTGGAGTTGCCTGAACTTGGAACAAGCCTCCCACGATCTGAAAGAGTAGCAACTAAGTCAGCAATTACTTTTTTACTGCTACGTTGGATCTTTGGAAGTTTTATCCAAGATTAAATCGCTTCAATATATTATTCTCTACTAAACAGGGCTAAACACGTGAAGGTGGAAGCTCTTATGGCCCCTCACATCACTCTCAATTCCCCAATACCTAATCTATATTTCATTTTTTATGAACGTGTGTTAGGTCCCTATATTACAAGTATAGTCCCTTATTATTGTTAGTGTAACCCCCTTATTGTTATTATTGTACCCTTGTAACCCCCATTTTGTTATTATTGTGCCCTTAAATTATTATTGTTAGGTCGGGTAGGATTACATTGTGGCCCACTAGGATTACATTATGGCCCCATGGACTCCTATATATAGAAAGGAGGTTTTGTAAATTGTATCATCCAAGAATTGTTCATTTATGTAATGTATTGGAGGTTTCCCCCTCAAAGTGGCTTATTTCTAAGGCGTTGATATCTTTTTTCTTCTATTTTTGGAGCTGGTTACACAACATTTGGTATCAGAGCTTTGGATTCTAGGGTTTCGCTGCTCCAAACAGGTCATCGTGGAATTTCCGCTATAATTTTTTTTCTACGAAGTTTTAGAAGCTTAAATTTTTAGGGTGCGAATCTGAAATCCTAAGGAAGATTTTCTAAAAATTTCAGAGCTTGGTTCACAATATTTTCGGAGATATCATCTTTGGAAGTTAGGTCTTTTTTCAAGATCCTAAACAGGTCATCGTGGAATTTTCGCTATAATTTTTTTTCTACGAAGGTTCAGAATCTGACATTCATATGGTGTGAAGCTGAAATCCTGAGGAAATGCGTCAAAATATTTCAGATCTTGGTTCGGAATATTTTTGGAGATATGATCTGTGGAAGGTAGTGCTTTTTCAGGCTCCTGAATTTCATCTCAAAGAGGTGATCGTGGGAAAAGTTCAATAACTCTCTCTCTGGGCAGTAAATTTGACTGCCGTAAAAATTGGTCGCAAGTACACAGATTTCAGTTTCTTGGCTATCGATTTTAGAGACAAAGGACGAAACAGTGACACGTGGCAAGTCCTACAAGTTTGCTCTACTGAACCAGTCCAAAATTAGGTCATTGTGGGAGATTGGACACAACTTTCTCTTGGAGAATCCAAATTAGATCAGACCTATGGAATTTGAAAGAAGCTTCAGAGGGCTACTACAGGGCTGAATTTCAGATATTTAAGATTTTCAATTACAGAGATAATTCAATTTCAATATCGAGCTCCTCAAAGAAAGTAAAAGGTGTGTATTTTTTTCCAAATTGCATAAGTCTTGTTTGAAGAATCAAGTTGAATTGATTCCAAGGGAATATTGTAGAATAGGTATCAATATTGGATTCTAAAATGGCGCCTAAAAAGAATTCAACACCCATTAAGCCTTCAGAAGGCTCTAACATGACTCATGAAGATGAAGAATTGCAACATGATCTATCAAAATTACAAGAGCAAGTGCAACAAATTTCACTCTCGCAAAGAGCAACAAAAAATGAAATGGAAGTTTTGAAGAAAGGCGTGGAAGTGAAGATGGACGGTTTGAAGAAAGGCATGGAAGCTAAGATGGATGGCGTGGAAGTGAAGATGGACGGTTTGAGGAAAGGTGTGGAAGCTAAGATGGATGGCGTGGAAGCTAAGATGGATGGCATGGAAGCTGGCATGGAAGCTAAGATGGATGATCTAAAATCAAACATCAAAGATTTGACAAAGTTGATACAAGAAATGTTTCCTAATGGTGAAAAGATAGTAGAAGAACCTCATGATGAGAACAAAATAAATGTTAATCGTGATTTCATAAACTCTAATGTTGGCGGGAAGAACCACCATATTCCAAAATGGATATGAGGAAGTTTGATGGAAAGGATCCTGTAACATGGATACTACAGATGGAGCAATATTTTGATCTCCATAATGTGCAAAACACACAAAAGGTACGCATTGCAACTTCACATTTAGAACAAAATACATTTGTATGGTATCGATGGCTTTGCTCCCGTAAAAAAATTGTCACTTGGTCAATTTTTACGGAGGAAATGATAGCACATTATGAGGATACAAAGAGAAACACCTTCTTTAGCCAATTGATAAATCTCAAACAAAAGGGTTTAGTGGGGCGACACATTGAGGACTTCCAAAAATTGAATATAAGGGTAACTGATATTCCGGAGGAACACAGGATTGACCTCTTCATAGGCACTTTAAAGGATAACATCCAACATGAAGTTCGCGTTTTGGAACCTGATTCATTGGAGAAGGCATTCAGGTTGGCAAGAAAAGTTGAATGTAAAATTATGGCGGCAAGGAAGCCTACCACTCAATTCTATAAAGAAGGAAGTGTTGCTACACCTAGATTTCCACAACCTACAAGGTTGACACCACAACAATTGGAAGAAAAAAGAGCAAAAGGGCTTTGCTACAGTTGTGATAGCAAATACACTAAAGGTCATAAGTGTGCTGAGAAGAAATTATTTTACATAGATTGTGAAGAGGAACAAGAAAATGAACAAGAAGAGGATATACACCAGGAACCAGCCCCAGAAGAGGAAGAAATGAATCCAACCATATCGTGTAATGCACTGGCAGGAATTACCACTCCTCAAACTCTCAAGATAAAAGGAAAAATCAAGAAGAAAAAGGTAATAGTGTTGATTGATTCAGGTAGCACCCATAATTTTATTCATTGTAAGGTAGCCAAGGAATTAAATTGTTTCCTATACCCGGCACCAGAATGTCAAGTGATGGTTGCAAATGGAGGAACTATAAATTGCTCTGGAAAATGCCATAATATCAAGCTAACCATGGGGGAATATGTATTGACTAGTCCAATGCTTTCCATTCATATGGGAGGTGCTGATGTTGTACTAGGAGTACAATGGTTACAATCTTTGGGGACGGTAGCTTTTAATTTTCAAGAACTTTTCTTGAAATTTTTTTGAGAAGGAAAGGAAGTCGAATTACGGGGTATTGCGGGGAAGCCAGGAAGGATAATAAGCTCTAATGTCATGACAAAGCTTCTAAAGAAAGAACAACGAGGCGTAATTGCACAATTATGCTCACTAGAAGTTCCAACATCAAAATCATCTATTTCTGCAGATCTCCAACAAGTCTTGGACAATCATTCCAAGGTGTTTGAAACTCCCCAAAGGACTCCCACCTATTCGTGATCATGATCATGCTATTCATTTGATTCCAGGAAGTGTTCCTCCAAACATCCGGCCTTATAGATATCCTTACTTCCAAAAGAGAAAAATTGAACGTATGATTGCAGAAATGTTAGAGGCGGGTATAATTCAACCTAGTCAAAGTTCTTTCTCTGCTCCTGTAGTATTGGTACACAAGAAGGATGGATCATGGCGCATGTGTCCGGATTATAGGGAGCTCAATAAGCTCACCATTAAAGATAAATTTCCCATTCTGTGATTGATGAATTATTGGATGAATTACATGGAGCAATTTATTTTACCAAGTTGGATCTTCGTTCAGGATATCATCAAATTAGAATGAAGACTGAAGATATTCTGAAAACAACATTTCGAACTCATAAGGGTCATTATGAATTTTTGGTCATGCCTTTTGGCCTTACCAATGCACCTTCTACATTTCAAGGGTTGATGAATTCCATTTTCAAACCCTTCCTTAGAAAATTTGTGCTAGTATTTTTTGATGATATACTAATCTATAGCAGGTCTTGGAAGGATCATGTCGAACATGTTGACAGGGTGCTCAAACTATTGTAGGAGAAACAATTATATGCAAAAACATCAAAATGTTTCTTTGGAGTACAAGAGGTGGAATATCTGGGTCATATTATATCTCACGAGGGTGTTAAAGTAGACCCTAACAAAATTAAACCTATTAAGGAATGGAAAGTCCCCAAGACAATAAAGAAGTTGCGAGGATTTCTCGGGTTAACAGGCTATTATCGCAAGTTTGTTAGTAATTATGGGAGAATAGCAGCACCTCTAACAACATTATTGAAGAAAGATGCATTTTCATGGACTCCTGAAGCAACTAAGGCCTTTGAACATCTTAAAGAGGCAATGTGCCTAGCACCAGTCTTAGCTACGCGAGACTTCACAAAAACCTTTATTGTGGAATGTGATGCCTCAGGAAATGGAATTGGTGCTATTTTAATGTAGGAAGGAAGACCCATTGCTTTTGAAAGTCATCCAATCAAAGGAAAGTATTTACAGAAACCTATTTATGAGAAGGAAATGTTAGCAATACTGCATGCACTAAATAAAAGGTGAACTTACCTAATGGGAAGACACTTCAAGGTAAAAACTGATCATGATTGTCTTAAACAATTTTTGGAACAAAGACTATCTTCAGAAGAGCAGCAAAAATGGGTCACAGAGATGTTGGGTTATGACTTTGAAATAATCTACAAAAAAGGAAAGCTTAATGTTGTTGCAGATGCACTCTCAAGAAAGAATGAAGAGGTGGAAGCATTGCTTTGTGCCATTTCTATTATCCAGCCGGATTGGATAACCGAAGCAAGAGATGAATGGAAGAAGGACAAAGATGTATGGACACTCATTCAAAAGTTGCAGCAAGATCCTAGTACATCTGATACATTTAGTTGGAAAAATGATTCCTTATGGTACAAAGATCGCTTATATCTTTGTAAGAAGTCCCAACTAAAACAAAAGATTCTTCTGGAATTGCACACTTCTCCTTTAGGAGGACACTCAGGATTTTTAAAAAATTACCACAGGGTGAAGAAAGATTTTTTTTGGGATGGCCTTAAATCTGATATTCAAAAGTTTGTGGTAGAATGTTAGGTTTGCCAGCAGAATAAAGTGGAGACAATTAAGACCCCGGGACTTCTACAACCTTTATCCATTCCAAGTCAACGTTGGGAGGAGATTTCAATGGATTTTATCACAGGTTTACCAAAGTTCGAAGGCAAGAATGTCATCATGGTGGTAGTTGATAGACTTACCAAGTATGCACACTTTTGTGCATTATCTCATCCATTTAAAGCAAGTACAGTTGCTACTACATTTGTGGACAGAATTCAAAAGCTACATGGAAGCCCAAGGGTTATTGTGAGCGACAGAGATCCCATTTTTACGGGAAATTTTTAGACGGAGTTATTTTCTTGTTTGGGTACTCAATTAGCTCATAGCTCATCTTATCATCCTCAATCTGATGGTCAAACAGAGATAGTAAATAAATGTTTGGAAGGATATCTTCGTTTTTTTGTATCTGATAAACAAACACAATGGGTCAAGTGGTTTATCTCGCTAAATGGTGGTATAACACTTCCTTCCATACTGCAGCAAAAATGACCCCATTTATGGCACTTTATGGATATCATCCACCATCGATCACATCATCTTTAAGGAAAAATTTGAAGGTTCAAGCAGTGGAAGATCACGTCGAGCATCAGCAAGAAGTTCTCAAACTCTTAAAGGATAACCTGAATTTGGCACAAAATCGAATGAAACAACAGGCAGATCAACATCGCAGCGAGAGAAGTTTTGATATAGGAGATTGGGTATTTTTACGGCTACAACCATATAAACAAATTTCCCTCAAACAAGCTAAGAAGGATAATAAATTATCGCCAAAGTACTATGGTCCTTACAAGGTGTTGCAAAAGATTGGTACTATGGCATACAAATTGGAGCTTCCTGCTTCTTCACGAGTACATACAGTTTTCCATGTTTCATGCTTAAAGAAGGTTATAGGTGAAAATCTTCCAGTTCAAACAATATTGCGAGAACTTGATGAGGAAGGAAAAATCATATTGGAACCTGAAGCGGTCATGGAAACAAGAACTCGACAACTACGGAATCGATCAATTTCAGAGTATCTCATCAAGTGGAAGAACTTACCCACTGAAGATTCTACATGGGAGGATGAGAATTTTATACAAAAGCCCCCAGAGCTACTCAAGCGTTGAGGACAACACTTTTTTTGAAGGAGAGGGGCATGTTAGGTCCCTATATTACTAGTATAGTCCCTTATTGTTGTTAGTGTAACCCCCTTATTGTTATTATTGTACCCTTGTAACCCCCATTTTGTTATTATTGTGCCCTTAAATTATTATTGTTAGGTCGGCTAGGATTACATTGTGGCCCACTAGGATTACATTATGGCCACATGGACTCCTATATATATAGAAAGGAGGTTTTGTAAATTGTATCATCCAAGAATTGTTCATTTATGTAATGTATTGGAGGTTGCCCCCTCGAAGTGGCTTATTTCTAAGGCGTTGATATCTTTTTTCTTCTATTTTTGGAGCTGGTTACACAACAACGTGAGCACACAAAAAATATTCAATAACTAATTAAAAATCAATTTAGTAAAAATTACACAAGAAAAAATTGAAAGTGTGTGGCATAAAAATAGTATGATAAATGAGTTTTTATATAACACAAAAAAGTTTCCAAGTATGGCACATCATTCATCATCTATCTTATAATAATACAATATTTTACATTATCAAATTTTCTTTTTCTTCTTCCTATTTCTAAAGCTCCTAACTACATCATCAACATCATTGTTCTCTACTTCTGTTTTGTGCCTTTCCCGCATAGCTAACCTAGTTGGGTACTCACAATGTCTAGTCTCATGCAGTGACGGGGCATCGCCTACAAAAAACAAATAATATTAAATTTAAATTTCTAGTTTTTAAATATCATTGAAGTAGTTTGGTAATATTAATAAAAAAATAATTACAATGACATTATTTACCTAGTGCACTAGTTGTCACCGTTGGAACCGTTTCCCCGTGTTCCTCTCCAGTGGTAGGATGCTCAAGTACAACATTCTCTGTCATTTAAATAGAAAATGATATAATGACACAACCCTCAATGTATAATTAGAAAAAATTATAAGTAGAAATTAATTATCGTCATGGGGCTCATTTATAGCAGCATTGTCGACCTGGTCCCCACTAGAATGATCAGGTTGCACATGAGGACCATGTTCCGACAATATTTCACTATCAACGCATTAATCTACAACTATGTTATTTGGCTCATTGAAAGCGTTGCTCCCCTGATTTAAACAAATTTGTTAGACATTACATTTATGGACGAAAACAAACATATTGAAAGGTTAACATTTTACCTTATCAGGCATTCTAGATCTTGGGACTTGTCCCAAGCATTTATGGCGTTCAACTACGGCTTGATAGTCGGAACGGAAAGCGATATCTCTATGTTCCTTTGTGGTTTTCATTCCAAAGTCGTCACTCTACATTTCATATGATTGTGTATTTTTAATGTTATTTGATGGGATTACAAAAATGTTGGAAGGTGATACAATTAATAATATGTTTAGCTACTTACAATTCTTGCGGCTAATTTCAAGTAGCCGCCCTGGCCTAGCTTGTGTTGGCCTTGTTTGTCAATCCTAGCTTTGGTTGCCTTTGAGGTGTCACGCAACCTATCATCAAAATCTTGAAGTCAATTACGTAGCAAAATTTTATTTTATACATAAAGAAAATTAAAGCTATTGAATTAAAGTTGTAATTTACCTTGCGGGTCCAATTAGCTTTTTTCCTTCTTTCTTAGTATTTTTCTCTTTTCTGTCCTCAATGAGTGCTCTCCACCCCCTCTCTGGAATTATGAGAGGACACACATATCTAGATTTATTTTGAAAGTACGTCCTATTGGTGTCCCACGTATATCTCAGATACTTGACACCTGCCTGGGCGATCATTGTTCTATCAAATGTGTCTGCCCCAAAAAGGTGTTCTAGATAATCTAGAAGCTCTTTTTTCAGGTTGGAATTCTGGGAATTTCACCTTGTGCGTATGGTTGGGCCAAAAATTACCAAAGCCTTGCTCTCCAAGGCCCTATAGAAATCATTGTTTCCTACATAGAAAAAGATATTATCATCAATTTAAAAATAATAATCATGATAAAATATGTTTTAGATAGAGTACATGAAATAGTTAAAATATTAAAACTTACCTGGGAGTTATACATGCTTTGTAGGAACACCTTCATTATTCACCAAAAATATGCCTAGAATGGTCCCCGTAGAGGTGACACGTGTAGCTCCAGAAAATGCAGTCATAAAGTTGGTCATATCATCCTCATCACTACCACCACATTTAGTGGTTGGTTGTGTGCCTTCTTGGGGGTGCGTTTATTACCTGCTACCTAAAAGCATACGAGGTGTACGAGGGGGTTCCTCGAGAATCTCTTGCCTTTGTGTCCCACTACCACCAACACTGGGAACAACAGGCTACAGAAAATGTTGCATACAAAATAATTTCTTTGTTAGTTTAGTTAATGAAAAAGTTATAAATCAACCTATCACAATTAATCTTATGCATAACAATAAAAATATCCTTTTTATTTTTTGTTATTACCTCATATGCTGAAGCTGTCTCATAATTTGTAATATCCTTTTCTCTAATTTAGGTGTTTGAGGCACAATGTCTACCAAACGCTCAAGTTCTTTGTTTGTGTTTAGAATATTTTTCGCAGCAAAACAAATGGACTTGGGGATGAAAACAAATCTTCCTCGTTGAGGGAATGATGACGCGCACCATGGCCAGACGTTTTCATATTTGAACAAAATCAACATTATTTCAATTATGTAAACAATTAAAATACATGAAGATAGAGCAAGGTTAGAACTTTACATGTTCTTCGGCTGGCCCCTTTCTGCGATCATCCTGCCACATTATAAAATAATAAGAACCATGAAAAAAAATAAAAAATGTTAAAGATAAAGAAACTAATCTGAAAGCGAAATTTGTATTTGTTTACCTGTCCTGAGGTTGTTCTCGTGCCACGATCAGTCTGTCACATTGTAATAAAATTAGAAATGTGAAAACTTGAAAACAATATCTAACTTGAAAACACAAAATAAAAACTAAAATAATTTCTAAATTTACCCTTCTAATACATAAACTTTGTGTATTAAGGATTACAACTTTACCATCAAATGACATTTGAGTTTAAAGAGAATAAACAATAAATCAGAAATATTATGATTAGATCAACATACAACACAACAAGTTAGAGGCGCATTTATAAGGAGGGGAAACCAATATGGAAACCCCTTGGCTCCACGATGTATGAAGGCTTCATTATTCATTATATGGATTTATTTGTATACATATAAACTTTTAAAATTTAAAAAGTTCACTAAAAAAACTCTGAGCATTCTCACCCTCTCTCTTAAATTGATTAAGGAAGAATTAGCAAAAGGTATGTGACTTCATCATGTCATCTATCTTATCAGCATATTGATAGTAACCCTAATAAGGGACACCTATATCAGACCATAAATTTTATACTAAATCAATAATTTTCTGCAGAAATCATGCCCAATGTTACCATTTTCAGTGTTGTTATGATGCTTAGCTGGGGGATTTCAAAATCAAAGCTCGTAAAACAACAATAGTGTATCAAAGACATCATCATAATTGAATTAAAATAAATGAGCATAAATCTGAGTAAATATGTGAATTGATATGACTGCTAAATCTTAGAAAACAACATGGGTAGATGAGAAAAAAAGAGACCAGGAAAACAAAATAGGATCAAACTCTTTCTTATAAAATATGATAGTTTAGAACCTTACAACCTCATAAGAACAAGAGAGAAACAAGCCACATTATCACAATGTTCTATTTACCCTAAACAAACCAAGATTTCATATATTCATTAACTCACAAATTTACAAAGAAACCAAAAAAAATTATCTCAAAAAAGGTCGGATTCATCTTGTAAATTGTATATAAGGAACACTCTTCATCCCATTCTCACATATCGACTTCTCATATTTGAGATAGGGTTTTGGATCTATGGCAAGGGCTTAAAGGCTTCCAACATAGGATGTAGGAGAAGAATGCGGAGGTCTAGACAACATATATTTAAGATAGCGTTAAGGAATTTCAGGTCACAATATCACAAGATGAGATGTTACAATTTTTAGCTTGAGTTGTGCATTTTTACACAACTCAAGTGAGGCATCCTCATATGGTTTATGGGCTCACATAACAAGGGCAAAAACCCCAAGAGGGTTAACTGAGCCTACATGTTAATTTTGACTAGCTTGGCCTTAATGGTGATCGAGTGCTTTGTTAAGTCATTCCTTGATGTGAAGTCACCGGTTCAATTCCCTGACCCGATCTGGGTGATGTATTCAGACATGATCATGAAAAGTGTAGTCCTACCCATATTACAAAAAAATATTGTGTTTCAAATAAATTTCATTCAAAACTTTTACATCTGACTTACTAGTTTGGGATTGTGGGAATCAAATTTATGCAAAAACATTGAAACTTTGTTGAGCTACCAGCTAGCAAAATTTTATACATGTCTACCCAAAGATCATAAGAACCCACTCTAAATTGGCCGAAGTAATTGCAAAGAGCATACACCCAATCAAAAGTAGCACCAACATCCTCTGCAGTGCTAATCAACTCTACAATGGTATCATATGATCAACTCTAGATAACAATGAATCTAAAAATGTAGCTCCAAAACAAATGCCAACATTTGATGTAATTTTTTTCTTGAGGAGTATGCTCAAGATCAATGGAGAGAAAAATAATGAACTTCAATTATGAAGTGCAGTCCTATTTTTTCCTTTAGTCTATTTTATCGCTTAGTGTTGTTTCTCTGATTAGCACTATTATGAAGGCACATATATTCAAAGGAGTTATTTGTTCAAAAAGCATAACTCGCTTCTTAAGTAGTATAAGGGGTCATAAAGTTATGTTGAAAGGTCATGATTAGGAATTCATGTTTATAAAATCGTCATTGTAGTGAGTTGGGACAATTTTCCCAACCGTCATCTCACCAAGGCCTTGATTAGTACAAGAGACCTCCCTTTTTGTCAAACTGAGTTAGCATTACGATTGGAGGCATCATTGCTGGCATTTTGTTTCAACCTCCATTCTAGTAATCACCTATACATCTAAATATAAAATTATTCTTGATAAAATGATTTCATGCTTTGTCAATTATGAGTAGAGGCATCATTGCTGGCCATTTGCTTCTACCTTGGTTCTATTAATTACTTATACATAAAAATGCAAAATTGTGCTTGATAAATATGATTTCACCCTTTGTACTCTCTTCTCTTGAATTTTGTTTTATGTGTTTTCCTTTTCATTTGATTCAAGTTCACATTGTTGAGCCATTTCATTGTCATCAATATAAACTAATAGCCACAAAGAAAATCATTCTCAACACCCTCTCAAAGGAATTCTTGCAAGGTGACACTTGTGTCATTCAAGGCTCTAACAAGTTCAAGTTGGTGATCTACTGACTAAGATACCAATCCATTAAAACAAATTGTCCTTATGAATGTATTCATGCATAAAAATTTATAATTAACAAGCAATGGATTCTCATAATACATAATGATGTTATATAAATTAACTTGTACAACATTAACACTAACTTTTAAACAACGCATCCACAAGGAAGGAAATGAAATCCACATTCCAAAGCGAGAACGAAAAAACCAAAATCAATCAAGTTACCTTGTTCCCGTAATTGCCATTAATTGTTGGACTTTGTCATGGTGTTGTCTACCAACACTGTTACCGATGAAATAGGTAACCTGACCTCAAAACGGGAACTCTAGCCCAAAAAGACTCAAAAACATGAAAAAACACCCCAAAAACAAAAAAAGTGTATTCCAGAAGGCACTTGGTTTTTTTTGAATTTCAACATTTTATAAAATTATGCTAAAAACAAAATTGTTTCTTGAAAAAAGGATTGAAAAAACACCCTTAAAACAAAACCAGTTGACACTGGAATAACCAAAAAAAAAATTGTTATATTTTTGACATTTTTAAAAATAGAAATAACATTTTCTAATTTTTAAAATTCAAACATTAAAAAAACCTAAAATTTAAGAAAATAAAATAAATTTAAAAAATAAAAACATTTTAAAGCTTAAAATTAAAAAATATATAGGAATAAAAAAATAAAAATAAAAACAAAATAAAAAATTTTAAGTCAAACATTAAAAAAAACCTTAAATTTAAGAAAAAATTAAAAAATTAAAAATTAAAAAAAAATTAAAGATTAAAATTTCAAATATATAGAAATAAAAAAATAAAAATAAAAACGAAATAAAAAAATTAAATTAAAAAAAAAAAACAAGTTAAAAAAAGAATGAAATTATAAAAAATAAAATATAGAAATTAAATTTAAAAAAGAAAAAGAAAATGTTTATTAAATTTAAATATATATATATATATATATATATATATATATATATATATATATATATATATATATATATATATATATATATATATAAAATAAAAAATTAAATTTAAAGAAATATATTAAATTTTAATAAATTTAAAACTACAAAAAAAAAAAAAATTATTGAAATTAAAAGTAAAAAAATGAAAAATTAATTAAAAATAAAAAATGAAAAAAAAAATACAATAAAAATATTAAATTTAAAGAAATATATATTAAAAACAAAAATAGATTTTAAAAAATATATTAAATTTATATATATAAATATATATATATGAACTTAAATTAAAAATATATATATTAGATTTTATTAAATTAAAAAAAAAGTTAATATTAAAATAACAAATTAAATTTAAAAAAAATAATAAATGTTAATAAATAAATGAATAAACAAATAAATTTTGAAATAAAAATTAAATTTTAAATAAATAAATAAATAAACATTGTTAAAATAAATAAGTTAAAAAACTTTAAAAATCAATTAAAATTGAAAAATTGAAAAAAAAAAATTAAATAAAAAATAATATAAAATAAAAATTAATTTGAAAATATTAAGTTTAACTTTAAAAAAAACTAATTTTAAATACACAATTTTAATTGAAATATAAAAAATATAAAAAATTTATGTAATTAAAAACATCATAATAAAAAATTAAAAAATTAAAAAAAATATTAAATTCAAATAAATAAATAATACTAAATTTACTAAATTTTTAAAAATTAAATGAAAAAACTAAACATAAAATTTAATAATAATAAAAAAATATGAAAAAAAAATCAATTAAATAAAAAAAAAAATACAAAATTTAATAAAAATTATTAACAAAATTTAGAAAAAAAAAATTAAAAACAAAAAAATGAATAAAATTTAAAAATAAAATTAAAAATAAAAAACAAAAAAAATTAAAACAAATTAAATTTTAAATATAAAAATTAAATAAAAAATAATAATTTTAAATTTTTTTAATTTAAAAAAAAAAATATATATATATATATATATATATATATATATATATATATATATATATATATATATATATATATATATATATATATATATTAAAAAAAAAAAAAGATTTTTTTTTGACGTGGTGGCACGTTAAAAAAAAAAAAATTCTTCAACGTGGTGGTACGCCAATCGGCCTCCCGCCTGTGTGACGACCTTTGAGGCTTGCGTATAAGGTCGATTCCGAGAATCGCCCTCCCGCGGCGGGAGGCCGATTCCGGGAATCGCCCTCCCACGACGAGAGGCAAGAGGGCGATTCCCGGAGTCGGCCTCAAGGCGATTCCTGGAATTGGCCTCTCGCCAAGGGAGGGTGATTCCCGAAATCAGCCTCAAGGCGATTCCTGGAATCGGCCTCCTGCGGCGAGAGGGCGATTCCCGAAATCGGCCTCCCGCCCAGGTGGCGACGGAAGTCGCCCGCTCCGCCGCCACCTGGGCGAGAGCGACGGGAGGGCGATTCCCGGAATCGGCCTCCCGCCCAGGTGGCAACGGAGGCCGTCCGCTTCGCCGCCACCTGGGCGAGAGGCCGGCTGATGGCGCCACCACGATCAAAAAATTCTTTTATTTTTTTACTTTATTTTTTATTTTTATTTATTTATTTATTTATTTTTAATTTGATTTTTATTTTTTATTTTTTTATTTAAATTCAAAAAATTATTATTATTATTTTTTTAATTCAAATTTTTTATTTTAAATTTAATTTGTTTCAATTTTATTTATTTATTTATTTTTAATTTTTTAATTTTTTTTTTAAATTTAATATTTTAGATTAATTATTTTTTAAAATTTAAAATTTATTCATTAAATTTATTAAATTTTAATTTAATTTAATTTAATTTTTTAATCTTTTAGTTTATTTGGTTTTTCATTTTTTAAATTTTAAAATTGTTTCATTTAAAAAAAACAGTAAATTTATGGATATTTGTTTTTTAATTATTTGCACGTTGTTTTTTTCTTTTTTTTTTGTTTTTTAATGATAGTTTTTTTTATTTTATTTTATTTTAATTTTCTTTTTCAATTTTAAATTTTGTTTTTTTTGTAAATTTGTTTTTTTTTTTTAATTTTAAAATTTGTATTTTTGTTTTCTTATTATTATTATTATTTTAATTTAAATTTTTAATTTTTTTTTTTTTTGTATTTTTTTTTTTATCTAAATTTAAATTTTGTAATTTAAATTATTTTTAAATTTTCTATTTTAAATTTTTTTTTTTTAATTATATGGATTTTTTTAATAACATAGAAAAAAATGTTTTTGATGTTTTTTTTTTATTTTTTTATTTTTTTTGTTAATTTTTGTTTTTTTCTTTAAATTGTGTGTTTTTTTTCAAATTGTCATTTATTATATCAATACGTTTCAAAATTAGCATGAAAATCACTAACATTTTAAAACAAATATTCATACTTCATAAATAAAAATATTAGAGTGTCAAAAATGTGCTAAAAAAAAAAAGAGGTGATTCTGCATCACCACTTTTCAAAATCGGGTGCTTTTTATGCTACCTAAAAAAAGTAGGTAACATTGCGGTTACCTATTTGATCGGTAACATTGTTTACCTAGCTTACGCTGTGAGTTTAAAAAGAAAAGTGAAAAAACCAAATGGAGAATATCTTCAATTAAGAACCGCATAATTTCACTTTTAACAGAAAAAAAAATTCAGTCGAAGTATACCTTACTACCTTTACATTGTTGCATAATATTTTAGCCCATGATCAATTGTGACTTTTTTTAATTAGAAAAACCAACTTACTAATGATATTTTTGTCGTAAGTGTACAGATTAGGTGATCAAATTTTTGTTGGGGTTGAATCTAAAAAATTAGTTAACTATCTTGGAGAGTGAAATGAAGAATGTGGGCATTTAATATATAGTCTGGTATAATGGGTAGGATAGGGTTTTAAATAGAGTTTTAGTCCCATATAAATGGTTGCAATATGATTGGAAGTGTTGAGTGTTGAGTATGTGTTCGTGGAGTTCAATTAATATTTTTGATTTTCTCTGTCATGTAGAATTGTTTGTGTCGTGGTGTAGCACACACATGGAAAAAAAATGCAAGTTTGTCCTTGTATTAGATTTGAGATATGGAAAGGGCATGTCACTGAGTGGAAGAACTGAGTCTTCTCATGACACTCAAGTCCCCACTATAAATATACATGGCTTACGTGTGAATATACTTGTTCTCATTGGATTATTCTCATGCTAAAGAATGGATATTGCAAATGTATTTTATTGCAATGTCAACATCAACTTATAATATTTGCTCAAAATATACACTTAATCAAATGGAGGAACCAATGTCTACCCATAATTTAGAAAACCAAAAAATCAGTTTAATATTAAAACATGATCAATCCCATTTACCACTTTGACTTTCTTCTCGTTATACATCTACCATCCATTTAAGTACCCACATCCGACGGTCATCTCAATTCCAAACATTACAATATTGAAGACTTTAAAACTTACGATCAAAAGAGAACGACCCTAAACATTAATATTTTTACGCCGAAAGGCGTTCCCTTTGTTGGGTTTAGCTGAATGAGACTGTTCTTGCAGCCAATGGGAGGGCTTTCTCATCGTCCTTTCAGCCAGTGAAAATCTTCCATTTGGCACCTCCTCACACCAGCTCACACTTCCAAAATTCGAGGTGGTTGCTCCACCCTCCTCCCCGCGCGCGTCGGCTCCTTCACGTCTGTGTTGCTGTCGCGTCGTCCTCCCTCTACTTGACTCCTAGCCGCACCACTGCAACACGCCTCCTCTCCGTGCCCGCGTCCCAACTCCCGCCCTCAACCCGGCGCCCTTCCACAGACCCAGAGCAGCAGCAAGAAGAGGATTCTACATTAGAAGAGGGTCGTAGTGAGGTTCCTCCTCCCAGATGGTTCCACTACAATTCCCCTGTGACACAGGTGTGCCTGATTGCACTGGTCTGCTTCTGCTGCCCGGGGATGTTCAATGCCCTCTCCGGAATGGGGGGAGGTGGGCAAGAGGACGACCAGGCCGCCAACGACGCTGACACTACCCTCTATACGACATTTGCAGTGTTTGGGATATTGGGCGGCGGGATTTACAACCTCTTCGGCCCCATCTAACCCTCTTCGCTGGGTGCTCCACTTATATCCTCTACGCCGGTTCCTTTCTCTATTACAATCACCACCACAATGACACATTTGCTATTATTTCAGGAGCGGTTTTGGGAGTGGGACCAGGATTGCTTTGGGCTGGCCAGGGATCGATTATGGCCTCCTATCCCACCGAGAATAAAAAGGGCAGGTATATTTCTCTGTTCTGGAGTATATTCAATTTGGGAGGAGTCATAGGAGGTTTCATTCCCTTTGTATTGAATTATCACAGCACAGCCACGTCTGTTGCCGACGGGACCTATATAGCCTTCATGTGCTTCATGGCCTTTGGGGCTTTTCTGACGTTGGCTCTACTTCCGCAGAAAATCCCCGTTGAAAGAATATGGTGTTGGTGACTCTAACCTTTCGTCATTTATACAGTGAAAATGTTTGGGAAATTAATGCTGGGTGCCTTTTTCTTTTCCCAGGGCACAAACGAGAGGCCTGGTCTTATGCCCGTGGCAATGAGCAGCATTATTACAATGGCAGAGAACACAGAGAGCATAGTAGAGATTTCTTATTATGAGGTTTACATGGACCATTGTTATGATCTTCTGGAGCCTAAGAATAAAGAAATTCCAGTTTTGGAAGACTCAGAGGGTCGTGTGCAACTCTCTGGCCGAGTTTATCCATATAAGTCTGCTCGTGGGCACTCCTGTGAAAATGAGTTATCTCTGCATATCTGGGCGTGTTCACTTCATCAAAACGACATATACACTCCCTTACCAGGCCTATTCTCTGCTGTGTTAATCAGCCCTCTTATACGGTGTATTCGGTGTGTCTCTTATGTATACCTCCTGGTCAGCGTATTAGTGAAGTTGTGGTTGATGAAGTATAGTAACGTGGGGCCTGTATAGGTATTATTCATGGACTGCTAAATGAAACCAGGTTCGTCTTATCCTTGTACTGTGTAATCTTTCAATGGTTTGGTCAATGAATGGTAATGCCTCTAATGTTATTTCTGTGTCAGATGATTGATTTAATACTCCGGTCAATTTGTTGTTGAAAGTGTGTTTAGAGAGCCCTTTTTTATTTGTCAGCTGTTGGGGTATTATTTGGGTATTTGTTCTGTTCATATACATTTAAACCCAAACATCAAACGACACCTACAGCAGTATACGACTAATGTGTTTGACGAAAATCTTCACTGATTTACTCAGAAAACACAATGAAATTTGGGGTGATTTCCAAGCAGTAATCCTACAGAGATGGTGCCTATCCATGCAATGAGGGCGGCCAAGAAAACATACAAGTCTAAAACAAAAATCCTAATCGCCAGAGCCAAATTTTGTAAACATATCGAAATAAAGCTTTTCAAACAAATGATCCTTTTGATTGCAAGTTTCATCTTGCATCGCAAAAGCCACTTTTACTACTGATATTGCAATGTTTATACGGCCGGGTCCCCTTAGGAAGGTGAATGTTTCTTTGGTTTTAACAACAAAACCTTAGGAAGGTGAATGTTTCTTTGGTTTTAACAACAAAATTTCCCCTCTCTTGAGAATTTTGTTTTTATGCTGCGAGTTTGAATGAATGGGTTCTGTTCATGAATTTTAGTTAGTAGCTACACTTTTGTTTTTCGTGCTGGAAATTTGAATGAATGGGTTGTGTCCATGAATTCTAGGTAGTAGCTACGATTTTGTTTTTAGCTACTTTCATTCAATTGTGTTTAATTCAAAAAATTATTTATTTTTGTTTAAATATTTGTTTTTTCTGCAGTCATCTAAGAGATGATCCTTTTGCTTGCAAATTGCATCTTGCATTGGACAAGCCACTTTTACTGCTGATTCGGAAAGGTTTAGACTTCATATGGCTGGTCTGCAAGGACTTTGAGTTAGGAAGATGAATGCCTGTTTGCTTTTTAACAACACAATTTTCCTTTTCTTGAGCATTTTGTTTTTATGCTGCATGTTTGAATGAATGGGTTCTGTTGATGAATGTTAGGTAGTAGCTACACATTTGGATTTAGTTGTGCTTGCTTTGGTGATTGGTTTGTTATTCAGCTTAATGGCAAACTCAAAACAACAAATTTTCTCAAAAGGGTCCAAAAAGTTATGTCGATTCTGCACTTGTTCATCGAAACAAGTGGACAATGTTGAACACATTCACTCTAGCCAAATTACCAACCAGCACATAAGTAATTCATCTGCAGGGACTGGTTATGATGCAAGTAGATTTCTGGCATAAGAATGTTCTGCACAAGGACTTGGGATTGATCTGGAGCTGCTGTAACTATGTTATTATAGTATCTCCTTTAGTATGTTGTTGAGGCATGGGTGTTTTTCCTTCCGGAGCAAGCTCTAGTATAATTTTGGGGCTTGTTTGGCTTTAGTGGATCTATGGACAAGGGTGTTTGGTTAGTTTGTGGAGGATTTCAGAATCAAAGTTGTATCGGGAATTTGGAGGTTAATGACCATATGAAGCACAAAGACAGGAGGTGTGAATTGATTTAGGAAAGGCATTTGAGATGATTTACGAGATTGGTAGATTGCCTATGAGAATCTAAATTCTCTTTTAAAATTGTCTTGGATATCATAGATGTTTAAAAGGATGGAGTTTAGATTGGCGGTACTCTGAAATTTTGTACTCATTTGTGTAGCATTTTCTCAAGATTACTAAAATTGAGGCTTTGAAGTTTGGTATATAGGAAAGAAAGTTCCTCAAATTGTTTTACGCATATTCTCCTTTTTTTTGACCCACCAAATTGCAAAGTCAGATTTATCATTTTTGTCATTATAATGCCCAAACAATGTCTTTCAGTTTTGAACGAAGAAGATGAAACACTTGTAAATTGCTTTAGAACAAGTGGAAGTGGAAAGTGAAATAATATAGTTGATAAAAAGTATTTTGTTTTATAAATGGAACAGTTTGACCCTCCAGTGAACATACTCTGATCTGTTTTCCCAAAGGAAGTTCCCCTTTCCAAAACTGTCATGCATATTGTAATTATATCAATGATTTTTAAATCATTGTAAAGAATTTTATTTTTGTATCATCATAAACAATGATTTTTACATCATTGTAAAGGATTTTATTTTTATATGATCATAAACAAGCGAGAAAGACTTGGTTTCATCTCATTATTCTCCCAAGTGAGTCTTTCCCACCACTCATACTCTCCATTAATTTGCTTCAACTGAGGCAGTTTCTCCATTCCTTTTGGTAATTTTTTCAACAAAGGGCAATCAACGAATTCCACGATGTGGAGTTAAGATAGTGTACTTTCATTCCACCCACTAGGAGATCCTGCTATGCTCTCTAACTGGTTTAGTTCATCCAATGTTAAAGACTCTAACAATGGATAACTGCCACTACCAATGTCCAACTCCATCAACTGATTGCACATAGTAATTTGTAGTTCTTTTAATTTAGGTAGCTTCATTCCCCTTGGAAATCTTTCCAATAATGGACAATTGACAATCACCAATAATTGGAGTCTGGACATTGTTCCTTCATTCCACTCACTAGATGACCCTGCAATTAGGGAATTTAACCTGAGCAAGTTTCTTAAAACTAATTTTTCTAACACGGGAAAAGAGTCACCTGCACTTTCACTTCTGGTCTCCTCCAAAGCAGAGGCACCTACACTTTCACTTTTGGTCTCGTCCAAGGCAGACTCACCTGCAGTCTCACTTTTGGTCTCCTCCAAGGTAGGAAGAGCCTCCAATTGGTAACATGAGCGCAAAAGTAACACTCTGATATTTTGTAACTTACAAATACTGTTGGGTAGAGTTGCCTGCTGATAATTAATGAGATGAAAATCCTGCAATTTCTTCATATTCCCTATGTTTTGGATAAAACCACGGTCAGGGGCTGCACCATCTCTATCTGCACCAGCATCAACATCATTGTCACATTCTAATGTTAAGCTTCTCATCTCATCCATTGTGGCCAATGCAGTTTCTGATTTCACCACCGTTGTCAGCTCCATGACATTGGAGAGCCTTGAGAGATCTTCCACACTCATTGCACAAGTTGACTCCATTAATGGCAAAATGAGAGTGCTCAATGAAGTGAGCTGAGAAAGATTTTCTGGAATCTTCTCGAGACTTAAACATGCATCCCGTTTGAGATGCTTTAGATTCGAGACCGTCGCAGTTTGCATGATTATTATAAAGAATTGAATTCTAAGACGTGGTTGTAATTTTCAATTTTTATTGTAAAGAAGGCGTGGTTGTGCTTTTCGTTTTATTATTAAAAAGAATTTGTTCCATTCTCATTTTGAATCATAATTTTCATATTTTATATTAAAAATGAATTTTGAATTATAATTCTTTTATTATAAACATATTGAATTGTTTTTAGCATGCCAACTAGCAGTGCAAGCTGGCAATGTTGAGGACATGACTTTGAAGAAATTTGGAAATTGTAAAATGCAAAGAGGAATTATTTTAATTATTTTAATATCATAAAAGCCTTTTTGAAATTGTACTTGAGACCATTGATTATTAAACGACCTCTTCTTACTTGGACTCTTTCTGATCTGAGTAACATGTTATATATCACAAATATTCATTACGAGGTACATGCTAACAATTTCAAAGTAATCAATAACATGTCTATTTAAAACGTTTTCCTTTTCAATGTAAGATTTTGCACCTCATAAGTTCACATTCATTATGTACTCTTACATGTAGCACAACATAATTCACAGTGTCTCCTTTGAGCGATCTCTTTCATCCATGTCATCGTTGTTGCCCTCCTTTGGTCACCCCAGTTCACCCAAAGTCATAGATCCGAGACTTTTCTCAACCCTGACACTGCTATGTTTCTGATCTCCACTATTTTTGTAGATATTGCCCTTCAAATTAGCAGATGATAGATCCTTACTCTTCTCTTCCCAGTAGAGAGGCACCCTGTTGTCATCCTTGTTGCTGTTGCTGATGAAAATATCTAGACAGTTGTAATTAGCTGTAGGACTATTGTAGTCTCCTGCATTGTTCTTGAACCAGGCAGGGGGGAGATCCATCCATATTAGGCTTTGACCCAAAAATTTTACTGTTGAAAAGGCCCCATACAAATCAAGACCAGACCCACTACTCTACTTCTTAGATTTGGCTTGAAAATGGCCCATGTCGCCCTTCATTATAACAGATTAAAGGTTGTTGAACAGTGCAATAAAGACACAAGAATTTCAGATGGGGAAACAGAGAAACATAACCGAAAAAAAATGATGTAACTCAACAATATAGCAGTCAGATTGTGGGTGTTGGGTATAAGCCTAAATCAGAACATTAAACCTATTTTGCCCAATCAAAATCACAAAAATGAGAGCAGTTTTCACGTGAAAGCTCTTCTAGGGATTTTCCCTTTGTTTCAGGAATCAGGAACCTGAAAAAAAAACCAATACCAATTGTTACTACTAATGTTGTTCCATCGTCACCTCCCTGCACGATGGCTCCAGCTTGTTATAACGCCCCTGCGTCATGTCCAGGTTCTTGATCTGGATAAATTGATCCAAAGACAACTGCACTGACCATTCTCACAAATTCCATAACTCCTTAAGAAGAAAGACAGATTATTATGCTTACATTGGGCTCACGTTTAAACTGTGTTGATAACTTAAAAAAACCTTAAATATTGAAAAGATTTAGAGCTACTCCTTTTTATTGGGTCTGTTTAGTTTAAAGACCTATGTTTTAACTTTTAAAATTACTTGGTTCTTGGAGGGGATTTTGCTTTTGCTCCTTTCTCACTGGTTGCCTTCTATTCGGTTAATACTTTTAAGTTTTGTGCTTGATTCGCAGCTTTTCTTTTGTGTGCAGTCACCAATGGCATATCTCTCTGCTGGTTTATTTCCTCCTTTCAATATATATAAAAAGAGCATTTAACAGTACCATAACCCTGTCTTTGGTGGTGCAACACTTGAGAGCTGATGATATTTACTATCTGCTTACAAGGGTCAGAATTCTATTAATTTGTCATCAACCTAATGTGAAAGTTATACAAAGTTTAAACTACATCAATCCATTTGAATTTATATCTTGTAGATTCATTACCTAAGAGATCTGTTATTACCTTTCCTAATTCATTAGTCCTCTAATATTTGGAACAGTGTCATAGAGTTTGACTTCGATTGGGCATGAAAGGAGCTTTATTATTTCGGCCTCAGTTAAACTTGGAGTTGACCCAGTTTGAGGGAGTTTGATCACCTATTCATGACGGATCAAACTCTACTTGATATTTTCCAGATTTTTCCAAGCTTTTCCTCATCAGATTCAAATTCTTGAATCGTTTACTTCACCCAGTTTTTCCCAATTCCGAGTTTGGTGAACTTTGATTTCGAATTTATGTTTCTATGCCCTTTTGGATGTGCATTCCATGAGTACCTGTTTATTTGCAACCGGATGTCTTGCTTTACGTTTATATATAGTATTTACTAAATGCATTGTATTTTACATATGCATCTCCCAATTTTTCATGTTGATTATAGGATCTGGCCTTTATTGATATTCATATTTTCCTCCGTTCTAAGTAGAAGTAAATGTGCCATAACAGCAAACTGGAAATCCACTAAGAAATTCTGATTTATCTTTGTGCATTTTCACTTGCTTCCAGACCTGGGAAATTTTCAAGGTTCTCACAGCTTGTCTACACATTGCTTCTTGGGACTGTTTACTCAACTTTTGGACCAAGTCTTTATTTAATACTAGTGTATCATATGTCATATGACACATCGAATATTGACTAACTACATATTTCACCCAGATTTAATGTATTAATTCATACACTACCCCATTTACCTTTATGAATAAAATTATCCCTTTAGAAGTACAGGGCGTTTTAACACTAAGGTTGAACTGAGTACACCAAGAGCTATAAAGATAAAAAAATATTGATGTTTTAACTTAGAACTCCAAGAATGTGGAGGAAATTTGAAACAGTTACATTTCACTTCATGAAAAGTTATTTCTGATGTTTCATTTTTTATTAATATTTAATGCATTTAGATCAGCTTATTTCTGCTAAAATAAAACTGTGAAATAGAATTTGTTTATCTTGGAGTTGCAGAGACAAAATTTCTTGTCAGCAGGATGGTTGGCACTTGTCTTCTTCTCCAAGAAGATAAATTTGTGTGATTTGAATATAGGATAAAATTGTAAAAAAAGCTTGTTTATTTAAGAGGTGCAGAGACAAAATGGCCTGCCAGCAGCATAAACAGTACTTGTCTTCTCCTCCGAGGAGATACGTTTGTCTAATTTGAATATAGGTGTTTCTACTAATATTACCTTCAGTGAAATGTAACGTTATTATGCAGTTGTGTGGTCATTTCTATTACATTATATTACATAAAACAGGGCAGCTGCGTTTTTTTGCATTGGTTTGGTTGTTGACATGCTTGTCATTACAGTTATGTATTATGTGATAAAAAATTTCCTGAATAGTTACTGTTATCACGTTATCATCAGCTACCCCTACTTCTAGTGAATTCAAAGTATAACTTGGATTTAGAATACCACATTATTCCAATTCCAATCTTTTTATTATTCTATCGATGTGTCTCATTACCCATCGATTTAATTCTAACACTCTTCAGAGATTTTATTTGCATCTCTCCTCGCTTCCTCATGTATAGAGGTGGGGTTTTCCGCGAAATTTGGTTGATAACCAATTGAATTCTGCCCTCAACAGAAACAGGGCGCTTATCACCATCTCTGATAGCAGTGGAGATGAGAAAAATATAGCCATTCACTCCTACCTAACAGAAAACCTCCCGTGACAGAACTTGTCATCTTGTCCTAGCGCCATGTTTGCTGAGAATGTTTGCTGTCAATATATGATGTCATTTTTATTTTTATTATTAATACAATGGATCGATACATGTCATTATTTTTTATTCTTATTTTATTTTATTAAAATAGCAATAGAGCTATTCAAATGGAAGGAAAGAAACAAGTAGCAAAGCATGACTTCCTCTCACTCAACTCTTCCATGCAGTCACACTGGAATACTAATACTAAGATTTAAGATTTATAGCAATAGAGCTATTGAAATGGAAGGAAAGAAACAAGTAGCAAAGCATGACGTCCTCTCGCTCAACTCTTCCATGCAGTCACACTGGAATACTAATACTAAGATTTAAGATTTATATGGTGGATTATTTTAAATTTTTTATTAGCAAGAAGTCTAATTGTATGAATGTTACACACATTACATGTATCGGTAACATAGAATGCACCTCACTTCTGAACAATTACAATTTGGAATCAAACCATGGTCAATCAGACTTGAAGCTAGCTCATTGCATGCTTATGAACCAACACCCTCACTTGTTAATGATTGCTTCCAAGTTCCACCAGTGACTTCTACATCTAGTGATGAAGTAACTAAGAATAGATTTAAGATTTATATGTTGGATTATTTTAAATTTTTTTATTAGCAAGAATTCTAATTGTATGAATGTTGCACACATTACATGTATCAGTAATATAGAATTCACCTCACTTCTGGACAATTACAATTTGGAATCAAACCATGATCAATCAAACTTGTAGCTAGCTCATTGCATGTTTATGAACCAACACGCTCACTTGTTAATGATTACTTCCAAGTTGAATCAAACCATGATCAATCAAACTTGTAGCTAGCTCATTGCATGCTTATGAACCAACACCCTCACTTCTTAATGATTGCTTCCAAGTTCCACTAGTGACTTCTACATGTAGTGATGAAGTAACTAATGCAAATTCTTAGCCTCTAACCAAGGAAACACAAGATTCTTAGTCATATGGACATTATTTTTGCAATCTAAAATTCACGTGTAGAAGTGGATGACCAAAGTATTGAGGAGTGTTGTTTCTTTCTACTTTGCGATCAATATGGATCATTGCATAGTAACAAATAATTGATGCATTGACGAAAAGAAGGAAATTCCTAGGCCACCAGTATTGAAGACTTTTCCAAAAAGGAGGATATTGTTATAGCAAATATTATTTTTATATAGATTCACAAAAATTGAATTTTGGGTTCATTGTTAATAAAGAGTGCACAAAAATATTTGGTTCTAAGATTTCTTATAGTTATATAGGGAAAATGTGAGAGAACAAATCAATTATAATTTATAACATTACTTACATCAACATGTGGTTGGAATTTGATTTATAACTATACCACAACAAACCACTCATTGTTGGAAATGAAAACGTTGTTATTATGAAACACTAGGGACTCCATTACTTTCATCAACATGTAGTTGGAAATTGATTTATAACTATACCACAACAACCCACTCATGGTTGGAAATGCAAACACTGTTATTATGAAACATAGGGACTCCATTATAGCCATAATCTAACCTTCAGACACAACATATAAGATTCTTCCACAGAACACATTATGATATATGCATCGTTGGAAGATTAAAATCCATAAGGACTACAGAACTTGAATCATATATGCATCCTTGGAAGATTAAAAACCATAAGGACTACATAACTTGAATCTTATCTCAATTCACCAATGTTGAGCAATCTTGATGTTGTGCTTGTTACAAATGAAGCTTATTCTTGTTTGATACAGGGCCAAAATTATAAGCGCAAATGCAAATGGAAACCACACACCCAACAAGGCCCTCCAAACAAGACAGAACATTGACATCCAATTTTCTTAAATAAAAAGACAACCAAAATTATTATAATTCTACAACACAATATATTACAGAATATGATACAATCCGTACCACCTAAGGAGCACAGAGCTTTCAAAAAAAAAAAAAACCCATTAAATTTTAACTCCTTGGAAATTTTTCAATCTGGTGATTAAATAAACAAGGTTAGTATTGTAAAGCATATAAATGGAGAATTACCTATTTGCATTTGATTACCAGCACTGCAAGATGCTCCTCTGTCACCTAATTTGGCGGTATCCAAAAGAGTCGTCGTGTGACTTGATAACAACTGGACAAATCTTCACTCGAAATTATCTATGATTTTGCAATCCCGCATATGTCAGTTGCCTATATAAATGCCAGTGATCTTTTCAGTAAAAAATTGACAAATATTATTATAGGGAAAAGATAGGGTACCCCTGGCACCAATAGCACTACACTAAATTTTGAGTGTTTTTCTATCCATTCTAATGACATGATAAGACTTCGGGTTTCAACTCTAAGGTTTGGTCAATGCTTATTAAACTAAAGTCTGTCGTGAGCCTTTTGAGAAGGCGTATACTTGTTATTTCTTGGGGTTATGGTCTAAGAAGTTCGAACATAAAAATATAATGAGAGGATATTGCATTTTAATACAATTTAATACAGTTTACAACGGGAGGATTTCTATTAATATTCGAGCACTTTATAAAAGAGGGAAATGCCTCGGTGCATTATTCAAAGGATATTCATTTGTTTTTATTATTATCGAATAAATTAAATGTTAAAAGTAATTAAATAATATTTAAAGTTTGAATTTATATATTTATTTTATTTTTAATAATTACATGCTATGTGAATAAATAAATAGAAATAAAATAAAATAAAGATTAATAAATAAATAAATAAACACCCGTCAACCTAATCTATTCTAATGTGATTTTCGCAAAGACATTTAGTACATTTGCTTCACTCTTTCTAAAATAAAATACATTACTTTCTAATTGTTTGAGTCAAACTAGCCATTTCAATCTTCCTCTCTCTACTATTTAGTATTTACTTAGTACTATTTACAACTTCAATCAATGTTTTTCTTTTTTTTGTATAGGCTTACGTTTCAAATTGTGATGTGCATATATCATTTCAAATATGATTAACAATAATTTCAAAAAAAAAAAAAACGCTTCGAATATTACAAATATGCACTAGCAAGTCACTCTTTACTGATCTTAGGCAATTTTAATTTGCTGTTTCACACTTCAGTATCTACTATTTAGTGTTTACTTAGTACCATTGACAATTCCAATCAATCTATTCCATTTTCTTATACGCTTACGTTTCAAACTGTCATGTGCATGTGTCATGTCAAACATGATTAGCAATGAGTTGAAAAAAACACTTGGAATATTCAACATATACAATTGCAAGTAGCATACTTCAAAAACTAATTTACAAATATGGTTATTTGACATTACTATTTCATTTCCTTTTATACCTACAAACCAACATCCTCTCCTAACCTATTTTGTGCCTATGCCTTGTTTACCATGGAAATAATTCAACATGCCCTATTCCAAAATATATGTTCCATAGGGAAACCCTTTAAACTACTCATTGTCAGGAACGTATTTGCAAAAATTGCATTTGTAAAATTAGTCAAGACTAATAAGATTCATCTTAATATCTAAACTTTAAATCAAATTATTCAAAAAAGTCATTCTCACGCAGTGTTTCTTAAACGCTCATTCACAAAGCGCCTCCTTTCGGCGTTCCTTTGCACCACATGTGCAATTGCTAGTTTTATCTGAGTTTCTTCTTTACTGACCAAACTTCAAATTACGCTTTGGATCTTACTGCTCCCCTATCTTCTAATCTCCACCATCCAACTAAATTTTTTCAAATCTGACGATTATCGCACACCCAGCAGCACGATAATTAACTCTTTAAAATCTTGGGATAAAAGTGGTTTTCCCTCCCCATCTATGTGCTACGTGTCACTTTTAGAAGTTGATCGCATGCTTTGAGTAGTTACCATATACTGCTATGAAACTGGGAGATATACTGTTCATGGTTTTTGTTTTAAAAACCGCTGACTGTTGTACCTTATTTGTCGGTCACGTAATTTTCGGTAAGCCACCAGGATTCAAAAGAACGTTTTAAAATACCTTACGTTTAAACAAACGTTCTCTCTACCATAAAACCCTTAACGTTATTCACAATTAAATGTTATCATATTTCTCAGGTTTTACTCTTTTTGGATTAATCTCCATACAAAGAGGAATAAAATTAAGGAATAAAATTAATAATTAGTATTTATCCATCTCATATTTAGCAAACATCCAATCACATTATTGACTAAGTCCAGATAATTTATTATCTTTTCATAGTTTTAAAGTTAGTTAATACTGGTATGTAACCTTAACATCGATACCCAAAATAGACTCTGGTCTAACCTTTTGTGTATCTTTACAATAGTAGATAGGTTGATACCCAAAATAGACTCTCGCCTAACCTTTTGTGTATCTTTACACTAGTAGATGGTTGATCCTCAAAATAGACTCTCGCCTAACTTTTTGTGTATCTTTACAGTAGTAGATGGCTTGATACCCAAAATAGACTCTCGCCTAACCTTTTGTGTATCTTTACACTAGTAGATGGCTTGATATCTTTGAATGCGAAAGAGTAGTCAGTGGTGGTTTTTCCATTGCCGACAACTCGAATATATATATATACGAGTTATTTTTATTGATTTTTAATAATAGTTATTAAAGTATAATATATTTGATATTTTTAAAAGATAACATTTGGATCGTTAATTGTAAATTTAGTGGTCATGAAATGTGATTATATCTTTATTCGTTTTAGATATATTTAAAATAAAAAGTTTTTTTCCACTAGAGATGAACAACGCACACCCGCAGTCGATGTGAGAGTGTGAGGCCCGAGGGTGAAGATGGTACACATGATTGACACAACGGACAACTTCGGTTGATGTGTTAGTATCAGGCCCGGGGCTGAGGATGGTACAGATGATTGAGACAGCGACAGGGACAGAGTACAGAATATGTGCAGACACAAAAATTTAATTGACGAAATTATTTTGGTTATTTGTTATTTAAAATGAATTTTTTAGATTTAATATTTTGAATTTTTTTGAGTATTTAGATTGGGAATATTTATAATTCAAATTTACGATTTAAATAAATTTTTGTTAAATTATAAATAATTTGAACTTAAAAAATATATAAAAATCTTCCAAACTATATAACAAATAAATTACAATATTTTATATACATCAAAAAATATCAACAACCATATATATAACTTATATGAATTTATTTTATATATATATCAAACGTTTTAATATTTTAAAAAAAAAACCACTTTCATTCAAAATACCCATTTTCTACCAATCTAATATATGAAACCATGAGGAGAGTCTCTCTTATTTGACCTTATGTGGAGATGATTAATAATTCGCCACCATAAGAATGAAGAAATGATGTTTTTTGTTCCAGCACATTATAGTATTTTTACCCTAGCTTGCCCTTTTCGAAGAATCTAATATACCAAACCGATAACAGGGTCTCTCTCTTATTTCGCCTTATATGGAGATATTCAATAAACTTTTATTTTATGAAATCCTTTCCTACCATCTTTTTTTTTTTAACAAATCTTATACACCAGATTGTGAACATGGTTATGAAATTCTTTCTTACCATCCTTTTTTTAACAAATCAAATCTATACACCAGATTGTGAACATGGTCTCTCCTATTTGACTCTATATGGAGATATTTTATAGAGTTTATATTCATTTTAGCTTTTGAATTCACTAAAGGTTAAGGGATTACATTTTTGACACGTAATTTTTTTTTTTTTTCAATTTTATATTGAAAAGACATTAAGAAATTTGATTTATTAATATTTAATAAATTGAAAGCTAAAATAAATCTAAACTAATATTTACAAATAAATAATTAAATTATAATATTCATTATCTAAATTTACTTTATTAATCATATGTAAAAGATTTTTATAAACTATATATTCATTTTAAATTTTTAAAAGTTATCATATTATAGTAATGTTGGATCATCCTTATATATATTTGATTGAATTAATAGTAATAAGCTATTTTATAATTTAGTAGGAGAGTAATATGGTTGGAGATGTTATTACTTATTGTTAAATAACATTAGAGTAAAACATAATAATAAAAATTTAGAGTAAAATAGGAAAAATGTAAATTAATATCAAAATAAATTATATTTTAAATATAAATCTTCCGGGAAATCACATAATATATTTTGGAATCCACGCGTTTCGAACTACCAACTATAGTTCATTTAAATTATATTTTTAAATTAAAATTAATATCAAAATAATTGCTGATTTTATTACATGATAATAATAAATATTTTTTATTTTGCTTATGGATTAATCATATGACAATAATAAATCAAAGGATGATGGGATCTCTTAGGGTTAGGGTTTATTTTGTAGTGTTAGGTCTCAAGCAACCATAGTTGCAACTCTGAGTCTAATCCTCCACCTATTTGACAATGATCTCTCCCTATCAAGTAAATTGTCAGCCACAATGTATTACAATCAGGAAGATTACATGTCAGACCTATGGGAAGGCATCAACATTTGGACATACCCAACTTCAACCTATGCTCCTCTTTTCTACCATATTTGAGACATTTCGGGCACCCACAATGGTGGAATGGTTGAAGTCTCTAACATAACTTTCCCACCACAACTTTTGCAAGCCAATTCGAAGGTTTTTCATCCCTATCACAAATTAAATTCTGATGAAAATATTTTTTTTCCATTTTTCTTATTATTCCCCTCATTCCTTAATTTATCCATTTAGCCCATAGTCCCTTTCCTTATACTCCCCTCCTTCCCTAGAATATCCACTGGATTTTCCTGATTTGGTAATCTTGCTAGACTTGGTTGACTTTCTACACTGGGCATCACCAACATCCCACACTTCCTTCCCATCTTTTGATTTCCTGAACTATTTTCTCATATCGAAGAATGTCGAATATGCACATTGAATATGCAAAACAATGGTGATTTTCCATAGAAATAGTCTTCCCACCAGGGGCCTCCTATCGACCACCCACAAAAGCACAACCATAAATGCATCAAACATGGATAAGAAGAGCCATCCTTGGTTCTTGGGAAGGATATCTAGCTCAACGACATTCAAAAAATGGAAAATTTAATGGTTTTTGTTTTCTTTTCCAACAAATGCATCTTTATGGTTGTCTAGAGGAGGTGGAAAGATGCAAATTTTAAACTTCTTCTTAGTTATGCACCTAAGTGCATTATCTTTGCAAACGAATGAATGGGGTGGAAAACTTAGTTAGAGGAAGACACGACAAGAATAATGATTGGTAAGTGGCCATGGGGCTTATAAGGTTCTTTTCTTAAAGAAACGGTCTCTCAATGTCAATTCCAAAGCCAAAATTTTTACCTTGTCCCTATCTAGATTCAATTTCCTACATCTCAACCCATATTTTGGTAAAAAGGTGCTTTTAAAGAGGTCGGTAATACCCTTTTCCAGAAGGCATATCTCTCTTTCTAGTAATTAGAGTATCTGTAAATTTCTTGAATACTAGTGGGTTTAAACCACTCTCTAGGACTTCTTGAATCCTTTTCAAATTGTTTCAAAGATATTTTTCATCATCAAAACATTAACTATGAGGAAATTCCCTTTAAAGTTTCTCACTTCCATGACTATGGTCACCTTAGCCGAGATTGTGAAAATAGGAAAAGAAAGGGGAAAAGATGGGTCAAGAAAACTACCCTTTATTCAGTCACTTCATCAATACCTCCTTCAAATTCACCACATGAGGCACAAGGTCAACCCATTGAACATCCTCCAAATCCACAATCATAGTTTGCAAACCATCCTTTATTTTTTGGTCATGTTTCTCTGCTTTTAGGTATATAAAAGGTACTGACATCATCTCCTCCCACTATTGGGGATGTCATGGTCATAAAAGCTTCAATTTATTTCTAGAAGGCCCCTCTTCGTCAGGTATGATTCACCTCCTCATCCCATCTTCTACCCTTTCTAGTGCTTTTCTGAATGTTTCTCTCCATGTGAATCCTCCTCCTTGCTCCTCTTCAGTTGGACCTCTAGTGGAGTCTCTCAAACCCCTCGATGGGAACTACTCTTCCTTTTTCCTCCCCCTCTTCTCTCTCCCCCTCACTTATCTAACTCTTCCTCATCCCTACCTCATCACAAACCACTCTCTTGGCTTCCCTCGTCCTCCTTATGCTCTTTCCCCTCCTCTCCCTCATCAACACTACAATCTTCATTCTTATGGTCATTCTTCCCCTCCCTGCCTCCCATTTTCATATTCTAATATTTTTTTGACTCTAGTGGGGGTTTAGTTGTTTTCAAGGATCCACCTCCCCTCCCCTCCTACAAAGGCAATAAATCCTTTCTCTCGAAAGCACAACATCAAGCTACTTTTGAAATTTAGTATAGAAAACAATCATCTAGTTTAGGGATGCTTATAACATATGGCCCTATTTCCTGTCCAAATTGAAAGTTATCTCATTAAATTTTTTAGGTTTAGCCAGACCTTCAAAAACACTAGCGATCAATAGAATCATCGATTAGTACAACACCCAAGTCCTCTTCTTGCAAGAGTCTATGCTTAAGGGTGATAAGGCCATCAATTCCATAAAATATATTCTTCCTAATTTGGATTTCCTTGATATTTATGGTGTTTGCAGATTGGGGGGCTCGCGAATGGATGGAATAAATAATATATTCACCTCTCAAATGCATGGTCCATAAAGTTTGGACTAGCTTTGAACTTCCTCTCTTCATAACTCAACATGTCTTTTTTATTCATAAATGTATATGGTCCATATGTGGACAAGAGGTATTTTGGGGGAAATTTGGAAAATTACCTATATTTAGCTCTAGTAGAGACCTTAGTGGTGGGGACTAAAACTTTACTCTTGGAAATTATGAATTTTATGGGGACCTTTTGCCAAACTAGATCAACTCTCATATTTCCTAGTTTCCTTTCTCTATGACCCAAGTCTCTACAACATCCTCCCTCCTAAGATACTTACTACTTGGTTGAAAATCACAATGGGATTCGTGAGAATTAATAAGTGCTTAGAATATTTTCTAGTCTTTGATTCTCTTCTTGATACAAGCCTAAGAATCAAACAATGTACTTATGTTGGTGGAGACTCTGACCATGTCCCGATCCTACTTGAACTCTAACCCTTTCCTACAAATCCTATAAGTTCCTTCAAACTCAATCTCTCTTGGCTTTAAGATCCTTATTTGATAACTCTCCTCAAGGAAAGTTGGCCTTGCATCTCCCCTACTTCCCCAAAATCTCCCCTTATTAAGTTTCAACAGAATATTTAAAAAAATAACGACATCATAATCGATTGGAAAAATTAAATAAATAAAAGAATTCCAAATCTTTGGATGACACTGAATCCCAAATCCTATCCCTATGGAATCAAAATGCCATTGGAAATCCTCTTAACGACCTGAATTCCCAGATTATGGATTTGGAATAATCAAGAAAGAGGATCATCTTAGATCATGAAAAGGAATGGATATTGAAAATTTGAGCCCCTTGGTTTTAAGCTAGGGATGATTATACAAAATATTTTCATTGGGTGGCCAACCATAGGAAAACCATAAACACCATTTGGGGGATTAAAGGCCCCTATAGTAATATGACCACCTCCGTTTTCGTTATTGTTGAAGAAGGGTGCTCATATTTCAAAAACATATTCCAAAAGGAAGAAATTGCCACTATCTTGTTTTTGGAAATAATTTTCCCAAGCTTCATTGATGAAGATGAGAATGAAGCCCTAATGCCTGAGGTTACTAGGTCTGAACTAGAAATAATTCTCCAAAGTTTTCAAAAGGATAAAAGCCCCGACTTGGATGGGATCTCTTATACTCACTTCTTTGATTTCATAGGAGAATAAACCCTATTTGTTATTAAATATTCTAGGACTATTGGAAAAATCCTTTCCCCTTTTAATTCCACCTTTATTTCCCTTATTCGAACAGTAGACAATGCTAACTCTTTCAACAAGTTTAGAATCTTCTCTCTTTGTAGCTCTATCTACAAAATTATCACAAATATTATTGGTTATAGATTAAAGGACATTCTTTTAAACCACATCTCCCTTGATAAATTTGGATTCTTATCTTATAGGAAGATTCATGAGGCTATAGATTTAGCTTAGGAAGCACTACATTCTACTCACATATTTCTCAAAAAATCCTTGGGTTTCAAAGTTTAGCTCTCCAAATCCTTTGATAGGGTCAACTAGCTTTACTTTAGACTCCTCTTGGTTCATTTGGGCTTCTCCTACTCTTTGGTCACTTGGGTCATGAATTGAATTAACATGTCCTCCTTTACCATTCTTATAAATGGGGTTGCTTCTCCTTTCTTCCATGCAGAGAGGAGATTAAGAGAAGGATTTCTTCTCCCCCTTTTTCTTTTTCTCCTAGTGGTTGAAGGTGTGAGCAGATTGATCTCTGATGCGGTCCATATATGAAGTTTCAAAGGGGTAACCATTTCTCCAAAATGTTATATCTCTCACAATTTATTTTTGTATGATGTACTCATTTTATCAGATGGTGGAATCCCTCAATTAGAAATTCAAAATCCATTTTGGATCTCTTTAATCAAGAAAATGGTATGATAATAAATTTCCAAAAGCCCTCCATCATGGGTTTGTTCATTCCTTAAAATTGCAAGCCAATTATTGAAGACATCTTATCTTATTAGGTGATGAATATTAGGAATGGCCTAAAATACCTCAGTTTCATCCTTAAACCATGTAGCTACAATAAGCAATATTGATCATGGTTATTGGAAAAATAGAGAAAAGTATTAGAATATGAAGAAACAGATGGATCTCTAGAGTTGGTCATGATCTTGTCCTTTGTAAATCAAGCATCGAAGCAATCCTTGTATGTTGGGAATCTTCAAGTTGGATTCCATTGAGCATTATGAATAAGATAAAACAACTATCTTTGTGATCCATTTGGTTCAAGAAAGAAGGAAATAAAACCTTTTATCTCACAACTTGGAAATCTATTGCCATTCTGAAATATTTTGGAAGTTGGGGTCTAAAATTCTTACCTAGTTTTGCAAAGAATCTAGATACCAAAGGATTTTTGTACCTCATATAGGGAGAAGGACTTTGGTCTCAATTCATGTTCAATAAATATATCAATCCACTTTCCCTTTTGGACTGGATCTATTTTCCTTAGAAATCCTCATCGAAGGAACCTGTCGCCTAGAAATGTATTATTATCTTTCTCAATCATAGGTGATCACCTATGCTGGAAAGTATGCAATGGTACAAATGTTATTATAGGGAGAGATCCATGTATTGGAAGTCAACATTATCACCACTTCATAGATCCCCTGATTCGCCACCTTGTTGATGTAGGGAAATTATCTCTTTTAAACATTTCTGCATCACATCCTCCTATTAGCCCTCAAATATGGATTTATTTTGTTGGCTTACAACTTGAAGGACATGATGAAAATTCATGAGACTTCTCCACCAGGTATCTAATATTCTAAAATATAACTCTCTCTAAATATCAGGATCAACTTATCTGAACCCATAATCATCATGTTAAGTGCACATCAAAATATGGTTATCTATCTTAGTTCCAAGGGTCGGAAAATCCTCCCTAGTGGGGGAGGGGGGGGGGGGGGGGGTAGGTAACTCTGGAAACTAAGATATCCACCAAAATCAAAACTATTAATGTGGCTAATTCTAATAGACCGAGTTCCTGCCAGAGATATACTTCAATGAAGATCCTCTCAGGGCCCCAACATCTTCTCCCTTTATAGACAAGATGTTCAATCCATTAACCACTTGTTCATAAAATGTCCATTCACCAAAAGGGTCTGGTTGTATATTAAAGGACCACCCCCTCAAGGTTATCTTAGGAAGTATGTAAGATCGAGCTTTACTTACAACCATGATTTTCACAACAGTTTCATGATTACATAAACGAGCTTTCTCCATGTGTCGATTGGGGAATCTAGTTAGAACATAAAAATTGTACCTTTGAAAACAAAATTTCAAATCACTCAAAGTCTAGCTATTATTTCTTCTTTATCGCACTCCTCCTCAACTGGTACACACCCCCTCCTACTTCAGTGGTCATGCAAATATATTTTCCCTCTGATTTCTTTGATGGATATGCTCAAGTCATGCCTTCTCATAGCAGAGAAGGAGGCATCCTACATTTTTCAGAATCTAAAAATTTCTCTTTCTCCACAAATATTGATCTAGTCACAAATAATTATCTTGAATTATTTTTTACGTATATTATGTCTTTTCATCTTTATAATTCTTCAGCTACATTTATGTGTGTGATGAATGATGTATTGAGGCTATTTATAGATGATTTTATGATAGTATACTTAGATGACATCTTGATTTTTATTAAATCTCATGAAGAACATGTCATACATGTCAAAAAGGTACTTGATGTCTTGAAGAAAGAACAATTTTTTAAAAATATTTCAAAGTGTGAGCTTTGAAAAACATCTTTAGTGTATTTGGGTCATGTTTTTGGAGGAGGTGATTTTAAAATAGATCCCCCCAAGGTTGATGTCATTTTGAATTGGCCAAAGCCCAAAACAATTAATGAGGTAAGAAGCTTTTTGGAGCAGCCCAATATTGGAATAAGTTTATTTCTAACTTCTCTTCTATAGTAGCTCCATTGCATGCACTGAAAAGTGTGAAGCAGGTCTTCTAGTGGGGAGGTAAACAACAAAAGGCATTTGATGCATTGAAAGAAAAGATCAGTTCATCCCTAGTAATTTCACTTCCAGACTTGAGACAATCATTTGGGATTCATACTGATGCTATTGATTATGCCATGGGTGTGGTCCTCATGCAACATGGAAAGCCTATCTATTTCCATTCGAAAACTTTTAATTGTGCAATGATTAATTATCCTACATATCAAAAGGAGTTGTATGCATTGGTGAAAAGTGTGAAAAATTTGAAACAATAATTGATGGGTAAGGAAACAATCATTCACATTGATCATCAACCATTGCAATACTTGCAATCACAAACAAAGTTGCAGCAATCAAGGCACTTTCGATGTATTTGTTTTCTTCAAAAATTCCACTTGGTGATAAGGTATAACAAAGGTGTCTGAAATAAAGTTTCCGACATGCTTTCTAGGCCTATTGTTAGTGCTGCTACTATTCTTAAGCATAATTATGTTTTGCGTGCGAACTATGTTGAACAATATGCTTTAGATAGTGATTTTCAAGATGTATATGAAACTTTAAGTAAAGGGAACCAAGTAGAGAAAATGGATTATCACATGCATGATAACTTGTTGTACCATCTTGGTAAGCTTTGTATTCCATGGGGAGAAAGAGTCAACATCATAAGAGAGGCACATACTTCTCTTATTGTTGGTCATTTCGGTGTAAGTAATACGCTGGCACGTCTACATAGGTATTTTTATTGGCCTCATATTCTTGAAAGTGTGTCACATTTTATTAGAGATTGTTCATTATGTGCTGTCAGTAAGCCTAGAAATAGAAATTTAGGAATGTACACTCCACTTCCAATACCTTGTCATCCATGGGAGAGTGTTTCTATGGACGTTGTTGGAGGTCTTCCTATGTCAAAGAGGAATCATGATTATCTTTTTTTAGTTGTGGATAGGTTCAGCAAAATGTGTATTTTGATGCCATGTAAAAATATTATTACAACTGAACGAACTGCTCGTGTATTCTTTCATAATGTATGGGTTCGTTTTGGATTCTCCACATCTATTGTTAGTGATCGAGATTCTCGCTTTGTTGGGAACTTTTGGTCAAGCTTGTGGGGATTCATGAACACCAAATTGAAAAAGAGTACAATATTTCATCCGCAAACATATGGTAAAACAGAGGTGATGAACAAGACGATCATAAATCTTCTTCGTGGTTATTACAATAAGCATCCTAAGTTGTGGGATGAAAACTTGCACTATATTCAACATGCTTACAACTGGGCCAAGCACTCTTCAACTCAAACATCGCCATTTGAGGCATGTTTGGGATACTTTCCTAAATATCCTTTGGATTTAATTTTTGGAAAGGATGTTGCTATTGATGTTCATAGTGACATAGAAAAAGCTAAAAGGTTCATTGAACAAATCCAATTGGTGCATCAAGCAGTTCAAGAACATCTGGAAAAGAGCCAAACCAAGTACAAAACAAGGCATGATGATCATCATGTAGATCACAAATTCCAAGTTGGTGATGAAGTTTGGCTTCACATTAGCAAAGAAAGGCTTCAAGGAGAAGGTAAAAAACTGAAACCAATTCGATATGGTCCATTCAGAATTTTAGAAAATATTGGTGATAATGCCTTCATGTTGGATTTGCCTTCATATATGCAAATTTATGATGTTGTTAATGTTGAGAACTTAAGGTTTTATGAGCCTCCTTTGATTGAAGATCAAGGAGAAAATGTTCAGATTCCTTCCATTGAGGATTTTTCTCCTGAATACCTTGATGAACTACAAGAAGATACCATTCTTGACAGAAGAAAAAGGTCTTCAAAACGAGGGAATGTGGAGTACCTTCGTGTGGGGCTCAAAGGGACAAATCCAATCAAAGAAAAATGGATCGAGATTGGAAAGGTGAGGGAATTGTACCCTCATCTATTGAACAACTGAAAGTGATCTTTTGGGGTCCAAAAGCTTCTAGTGGGGAGGAGTGATTAGGTGCTCAAAATTATCCTAAAAAATGAAAGTTGTCAGAATGGCGTGGAACTTGAGCGACTATGTAGATCTCATCTTTTTGAATCTTGCACAACTTGTTTCGCAGAAAACTGACACCATATGCTCTTAGAAACATGTTCTATCCATCTTCCAAAACATGCAATTTTTAAAAAGAATGGCAGCTGACAGGGCAGGCTACCACTTGGCCTCTTCTAGTTAGGTGAAAGGTAATATTTTTTAGTCCTGTCCGGCCTCGCCACTTGTCAAGTTTCTATTGGTTCTGCTTTGGTTGAATTTCATTGGGTGGTTGATGGCCAACCACATGCTGCCACGTTTCCTAACTGGAGGCTGCCATGTGGCAGCATGGGAGGCCACCAAAAATTTGTTTAAGGGCTAAGCAGACTGGGCGAGGGTTGAACACCATACCTCTATCTAACAAACAACACCGTATACCATTGCGCCAACATGTTACTTATTTAACCTATGGTCAAAAACATTATATAAAGTGTTGGTGGTGGAAGGTTTAGGGTAGGGGCCAGGGCTTAGCCCCCCCCATATAACATGGCATACGACTATCGACTCAAGACCACAGGTGTGGAGTCCCTAACCACCGCCCTAACAACCAGGTTAACTACCACGAAACCGGCCCATGTGACACAATTATCCACCTGACCACGACGGTTGGTAAAAACTGTGGGATTTTTTATTATTAAAAAAATAAAAATTAATGCACAAAACCATATAGTTCAAAATTTTGAAATTTAGGCATTATTGGGCATTTTAATGCTCTGACAATTTTGCCCAAAATTCTGAAAATTTGTCGCTCAGTTAGCCGAAATAAGGGTGAATTTGTAGGACTGGTCCAGATTTTGGGGAAATTGTGGTGTAGTTAGCAACAAAACTAGGGAGGCTCATTACTTCTTCAGTTTTTGACCAAGTTCGGATCAGAGAGAGGTTAGACAAGAATTTTTGGGTATTCTAGAGCTGATGGAACATGTTTTGAAGCCATTTGAGCACCGTAAATGTATGTAATCACCATTTTGAGCATAATGAAAGAGGGCCAAGCAATTGGAAGCTAGACCAAGGAGACGTAACCCAGGAGGGGTGAAATCCTTCATCATTTTTTGTGTTGTGGTTATTATTATGGTGCATTTTTCTGTTGTTTTTGTATATTTTAGAGCTTATTTACATGCTTTATGTGTTTAAAAATTAGCATAAAATCTCTCAAAAACTAAATTTAATCACTTGCAATTGAAAAACCCTCAAGCAAAATTTCATTAAGATCTCATACAGATCATAGAAAAATGAGAAAGAGATAAATAAGAGGATCTGATTTGGAGGACAAGAAATTGATAGTAGGTTTCCAAGAATGGCTTAATTGGTACCCATCTTCTCGATTAAATTTTTTAGGATGCTTTTCAATCTCAAGGGCTTCCCTAATGACATGGTTGGAATGGAAGGGGGAAGAGGCTAGGATTTTTGTTTTATAAAAATATGAGATGCTTGGTATAATGGGAATGTTCATCAATGGCGGATTTAGCAATACACTTATGGAAGATGTCACCCATTTTTTCTTTGAGCCAAGTTTTGAACAATCTTCTAGTTTTCCCTATGTAAGACTTTCCACATGAGCAAGGGATTTCCTAGACTAGAGGACCTAGCATACAATCATTCGTTTCATTGGCTGATTTGAAGAGGTGGTTCAAGATTTTATGGGGTTCGAAAAAGGTATTTATGTTCTTTTTAGATAGTATTTAGATAATTATCAGTAACCCCTTGAATGTAGGGCAATGTTTATCTAGGTAAAGGAAGGTTACAGGAAAGGATTTTAGGTTGCCGATGGAGAACAAAGTGAAAGGCCTTTTTGATCTAGGATGATTAGTAATAATTATATTTGAGGTCTTTAGTGACATGAGATTTTTCAATGGGAAAGGAATGGGAAGAGGAGACTTGAATGGCTCTGGTGACAAGGGTTTTAAGCACAATAGATTTGTGAAGAGAATGATGGTGGGAGTTGGCTTGAAGGTACCTATCAATATCACCAATCCTAAATTAATTATTTTATAATGTATAACATTATAATCCTATTAATTATTATAGATAATAATTTCATTCAATTTAAGTTTATATATATACATATTATTTTCTATACCTATTTCTTAATTAATTTAATTTAATAATTATTATTACTATTATACTCCAATACAATTTCATTCATCCTAATCAATTCTAAATTAATATTTACAATTTATATATATATATATATATATATATATATATATATATCATTTTACCAATTTAACTTGAATCATTAAATTCTAATATTTATTTTATTTCATTATAGTCAAAATTTAATCAATGATCCTATCATTCTTACCCAATATAACTTCTATATTATAGCTCTATATTCTATTTAACTAGTCTAACACTGTTCACATCATCGGAAGATATTAATGTACCTAAATATGGGTGAGGTGTTCATCGTAAATGTTGCACAAATGAATGACAACACACAATTCACCAAAATTTTTGAAAAACATCAAGTTATTTCCTATGGAAATATTCATACTAAAAGACCATCCTTTTACCAAAATCAAGGTACGTGGAGAGGTCCCCACCATTGGATTGAAATTTTTTTGGTCCAATTATTTAGTTCCCCCAAACTCATTATTTTCCATAGAAAACACCTTACCAATGCTTACTCTGATATGTCCATGAGATCAAGTTTTGTTTTTCCACCTAGGTTTAGGTTGATATGCCCCTATGTCTTCTTGATACATTTACATCTCTTATCTTTCTAGAACCCTCCTGATACTAATGTCTTACCACCTCCAAATTTGAGACGTTTTGTCAATCAAAAGCTTTAACCAACATATTGCCAACAAAACAAGAAACATAAAAACTATCCCATCAACTTATATCATGGTTGTAGAGGAAATCAAACTTGTTTTAGACCTCATTATATGTGGTTAACAATTCATACCTTGAGTACGATAATACACCATTGTTCTTTGGCCAAGCATCCAGGGTTTATGGATAGGATTGGGGTCATTAATCGCATGGGGTGAACCAAATTTATATTTATGGTCATTGGTTTGGTAGCCAAAAGGATCTATCACCCCTTCCTCCAATTTTTCCCAAATATCGACACCTTGTTCATCTAACTCCTATTCCAATGCACTCAAAATATATATGATGACCTCTTCTAGTGATATAGGCCCCATATGAAAAAGATTATAAGTATCTTATGAAGCATCCCATCAACCTAAATCAAGCTTTTACCAAATCCTTAAACCCTTGAAAGGATCATTAGAGAAGTCTACAATTTGCTTCTTATATGCCATGTTTGTTACACATAGATTTTGCCAACTATTGATGAAAAAAGCATTCACCTTGTTATGGAACCCTTTCTACTATAAAACCTTATCCATCCTAAATATACATGTGTTCTTATCCATTAAGGCCTCTTGATAGGTATCTAAAGGTACAAAACTTGTATTTCTTTCTAATACAAATATGAGCTAAATAAAACCAAAATTTAGCTAAAATTAATCTAAATAAAAGGAGAAATGGTTAAACCATTATTCATTGTTAAAACAAAAAATGGTAGAATTTTGTATAACATTGGTTTTAAAAATAATATCAAAAATTATATTTGTCTCACGAATATCCAAATCTAACATTAAAACCAATCAAAACCATTAAGTAGCCAAAAAAAATCCACAAAGCATGAAGCTTTATTAAATGGGATCCCAACTCCTTCAAATTAAACAGTGGAAGTGAATACCTTCCCCTTTATGTGATCCCAAACTTCTCAAAAATAGTTTTTTTTTTACAATGAAACAAAATAAATAAATAAATATATATATATATATATATATATATATATATATATATATATATATAATTTAATTTAAATATGAAATATAAATTATAATTTAAAATAAACACATATCAATTAAATTAATTTAAATAATTCTCTAATTGAGATGCAAATGTAAACTTTATATAAGATGTGCAAACAAATTTAATATTTTCTATTATTTTTTAAGATTTAAAAAAAATAGAAAATGATAACTCATGTCAATTTATCTTTTCAAAGTGCTTGGACATAGTTTTTAACTAAATGTCTAAAATTTTATAGAAATTTATTAGAATTACAATTTTGATGTTTAAATGTCTAAAATTTTATTTTGCACAATCCTAGTGCCTTGGGGGTTGAATCTATTAAGGCATTGAAAAATAAATTTTGAATAATAAAAAACTATATGTAAGTAAAAATTATTTCTAACTATTTCTACTAAAATCTCCAAAACATATAATAGTTACACAACATCTTAAAAAATCGCACACACACACATATATATAGTAACTAGAGAAATTGACAATTAGGTTAATTCTACTACAATTATATCTTTAGAACTTATGACTTATCTTTTTCTTGATAAAGTATTCCAAAAAAATTGATCTTTAAATCTCTTAGATAATACCATACTTCATATTACAACGATAACCAATTAAATTATTCTAAAAGACAATTATCATAAAATTTAACTTCTATAATAATTTATTTATTTCTTATTTTAAATAAAAATAAAAATTATCTTCATTATTTATTATTTGCAATCATTTTTCACAATAAAATTATAATAACCCACTTTATCAAAATGAAAATAGGCCAATTCAGATCCTATCATAAAAATATACCAATTCACTAAAATTTCCATTGCTATGATTATGTTGGAATAACTTTTCGACAATATCAATATGATCTGGTATATTATATAAACCAAATATTTTTTTCTGCTTTAAAAAAGAAAAAAAACTTTTCAACAATCACTTTTCCTTTTTTTATATTTTAAATTATTATACTAGCATTTTGCAGATGGATCTGCAAAAGAAAACGCCAAAGTCAACGGAGGCAGAGACAGCTGAAGGAAGCAGCCGTGGCAAACTCCTCCAATCAAACCGCCGCCGAGTAGGTGGCGTCCATAATCAATAACTCAGCTTCTTCCGGTGACGGTGTGAGGGCCATTGTCTGCAAAGCCGTTGTCGCAGAGTTTTCACAGGTCGCCCACCTATTCGACACGGCCGAACAAACATTTGGGAGCCTCCACATCGTGGTAAACAATGCAGGAGTGATGGACTCAAACTATTCCTCCCTCGCACAGACCTCGGATGAAGATTGGGAACGGCGCCTACTCGGCCAGTAAGGCGGTGGTGGAGACGATGACGAGAACAAGGTACGGCGCCTACTCAGAGATTAACTTGACGCATGGGAGACAGCTGGCTGACACTGTAGATATTTGGTCATTTTTGTCGTTCTACGACGAATCTCTACAGTGTCGTGAGCTAAACGCTCACAATAGAACGCCTTCGGCGTTAAATACTCAAATTTATTTATTAAATTGTTATTTTTTGATAATAATTTAATATATTGAAATCCGTAAAACGTATACTGTTTTTATGATTGTCGATTGTGATGCATGGGTGTTTTTTTACGCACGTTAGAAAGCGATTATTATATCTATAGATTAAATATAGAGTGGAACCAGTAGGGAATATGCTATTAAATAAGGTTCTAATCCCAAAGGATATTTTTATTTATTTGGATGAAAAGTGGGGTATTTTTTAGCTGTAGTTTAAGTAATTTGTTTTTTCTATGAAAATTATGGAAATTTTGGCAAAATTTTAATAAAATTAGGTAGGGATTTTTTATAAATTTAAGTTATAGCTATTAAATTTCAAGATTTCAGGTGTCTTCCAGGTTTTTGATGGTGCTGAACCTATTTCAAACATAAAAAACATGATTCAAACACTGTTAGTGCAAAAATTCTTAAAAAAAAAATTGCCTGAATTAGGCCACTTTTAGTTGGTCGTCCAGACAATTGCTCGGCCTCCGTAAACCACTCTTTTTTTCAACTACAAAAATTATATTTGGTGTAGCAATCAGGAATACAAATTGAACCATAAAATCTATAGAAACCAAAATCTCCACACAACCATCCAACCACAACTTCAAGACTATTAATCTAATAATAATAATAATAATAATAATAAAATCATCATATCCACCTACCAAATTCCATAGGATCAGGACAGTCTACATCTTGTACTCGTTCAGTCGGTCTCATGTATAAAATCTGCATCATTTTTCAGTCTTTTTTCAACGCAAAAAATACTCTGGTTTATATTGAGTACCAAAACATCATTCAAAAACTTTGATCATAAACATTTTCATGTTCATTACATATCATTTTATTTGTTAATCATGACTTGCCTATCCAAAAAAAAAAACAGGGCCATTAACAACAAAAACGACCCTACTATGTCAGCAAAATACATATCCTGCTGAAATCATTCAGCCATGCCAAAAACTCAGAATTGATCATCGAAACACAAAATACCATTAGCTTATGCCTGTATCTAGTAATAGAAAATTAAAACAAAAATTTATTGGCCAATAGACAAGAAAAGGCACCCTCTCATGGAAGGTTTACTGAACCAGTTACACCGCTGCCATTTTCCCTCTATAGCTGGTAATGCATAATACCGGATTTGTAACCCAAACCTTTCTTTGATAGACGATCTACAATGGTGTTCATCTCCCTGTATACATGACGAAAAGAAATGGTCGTGAATCGACTTTTTAAAATATTGATTCTCTCCATCCAATGGGCAAGCGATCCTAAATTGATGTGTGCTTTTTTATTCATGTGGTCGATCAGTATTTTAGAATCCCCTAAAATCCAGATCTGTTCCAAGTATAGTTGACTGGCAAACCATAGAAGCCCCCATAATGCTAAAACTTCAGCCCTTATATTGGTACCTATTCCCCCATTCTAGAAGATGTTATAGCGACAATCAGGAGATAGAATTAGTGAAGCCCGACATCCACAATTTGATAGCTGTGATGCCCCATCGAAGTATCCAACTGGGTAATGGATCTCATGAGGGTGAAATCTCTTCGATAGGTCTCTAGGAGGCTTGTGGGCAGCCTTCATATTGTCCCACGAACTATAAATCAGGAAGGTTGTTTTGCTGGGATGAATAGGAACACCCTCAAAAAAATTTCTGTTACGGGTGCACCACACATGCCAGTGAAAAAATATCGGTGTGATCCTTACGTATACACACCTATTTAACCACCACTGCAGACATTCCTCCGTGGATTAGTGAACGGGAATATTAATCTGTTATTTATCACCGACCAATTTCATAGTTTCAAGAGCAAAGGGGCACTAGTAAAACATATGATAGTTGTCCTCCTCAGCTTCCCCGCATAGCAAGCACAACCCAGGACCCTGCCACCCTCTTCTCTGCAAGTTTTTCCATGTTAAATTTTTGTCTTTCCACACAGTCCATAAAAAAAGGATCATTTTGATTTGAGCACCTGTTTCCCAAAAACCATAAAACCAACATCCCGATTCTTGATTAGTCTTCGTTTTAATCAATGCAGAATAAATATCTCAGGCTTTCAGTACTTCATTAGATTTCAAGCCCTCCCACATTAGCCTGTCACCTTCATCCAACCTGCTTAATCCCATTGATTTCAATCTATTTGTTAACATTGTCCAGGAATCATTCCATCTATTGTCCAACCTCAAATCCTTAAAGCTTTTCCATTTAGGTAAACCCCCAACCCATTCCTCTATAACCTGTTGTAAGAAAAGGAAACACCTAAGATTTAAATAGTGGATAAAGTCCCCATTGTTGATGCTTTGGACATCATATCCTAACATCCTTCTGCTCCCAATAAGGATTTTAGCCCCATTCCCAAAAACCCATTTTAGATGCTCCTTGATTTTGGGCCACAGTTTTCCAAAACCTTTCCAGATTTGTGATCTACATCTACCTTCCTTCCAGCCTGTAATTGCCATCTCTTCCACCGATGTACCTTTCAGGTACTTTTCTTTAATAATTTATTTCCATTTCCCTTTGCCATTAAGACACCACCAAATTGATTTTATGATGAGGGCCTCTCCAAAGATCTCTAGGTCAAGAATACCCCATCCCCCACTTTCTTTAGGAATCGTCAGGCATTCCCACTTACCCAGGTGAATGGGTTTTTTTTCCCTTCCCCCTCCCCATATAAAATTGGCCATGATTTTCCTGATTTCCTTTAGAATCTTGTTGGGTAAAATAAAAATATGCCCCCAATAGACAGTGATTTGTTGGAGAACAACCTTTATCAGTATCAGTCTTCTGCCTTTGGATAACCATTTGGTTGCCCAAAAATTGATCTTCTTCCTATATTTGCTAAGCAACCAGTGCCAGTCATTCACTGTGTAATTCCCCGCCTTCATTCTGAAACCCAAATATGTCAATCCCGCATTCAAAGGAAGCAATTTAAAATTGAACAGTGTTCCTAAACCCCAATACATCTCCTCATCCCCCTCAGCATGATAAATGCATGATTTCTCGACGCTTGCCAGCATCCTAGTTGCATCACATAAAAGGTTTAATATTTCATACATTACCTTCTAGCTTTCCCTTATCATCAATCCAAAGATGAGAATTTCATCTACGAAAAAGCTGTGAGTTGCCTTCATTTGTCTGCTAATTTCTATACCCCTGAAGACTCCTTCCTCAGATGCCCTGTTGATTTTTAGACTTAATGCATCAATAACTAAGATGAATAAAAGAGGTGACAGGGCACACCCCTGCCTCAAACCTCTGTTGGGTTTAAAGAACTTAGATGCCAAGCCATTGATAATCACCACCATTGATGTATTACAGATACATCCCATTATCCAAGCTACTGCCTCCGGGGCAAGTCCAATCTTAAAAAGAACAAGACTCAGATACACCCAGTCCACATGATCATATGCTTTCTTTAGATCGATCTTCATCACTTCCACTGCCAACTTCTTTGGTTGTATCGTGTGTAAAGTATCTTGTGCTACTTCTACCGCATCGTGAATTTTCCTGTTTTTCAGAAAGCCATATTGGTCATGTGAAATGAACTCAGATAGCACTCCTTTCATTCTCTCTGCAAGGACCTTAGAAACAATTTTATATATTGTATTACATAATGAAATGGGCCTAAAATCATCAAAAGAGAGATTTTCTTTATTTTTAGGGATTAAAACAAGGAAAGTAGAGTTGATAGCACCATTAATCCTTCCCTTAACTCTTGCTTCCTCCACCATATCCGTCATATCTTCTATAAATTCATCGCAGAAATGCAGGAAAAAATCCGGGGTCCAACCGTCCGGCCCCGGACTTTTATCTGTCGCCAGAGATTTTAAGACTCTCTTTACTTCTTCTGGTGATACCTTCTCCATAAAACGTTAATTGTCCTCCGCCTTAAACATCTTAGGGTATTCCTGAATTAAATTAAAATGCTCAACCGAAAATGGGGCTTCCTGTTTTTTATAGAGAGATCTAAAATATTGAACTGCTGCCCCTTTGATATCCTCTGTTGTAACTAATGATCTTCCCTTGTACTCTATGTCCCAGATAACATTATCCTTTCTTCTTCCCGAAGCTTTCTTGTGAATTTTTTTTTTATTTTGATCACCTTCCTTCAGCCAAGTTGCCCTGCTCTTTAGTCTCCACGAGGCTTCTTCATTGATCAAATATTTTCTATGTTCCGCTTCAAGAAGCTTCAGCTTCTCCCAATAGTCATCATTTTGTTTTCCATCCTCCACCTCCTTAAGTATCTTCTCTCTTTCTGATGTGATATGTCGGAACCTGTCCTTTTCCATCCTTAGTTTTTCCTGTTCCCACCTTTGGACCACAATCTTCAGTTCCCGCAATAGAGTAGAAAAATATGACATTGCTGTGGATCCCACTTTCTGTTTGTGATATTTTAGATAATCCTTTATCAATAAATTAAATGATTCATCAACCAGCCATCTTTTGTTGAATTTAAAGGGAAAAATTGAAGGCTTTTCCTCAAAATCACACTCCATAGTTATCGGTCTGTGATCTGATAGAATGACATCCTCAGCATTTGCCCTGATACTCCTCATGCACACTCTAAGGCCCATACTTATCACAAACCTGTCAATCCTCTTCCCAATAAAATTCTCCCCTTGTCTTCCATTTAGCCATGTCGGACCATTTACAGCCAACGACACATCAATTAGATCAAATTCCTTTAAGATACCCTTTAAGACCGCTGTGAAAGAATCTTCCCTTCCTTTTCCACCCCATATATCATATTGGTTCAATGCACAGTTAAAATCCCCAGCCACTATCAAATTATTCAAACATAAGAATCCACAATCATTCAATCTTGACTAGAATGGAAGTTTGTCAACATAAGGGGCATAAATGTTAATTATATGTAAGCGGCTGCCGAAGCCCCTGCAGTAACGTGATAGTATCATTCCACCGAAAAAACCATAAGGTTTTAAAGATACCATCCGCGGATCTCATAATGCCGCACAACCACCCGACATTCCCAGCGCATCGGTCACCGCCATGTTCCATTCTGGTAACATAGAGCGGAAAACAATAATAGAGCGGTCAGCCCCTGTCATAGTTTCTTGGATAAGAAATATAGTGGGCTTTTCTGTAACAATAAAATTCTTTAATGACAGAATCTTTGCGTGTCCCCAAAACCCGCTCAGATTCATAGAAATAATCTTCATAATGGAGACTTTGATGCAGGGGTCAAAGCTCTAAGGACCCGATAAATGGCCGATGCGACCGGCACATCCGTGAAATTTCCCTCCACAAATTGTTCGTTCATACCAGTGACCGACATTAGTTTAGGTTTCTGCTTTTGTTTACCCTTCCCTCGACGAATCATTACATTCGACCAAGAGGAAGGACTCAAAACAATAGGAGGAGAGGAATTACCAGTACTAATACTCAGAGGGACCAAGCCAGTATTCGGATTGGTCAACAAAAACTCTATCTCGCTTCTAATTGAATTCCCCGGGGAAGAAAACTTTGCATTCCCTGATTTCAGAGAAGGGTGGAGTGGCAAGCACAACACACCCACTAGATTCGAGGCCTCACCCCTATAACCCGAGGGTGACGGAGGTGGCAAGGGCCCAACCAAAGACTCTAACACATGGAAGGATGATCAGCCGACAGCAACTCACATAAATAGCCCCGGAAGGTAAAGTGGCAGCGAAAGGTGCAGGAATCCTCGAAGGAGGAAGACTGGTTTCAGACAAAGTCGAATTCCGGATCTCAACAGAAGAGGATGGCCTAACAACAGAGAGAGGAGGCCCTTTCTTTAAACAGAAATCAGGGGAAGACAAACCTGACCCAGCAACACCATCCTCAAACAATAGGCCCCGATGTTTGTACTCCCCCGTCTTCAGAATAGGAGAAAGCACAGATTGATCATGCAACACTCTAGAATCTGACACGGGATGTGCATTAAGAGAGATCTTACCCGATATAACGGCGACGTCGTCCACCATAGTCTCGGACCAAGCCTTGGACCCACAGACCACGTCCGCCTGCCCGTGAAGACCTTGTTGAACCCGACTCTTCTTGAAATCCGCCCTCCATTTCCGGCATTTCCTCATAAGATGTCCCATTTCGTGGCAAAGGTGACACCGAAACGGGACCTGCCAGAAATCAAATTTCTGCCTATAAATAGCTCCATCCCACATTAAGTCGATTTCAGCAGGCAGACCACCGACAAAGGGCAGCTCGATAAGCACCCACGCCACTCGCTTGTCGAAAGCTTCATGGCACCTGGGGTCAGCGAAGCGGAAAACACCCACAGAATCGCCAATGGCCTTCAACACCTGGAAGTGCCAGAATTGTAATGGAAGGCCATGGAGTTTTTCCCAAACCATATGGTTCACAGGAGCATTTAGGGTCGAATGAAAGCTTGTGTCCTAGCGATGTAAAGCGAGGAAGCAGCATCTCAAAACCCATGTCCGACCCAGGACCACCCGAACATCGTCCTCTTTTTGGAGGTGGAAACAATACCACCCTGCTTCCAGTCGACTTATCGAAGGAGAATATACCAGCAAGTCTGCCCACTTTTTGACTAACTAGTCCGTTATTTTTGGAGTGCCCTGTTGTTCAAATTTCCTTCTTCCAACTACAGAGCGGTTTGATAGTCTGACCACCCTCTCCCATAATATATCGGAGCCAAAATTCAGGAGCCGACACCCTTGCGAAGCACGTATGGCCTTAGTTTGTCTGCTTTGTTTATGGGCCGGGCCAGACAGATGGTTTTCCAGCGCGTCCCTGCAATTGGCACCATGTGCATTATCCGCCTGCAATAGATTATCCTAGTCGCATTCTGATACATTCTGACTATTTTGTTTTGCCAACTTCACGCAGGACACTGCCTTCGCCACCTGTAGCGCATGCACAAAATAAGGGTTATGGAGATCCAAGTCTAATTCATTGATTAGTCGAGTTAGATCTGCCATCCTGTCAGTCCCGAGCCCCAAAGGAAACGGGGAGAAATGGAGTCCAGTCAGCCCACCAACTGGGAACCAAAACACAGTCAGAAAACCAGTTGTACTCCACAACAACTGGCGGTAGGTGATCAGAAGGAAAGGTCCACCACCGAGGCAAAACCAGATACGGCCCCAACGGCCCGACGCTCAATCAATTAGAGAATAATACCCCACTTCCTCGATGATAGCCCAATAAAACCCAAAATCTCAATCTGCCAAGAAAGTGAGACCTGCCAACTATCACCCAACCACCTTAATGAAAGTACCCACTACTATGCTCGTACCAATAAGACTCTTATCCCCTACATAAAGGCTCATTAATTCTCTTTTGCTTCGAAACCTGCTCTTGCCTCATAAAATCTAGGGCTCCCATAGGATCACATTCTACGAAAATCAGGGGTTTAATCACAATCAAAGCCCTAGTACCAGCCACTACTACGTACCATCCCCTAGTGCTGCCAACAACAAAGAGTGGGTAGAACGGAAAAATTTCGAAAAAACCGACTATCTAATACCACCAGAACGGATCACCGGAAAGGCCGAACGTCTCCAGCTGGGAAACCTTCTGAGGCTGTAAATGATACCCGAACTCTGAGCAAAAACCCCATTCTAACTAGCACAAGAACATGTCAGACAGTTCCCAATTTGTCAGCACCTTTTGCAGCACTTGACCTTCATGCTTTCGCATGGTTTTTGAACATTCGATAATAGACACCATCCTTTTGTCTTTGAATAATTATGATAATTCTCCAATTCCATATTCTCAATATTCCATCTTTTTGAGATAATTGCTCCAATGATTTCTTTAATCATCTTTCCTCTAAGATATTCAAGCAGATGATCACCTCCTCATCACCCTCTTGTTATCTACTCATAATTTTTGAACACTTGAAACAAAAAAATGAAGAAAATAAAAAAACACTCACCATCTCTATCCATGCTTGAAATCAGCTCTCCTTGCTCAATATTCCATGCAACAACCTTGTGGTACCTCAATCAACAAACCCAAACCATAACTGCAAGACTCTTGCTATTCTTTTGTAGTGTGTTTCAATCAGCAAACATTTCACTATCTACTGACATTGCAGACTCTGGTTGATCCACAGATGCAAGGTGAACCCTCCATTCGCCTCCTTTGGGGCTTTCGAGAATGGCCGAACTCCCAGAATCAAACAGATCCAAGGATCCTCCGACTACAAACTATGTTATCTCCTCTTTCCCCTTATTACCAGCAGTGTCCTCAGCATGGTTCTTGGAGTCTTAGTTCAGAGCATCCTCCCACTCTCCTTTTTGATATGATGAGTTATCGCATCAAGAATGTAATGACACTAGAACCTTCATTTTTCAGTCTTATCTGGTCTGCTGGCACTGTTTTTGACACCTTTTTGGATATTTATTTTCAGTGCTTCTTGTAAGCTGATGTCAACACAGAATATTTCAGTCTTTTAATATTTTTGCATTTACTCCTGTGATCTCATCAGATACTAATGATGCTGGTTTTTTGGAACTTTCCATTGTAAATCAGACTCTGCTGTTGGCCTTGTCTGCCAAAGACTTATTAATAATCCTAAATATATTTTGTAAATAAGTTGATATGTATTTTTTTTTTGTAATAGAAAAGGACGATATTTTCAAATCTGGAAAAAAATAAATACTGAAATTTAATTATGGAAGGTCACGCGAACTCAGCTTTTGATTGAATTAGCGTATGCTAATTTAGGTACTTAATGTTCAAATTCCATATATGCTTGCTCTTAATGAAAATTGGGTTATATGATCTTACCTTTATTTATTTATAATGGATCTCGAGATTGGCATCAAATTGGTGAAATGGTTGTTTTTTTTTTTTTCATTTTAAAATTGTATTTGCTATTTCTTTCGAAAATATTAGCGTTCAAATTTTCTATTCTCTATTTACGTGGAGAAAGATAAGTGGGACAGAGAAAAAGATAAGTGATAGATCGCAAAAATTTACTATTAAATGTCAAATAAACTAATAAATTTCAAAAAAAAAACTTTAAAGATTCAAATTAAAAAAAAATATATTATTTTAGACTACTCATCAATAACACAATCAGAACATCAAATATTTATTCTCAAACTTGAAAATACAAACTGAGCAATACCAACAACCATGAGACCTCTATACTATATTATAACGAAGTGTACATTACAGAGAAGAGTAGCAGGATTAGCAGATATGACAGTAGTAGTTGTTACTATAATTATTATTGATAGTAGTAGCCGTTGCAGATCAAGGGCAGGGTTTGTAGCAGTAGCACTTTCTGTTGGCGACATGGAAATCCAGAAGATGACGTCGGTTTAGAGTGATCCAGAAGATCACTGGCGACATTTATTGTCCACTAAACTACAACTAAACTACGCCATGACAATAGGAGTAGCCCCTACAGCTTAAGGGCAGGGCTTGTAACAGTAGCACTTTCTGCCAGCCACATGGAAATCGCAACTTCCCGTTGGAAATCCCTCAGTGCGGCAAACATTTTTGCAGTTGGTGCTGCTCACGCAGTAACCTTTGAACTTGCCACTTGGGGTTTTGCACATTCGACCCTCTGCCACTTGAACCTCCAGCATCCCTGTATCACATCACATTACACTTTTTTATTCACATTATTCACCTAACATTTCAACAACTAATGTTACAATACATTAGTGTGTATATATATATATATATATATTCTATTAAGTGGGAAGGTTATGTGTCTATAGGTGTTGTGGTTCAATGTCAAACAAAACTATATATATCTGAAAAGAGCTCTAAACACCATTTTTTTAAATTAACAATAAATATATATATATTCCAGCCATAAAAAAGAATTAAATTAAACTGAAGAATTTTAATAAGGAAATTTCTAAAGAACAAGTAGGAGGAAATTTACCAATGCTTATAACGAGCAGCACGAGCAGAAAAAGAGCAGTGAAGCGAGTGCCAACTCCCTTGCCCGCCATTATCGATCTCCCCTCTCTTTTGTTACACAGTACCACACGCGGCTTCAAAGTTTGAGTGAAGAGCAGTGAGCGACGTGCCAAAATAGAGAAGCAAATACTGTATTTATACGAGTGCTGAGGCGGTTCCAAAGCACGTCACCGTGTCTACGCCTCCTTGTATCCGATTCCATCCACTTCCAAAAAAGAGAAGAATAGTGTTAAAAAGTAAAGTGATTAAAAGGATTTTGATAAGGTGGATCCCACGGATGGACTTTGGGATTTTTTATCCGAGGTAAGAGATTCCGTGTTTCCATTGCAATCCGGTTTTTTAGGATTTTTTATCCGAGGGAAGAGATTTCGTGTTTCCATCACAATCCGGCTTTTTAAGGTTTGAATGCGAAAGTGTAGATAATGGTGGGCCATACATAATGTTTTTACCGACACTCCACTTGTGGTATCTATGGGCCCAAAAAAATTAACAAACATACATATAATAATTTAGTCATGTATTATATTTCAATCAAACAAAAAGGTACATAGTTTTCTCCCTTGAAACACTTTCAAGACTAGTAGAGAAGCACGTAGTTTTTATTACACCGGTAAAGGCATAAGTATTTTCTCAAATTTTTAGATTATAAAAAATAACACAATAAAACACAACTATAAGTTTGATATTGTTAAGATTACTACTCCCTAGCTTATATCTATGTCTAGGTCCAGTATTGATAAGTTCATTGCTAAGTTCATTGCTAGTTAAAAATAACCCAAAAATCCTCATTCTAAACATGTTAGTTCGAAGTTATTCTACTATGCACAACCCAATTTTTGGATTTTCTTCTCCTTCCTCATAGATTAGGAATTCAAAGTTAGTTGTATTTTTTTCAAAGCAAGGGCATTATCATGTATAGTTCTTTGACTTGTAATTAGAAAGCATTAATATAGAGAAAGATTTCATATCAGGCTTCACTTCTCTTGATCAATAATTTTTCAATAATAGATTTTACTTATCACATATATTAAAACTTTGAAGATACCTATTGTAGTGCTTTATGGTGCAAATATCAAGGATTTATTGTTCCACTTTGTTAATCCTAAATGAATTTCCTTTTCATTCTAGCTTCAATTTCTATAATGTTGAGTTCATTTATCGCTTTATGAGGTGTCTCATACTAAAATACTACTACTCTCTTTTTTGTATTATGTTGTGCTCAAGTTTGTGAATGACCCCTTTGATTTTAACTAGAAATTTGGGGAGCAACCATAGTATAAAGATTACACACAAAATAATATTAGTATATTTCTTTTCAAAACCAAAATACATCACACATACATAGTGCTTATGAGATCCAACATATTCTAAACCAGGAGATTGTTTGTTGAGAATATTTCTCAACAAGCAACAAATCCAAACAAAATAACTATTGTAAGTGTTAATTCTAACACCCTCCCTTAATGATTACATCACAAAGATCAATATAAAAATCACAAATTACAGTATTGAAGTTAAAACACAAATATATGTTTGATCTGGTCATCATTAGCACATACACCCACTCTGAAATCTCCATCATGGCCACCTGCAATATCCAATCAAAGAAGCCACAACAAAGGTTGTCTGCTACTTTTGGGTACCTCTCGCGATTCTCTGCAGTGCATGGAACTCCTCATCCTGCCCTGCACCAGATATGCAGATTGAATTATGTCGACCACCAGATATGCAGATTGAATTATGTCGACCACCAACTCTATAATATGTAAATAGAACATTTTTTCTACATCCCGAAGGACTATGAAGACTTTAAAACTTTGAGGTTCGCTCCGTAATAGTCTGTAAAAATGGTGAATCTTTTAATCCTTTAAATTTTTTACTCCAAAAATGATCAATCATTCTCCATGGTTGAAATCATCATCTTGAATCCTACTGGTTCTTATAAATTTGAATTTGGCTGTACATTTTTGTTTTGAGGCCCATTTTAGACCTAAAAATATCTCTAATGACAGCTAGACGATTAGCGAACCAACCAAAAACTAGTAACATGGAACATTCTTGGTATAGAACTTGGAAGACTGGTGTCAAGGGTAAATGTGATGATCATTTAATAATTACTAAGAAATACGAGTAATTATTATAGACACCACCATCATTAGGGCATGATCGTGGTTGGAAGTAGTGTTGGTACAACCCACCTACGATGCAAGGACGTTAAGGTAAGTGGTAGATTTCCTTATATTATGCCATCGAGATGAAGTGATGGATTGAGTGTGTGATTATTATGAAGACAACCACAAGAACGAAAAGTTGTGTGCATGCAGCCCATTTGTGTAGTCAGATGATTCGAGAGTGAAAGGTTAAGAGTGATGCAGGAGCATTAGGCTCAGAAAATCCTTTGTATTTTAATATACATAGGGATCTAGTATTTTCAAAGAATATTGGTTCATTAATGTAATTATTAATGTTTTGAGTGATTTAGAATAAGAATGAATTAAATATTAAGAGGAATTTTGTAAATGTTCCCGAATGATTGGAGAACATGAGAGAATTAGGATAGTTGAGAGTTCATAGGGATTGAGAGATTTAGGAATTAATTGTAAAACTTAAGTTAGAATTAGTTTCATGATTTTATGGGATTAGAGAGGATCCTTAGGGATAAAGGATAGATTTTAGGACTTAGAGGACTTGGAGGATTTTGTTGAGATGATGGAGGATCTGAACCTAAATTGGTTCAGAAACTTTTGTATAAACTGTAAAGCTCCAAAGGCAGTAGAGAGTAGGAAAGAGTAGTAGGAAGAAGAGGATTGAGTAGGGTTTAGACAAATAGGGGTTTATTGTAAGCCTACGGGAAAATTTAGAGGAATGGTCATTGAATAGAATATCAGGCCTAAAGAAGAGAAAACAAAACATGAGGTGTTCTGGATTTATGTAAATATTTTTTATGAATGAACAGAGTATTGAATATGGGTGGTCTGCATTGATTGAAATGATTGATATGAGAATTAGTGTTCTGCCTAATATATTTAGGAAGAAGCTGGCATGACAGTTATGTGAAATATGTGTGAAAGTCAACTTCGAAGGTCGATTTCAATTAAGATGGTATCGTTGAAATAGAGCACATGAAGCCAGGACTTTATTCCAAGCTACAAACTTAAGAATATGGAAAAACAGTGACTGATTATTAATTTGCGGAACCATTGAATGGGTTATGGCTACCAGGGTTATGTAATCGAATGGAAACAGAAGAGAAGGAACAGTGAAGAAGATCTGACTGTTTGTGGAGAGTGCGCAAGAGTAAAGTGGAAGCATGAATTGAGATGGCATGGAACCGAAAGCAGATGGAACAGTGAAGGTGGCTTCGAAAAACCCAGCAATGGGTTTTTCGCACAGCTTTAGAGTGGTAAGTGGTAATTTCTGGAGAGAACGCAATAGCGTTTAGAAGCCGACACGTGGTATCTTAAAACCATTCATTTCGTGTGAGTTTGAAATATTAAAGGTTGTGAATCTTTGTTATGCAATAGTCGTCGGATTGGGAGATGTGATGCGATGACCGTTCGATGGATGGATGGGTATGGAGAGATCACCTGCATATGTTTCTTTGGTAAAGTGTGGGCCATAGGGTTTATCGCACATCGCATTCGGCAGAAAGAGATTTGGCAATGCGATGTGAAATTGTGATATTCGAAGTTGCGATAATGCGATCGCATATCGCAGTCGAGTGATAAAGTTTGAAATTGCAATATGATGAGGGCCATCAGATTTGACAAAAGATCGACGGTGTAAAAGGTATGTGGAATAGCATGGTTGATTAATATATATATATATATATATATATATATATATATATATATATATATATATATATATATATATATATATATATATAGTGGCACTTTAATTTAACCCAAGTGCGAAATGAAAGTGTGGGGCTGAAAGTATATGGGTTTATCCAAAGTCAATTGCATAGATTGATGTGATTAAGAATGGGTATTTTATATGGTAGATAGTCACAATTATTAAGAAAGCTTCCGTGTGAGAATTCGGGTTGATGTGCATATGGATATGCATTAATAAATGGATAATCACAATTAAGAATTTGATAAAGTGGATATGATTGGTAATTTGGGTTTTAAATCAAAGTTCAAAGAAATTGTCAAAGTGGGTATTTTTATTATGGTTAGTAACCATAATTATCAATAAATGAAATAGCTTCCGCATACGGAAAATACTCTGGTTTTGAGATTGATAAGATGGGTTACATAAAAATTGCATTGAGAATGAATTTAGTGGGTGATCGCATTTTTGGCTACATCATTTTTGGTATCAAAGCAGGAAAAAACTCTTTTGAAGGTTCAAGTTTGTTTTAGTTAAATTGGAATTAGAATGAATGTATGTGTGATGGAGAAAATAAAAAGAGATCAGATTTTGAATCTGATAGATTGCAACACATAGAGAAATAGTGCAGATGAGAGGTGAAACAAGATCACACAAATTTCTTGAAGGTGAGTTGAAATGTGTTATTTTAACTCTGGTTTGGAGATTATGTTTGAAAGAATTTAGGTTGCAGACAGTTGAAGAAAATCTCAGCAAAAGAAGATCACAGCTTTAAGAGCAGTGATGAAGGAATCTAGTAAAGGATTCTAAGTGGAAGAAGAATGTGGCAGAACCTTGAAGAATTGCAAGTTCAGAGGTTGGATAAAAAGGACAATTGTGTTCTTAAAAGGTGCATATTAGTTGAAGCCTAGAAGGAGCAGAGAGGAATGATCAAGAGGTTCCAGAAGATAGAGAACCAGTGCTTGCCAAAAGACCAAATCCAGAGAAAAGGATTGGTGAGGTAAGTTGTAACAAAGAGGACTTGTTATTGCAGAGGCTTTAGTACAACTCATGATGAATGAGTGAGGAACTCCTGAAGATAGAAATGGAGAAGAAGATGAATACTGATAGTCATAGAAGAGATAGCAGAGGTTCTGAGAGAGACCACAACAGAAGAAAGGAGAAAGAATATGCCAATGAAAATGGCATATGGAAGCAATTGACTGATGAAGAGTATGACAAAGAGTTAGCTGAGATAAGAGAACAATTTAATAAATTGAAAATGATGATAGAAGAAAACCAGAGATATGGTTGGATCATGAAGAAGAAAGTAAAGTGGTAGAGGCTACAACAGAAGAGAGAACATCAAGTGAATATACAATTAGCAGAAGAGCTAAGAAAGCTTGAACAGATGATGAGTGTGCAATTGAGATGTGAAGAACTCAGAGAAGCTAAGTTGAAAATGGAAGTTTCCAGTTGTGAAGCAGAACAGAGTGAAGTTATAGGTGAAAATGAAGAACGAAGATCTATGAAAAATCTTGTAAAGTATTGTGAGAATTCAAGACAACAAGAAATTTACCTTGCTAAAGAGGGAGTTATTGATGATTTCCTGAGTTGTTGGGCAAGTTCAGATCAGCCGGATGATGTAAAGCCTTGTATTTTTTAATCTAATAATTGTGATGTGATTACAGGTTTTGCAGAGGATGAGAAATATTTTGAAGCTGTCAAAAGTAGGGGAGAGTATCTTTCAGAAGATAAATACTCTGAATTAAAGAATGATGAAGAATGTCTCTTGAATGAGGAAAGCAGTGATGCATTTATATTTGAAGCTGTTACAATACAGGAAGAAATTCTTGTGAAAGAAGAAGATGGAATTCAATCTGAAGCACTGATATGTGAAGCAACAGTTGAGACTGTTGAACCTTGTAATTTTCAAACTGAAAATTTGTGTAAAAATGTAGAAATTGTAAGTGATGATGAAGTACTTAAGGAATGTCAAAGAGAAATTTCATTACTAGAGTATTTGTTGGAAAACTCAGAGTATGACACAGAGATTGCAGAAGACAGAGTTCACTACAGTGGACAAGAACAGAGAGACATCATGGAAGCAGATGATGTGGAAGAAAGACTTGTTGACAGTCTAGAGAGTTCTTCAGAGAATTATTTAAGGAGAATGAATCAGCATACTAATGTGCTGATAAAGGAGGAAAAATCAAAGCAGCATATGGAAGTGTTGCCATAGGAAAGAAAGGCACTGAGGCCTTATGGATTTTATTTAAATAATTGTTTTGTGAATGCAGGTTTTGTTGCCGATGTTGGAGAAAATTTGACACAGTTGGGTAGTCAAGTAAAGGAGAAGGAATAAAATTCTGTGGAAGTCTTTAATCCAAGGAATAAAGAAATTAAATTACTAGAAATTATGCTGAAGAATCAAGATTCAATACAGGAAGAGAAAGAGCTTGAAGAATTGCAGAATGTGAAGGTGCAAGAATTAGAGGACATCAGCAAAAAACTAAAGCAAAGAGACGAAGATAACAATAAAGGGCATACTATGTACTAGTCCAATGAATTGCTGAAGAAAAGAGACAAACAAATTGTCATAAGTGACAATCTGGAAGAAGTTAGTAATTGTAGAAAAAAAGAGTGTGAGGATGATAGGGCGACAGTAAGAATAAAAGTTCAACAATCAAGAGATGAAAGAAATCAGCAATCAAAATATTTATTGGATAGAGAAATTGAACTAATAAGAAGGATAATGATGAAAGTGAGGAAGACATCAACAAGAAAGAAAAGAAGTAGCAGCAGCAAAAAGAAGACAGTAACAAACTGTGAAAGTACAACCAGTGGAGCAAAGCAGCATAAAGTGTGGAGACCTGGAGAAAAGCAACAAACAACAACAAAAATAGATGACAAATTACAGAAAAAGGTATGGGATCCAGGAAGACAAAGATTAAAAGCACATGATCAAGAGATCATGATTATTTTTAACCTTGGGAGTATGATGCAGGAGCATTAGGCTCAGAAAATCCTTTGTATTTTAATAGACATAGGGATCTAGTGTTTTCAAAGAAGATTGGTTCATTAATGTAATTATTAATGTTTTGAGTGATTTAGAATAAGAATTAGTTAAATATTGAGAGGAATTTTGTAAATGTTCCCGAATTATTGGAGAACATGAGAGAATTAGGATAATTGAGATTTCAGAGGGATTGAGAGATTTAGGAATTAATTGTAAAGCTTAAGTTAGAATTAGTTTCATGATTTTATGGGATTAGAGAGGATCCTTAGGGATAAAGGATAGATTTTAGGACTTAGAGGATTTGGAGGATTTTGTTGAGATGATGGAGGATCTGAACCTAAATTGGTTCAGAAACTTTTGTATAAACTGTAAAGATCCAAAGGCAGTAGAGAGTAGGAAAGAGTAGTAGGAAGAAGAGGATTGAGTAGGTTTTAGACAAATAGGGTTTTATTTTAAGCCTACGAGAAAATTTATAGGAATGGTCACTGAATATAATATCAGGCCTAAAGAAGAGAAAATAGAGCATGAGGTGTTCTGGATTTATGTAAATATTGTTTATGAATGAACAGAGTATTGAATATGGGTGGTCTGCATTGATTGAAATGATTGATATGAGAATTAGTGTTCTGCCTAATATATTTAGGAAGAAGCTGGTGTGACATTTATGTGAAATCTGTGTGAAAGTCAACTTCGAAGGTCGATTTAAATTAAGATGGTATCGTTGAACTAGAGCACATGAAGCCAGGACTTTATTCCAAGCTATAGACTTAAGCATATGGACAAATAGTGACTGATTATTAATTTACGGAACCATTGAATGGGTTATGGCTACCAGGGTTATGTAATCGAATGGAAATAGAAGAGAAGGAATAGTGAAGAAGATCTGACTGTCTGTGGAGAGTGCGCAAGAGTAAAGTGGAACCATGAATCGAGATGGCATGGAACCGAAAGCAGACGGAACAGTGAAGGTGGCTTCAAAAAAAACCAGCAATGGGTTTTTCACGAAGCTTTAGAGTGGTAAGTGGTAATTGTTGGAGAGAACGCGATAGCGTTTAGAAGCCGACACGTGGTATCTTAAAACCATTCATTTCACGTGAGTTTGAAATATTAAAGATTGTGAACCTTTGTTATGCGATAATCGTCGGATTGGGAGACGTGATGCGATGACCATTCGATGGATGGACCGGTATGGAGAGATCACCTGCATATGTTTCTTTGGTAAAGTGTGGGCCATAGGGTTTATCACACATCACATTCAGCAGAAGAAGCTTTGGCAATGCGATGTGAAATTGTGATATTCGAAGTTGCGATAATGCGATCGCATATCGCAGTCGGTGATAAAGTTTGAATTTGCGATATGATGAGGCCCGTTGGATTTGACGAAAGATCGACGATGTAAAAGGTATGTGAAATAGCATGGCCGATATATATATATATATATATATATATATATATATATATATATATATATATATATAGTGGCACTTTAATTTAACCCAAGTGCGAAATGGAAGTGTGGGGCCGAAAGTATATGGGATTATCCAAAGTCAATTGCATAGATTGATGTGATTAAGAATGGGTATTTTATATGGTTGATAGTCACAATTATTAAGAAAGATTCCGTGTGAGAATTCGGGTTGATGTGCATATGGATATGCATTAATAAATGGAAGGTGCATAATTAATCATAATTAAGAATTTGATAAAGCAGATATGATTGGTAATTTGGGTTTTAAATCAAAGTTCAAAGAAATTTTCAAAGTGGGTATTTTTATTATGGTTAGTAACCATAAATATCAATAAATGAAATAGATTCTGCATATGGAAAATACTCTAGTTTTGAGATTGATAAGATGGGTTACATAAAAATTGCATTGAGAATGAATTTAATGGGTGATCACAGTTTTGGCTGCATCAAAGAGAGAAGTGTAGGTTAGAGCGAATGTTCGAAAGAGCTAACATAGACCAAAGATGAGAGTCAATAATTAGGGTATCAAACCTAAGAACAACCATTGGAGAGTGATGGGGAAAGAAATAAGGTTTCCAAGGTAATGGAAATCATAGACTAAGTGTCCTTTTTTCCCTCAAAAAATGAAAGTTGAAGAACTGCAGGAAGATGCCATGTTACCAAGGATGGAGGGACAAGAGATAACCCAGGAGGATACTAGTATGGGGACAAGATCAAGGATGATTGGGTCGTCGGTGACAACATGATACTTGAGTTAAAGAAGAGCCCCAATATATTCCACTGAGAGAGAAAATAACTCCACCTGTCCCATTCCCTCATGACACAAAATATTTAGTGGAGATAATGCCCCTTCCACCTGGTGTTCAAAGTGAGGGAAAAATGTGAATTCATCTTGAAAAGTTGAATTATTTTGATCACTATATATGTGATCCCAACAAATTCCGAAATTTACAAGACTACTTAAAGTGTGTGGAGATGGTCAATCCTGGGTGACTAGTGTGGAGCCACAGGACTAGGCTCGAAAACTAGAGAACATAAATATTCTCATTCTATTTGTTATTCCTAATTTTGGAAAGGGAAATAAGATGAATGTAATCATCAAAATTATACTCGCTTACATCCATGGAGGGTACCTTTGGCTAGGAAAACTAGTGGAGTTGACTCCTACTTTGATTCATGAAATTATTGTTCTTCCCATGGAAGGAGACAACCATGAATCAATAATTACAGACAAAATTCTTGCGCGTATGTGACCAAGGACTATGGAACATATAAGGTAGGTTGTGGCTATATAGTTTCTCAATTTAAAGACCGTGTCACTAGCCTATAAAGTGTTGCGGAAATGTAGAAAAGATGAAGTTATGAAAGGTACCATCATCATAACAAACTGGTGTGCAAATGGAGACAAGTTGAGTTGGACATACTTGTTGAAACAATTTCAGTGGGCCTTCCTGGATACACAGAAAAATAATGTAGAATTACACTATCCTTAGTTATTGATACTCATCACTTTGGTAGCCTGGGAAAATCTAGAGGGATTCCATCTAATACAAAATTTGTCGCGACCCATAAAAGTAGCTCTGTTCCCGAACCTACGGGCCTCCAATTATGTGAAATAGAATAAGGACAACAAGATTATGTTCTACATGTAGGGGGATATGCTACTTGGAACCATCTAAAAGGTCGCACATATTCCCGAGGAAGTCATGGTAAAATTCAACAACATTTTTGCGTTAATTAAGGCTTACCCACATTATATTTGGGTTATGTCGCATAGATATGAACATCAACGTCAACTGTAAATGAGCTACCAACTTACATCACAAGAAGTGAGTGAAATGGTGGACACATGGGATGACGCTTGGAAAATATTGATAGACACTGAGCAAGATGTTGAGAAAATATCAAGCAATGAAGAGACCAAAGGACATTAATTAGATCAATAGCAATAGGAGGTTTACTCCCCTGTTATTCCCAAATAGGAACAATAGGAAGAATAACCAACACATTTGAAAGAAGTGACACCGGGAATGAAGAGGATAATGAGGAGCAGTGTAGGTAGTGCATCTACCAATCAGACTAGAAAGAAGCAAAAGGAAATGCGCATGTCTCCGGTTCAAATCGTGTTATCAGAGGATGAATTCAAAAAAATCAGTGAAAAAATTGGGAGGTCACCAAGGAAAAGTTGGATAAGATGCAACAAACATTGGGCTAATTGTGTGAAAGTTTAGCAATGCAAGCACTTTCATCAAAGCCCGTGAATCTACCATTACTAAATCCCAATCCCACCCCCTTGAATCCATGTAGATGCCTACTTCATAGGGGGGAAACAAGAAGTTATTGTGGCTTTCCACTGGAGTTGTCGAAATTCTTGACAAAGGAGTCCAACAAAGCATAACAAACACTGCACAAGTTAACTAAGTGCTTTCCTAGTTGAATCTAGATGGTCTACATTAGCTGCAACACAACATTATGCAAGAATTACAAGACGGAGTAGCAACCACCACTGCAGAACTGGATCATATGAAGGTAGCACATTAAGAGTTACAATAAGAGAATAAATTAGTATCAGATAGTGAAACTAAATGTCATGTATCGCTAGGGAAAGTTTATGGAGAGCTCATGGGTGATCCTGTTGACAACACTGCCCCAGTTGAAGGTTTGAAATATTAGTGAGGTTATTCATGGCCTCAAGGAACAAGTAGAAGAGTTTATGGTGTAGTAGAGTCCACCAACTCCACCAAAATAGAATGAATACAAAGCTTTGATTCAAAATTCCAGAGATAAATGCCATTAGTTGAATGGATATGAAAAACATTGTCCGAGTATGGTTGAACAAGGGACTCAACTATGGAATGTTTTTCTAGAGGCTCCTACCATTGTAGAACTTACTAACAAGATGCTAAGAGTTGAAGAGAGATTTCCACAAATTGAGAAAAGTATGGGTGGAGTGGGTTTTATGGAAAAGCGGAGTGCCACATAGGAAAATATACAAATTAATAAGAAAATTCATAAACTCTATGAAGATAGGAAGTTGTGGTAAAACCTCCAGGGAGATGCACTAAAATTTATAGATTAGTCTAGTGAATTGTCTATGATAGTGAAATAATAAAGAAGCGAGGATGTCACTGTAGTGACAGAGGATCCAACCACCAAAATAATACAGAGCTTCATTAGCAAAGGGGAAGAAATTGCAACCGAAATAGAGGCACAAAATAAGAGCTTAGGGGTTTCGAAGTAGGTTACAAAATTCAAGCTTCATTTTCAGAAGACAGACTGAGTGGCTTAGGATGAGCGACAATTTTACGTTGGGGGCCTATTGGAGGCCGTTTTTTTTTCAATTTTTTGGTGATAATGTAGGGGACCACGCAGAGGAGAGTTGTGCATAAGAAGACCATCCAACACACTATAGAGAGTCTAGCATGGGAAAGGGAGATGCAACACAGGGATGCACTACACTTGGAAGATTGCAACATCAAGCAAGAGAGGACACGTGCGAGTAGATATTAGTAGTTGGGTTTTTGAGATGACTACAAAGGAGAGGAAGGTATCCATGGAAAAGTAATCAAAATATATTTGCAAAGGGGAAGAAGCTGACAAAGTGGTAAATAAGTTTCTAGAAAATCTTTCCAACATGCACTATTTGGCAGTTGAACAACATGGGATAGTTGGAAGCTATTAGTTAATATCTAAACTGTTAGGTGATGTGAATAACAACTATAATGGATGAGAAATGAGTCGAGGAGGATTGAGAAGCTACTCAAGAATAATAAGAAGACTTGTCTGTCTTAGTTCTAGGGTTGGCCAAAAGAACAAAGAGTCACTAATGGTGTGCCTTTGGTGAAGTCACTGTTAGTGATTACAATTGGTAAATATTATTTATTTTACATGTTTGTAGTTGTTGTGAAACATATGTGTAGATGAGACAGGTTGTGTTAGATTCGATACTGTTTTTCTTTGTAAAGGTTGATGTAATGTGTTGTTGTTGGATATAATAAGGTTGATGAGTCAGATTCAAGTGATTGTATAGTGTAGCATGTCGTCCATGTTTCCTCATTTTGAAGTAACGAAATATCAATGGATTGATCCCATATTTTTAATGTATGAATGCATTATTTTATATTTATTTATTGGAGACTAGTTGTATAACTTTATAATATGGATTAAATACGCAATAGTGTCCTACGTAATTGGAGGAGTTGATACTGTTATTATATTTTTGTCATGTTAATGTTGTGCATGTTGGATGGTGAACTGCTTAGCTACAACTAACTATGTTCTTATGAATGAGCAACTTTTACTATAATGTCATTGTAGGTAGTGAATAACAAGTGAAGTCCCCTGTGGCATATAAAATCAGAATGACTATCATGTGTTTGTTCGTTAGGTGTCCAAACCTCGACGCGGTAGTTGAGATCCTAGTGTGATAGAAATGCAACAATCCCATCTGATTGTGGAAACTTGGTTCCAATAGTCCCCCATAGCACATTGGGTGAGATTCCATCCACTTCGTGGGTGATGCCAAAGGGGATGGTGTTGAGTATGTCTGTTTGCCGAACTACACATCAAACCTGAGTATGTCATAACACTGCACCAACTGACCTATCGCCTCTTCCACCAAGTGTCTTGAGATCTTGAAACCTTGTTTAGCCATCTCTTGTTATGTTTGATATACAATCTTTGGAGTGGCCTCTTTTAGTGGTCTAAACCACTAATATAGAAGCTTATTTAAAATTCCATGAAGCATCCCTTATACCTAAATTAGTGTTGGATTAGATCTCTTAGCCCTCCAAAGAATCATTAGAAATTCCACAATTTCCACCTCATATGGCATATTGCCTTCCACATAGCCATTTCCAACCATTTATAAAGAAACATCCACCTTGGCTACTCCTATGAACCCCTTTTATAATGGAATCCTCGCCATCTGAAATATAGATATGTGTCCTTATCCTTTGAGACTTCTCCACAAGTATTAGAGTGTGCAAAACCTATGTTTCTATCCAATGCAAATTTGAATGACATAAAAACAATTGAAACTAATCTGAATCGAGGGAGAAAATTCTCAAAACAAGGTTTCAAATGGTAGAGTTTTGTCCAACAATGATCCAAATTCCAAAAAGAAAAATAAAAACATACATTTGTCTCAAGAATGTCCAAATCTGACACAAAGGCTAGCCAAAACCACTCTATAAGAAAAAAAAGGGTGTAGAACATGAAATTGACAATATAAGGCCTAAACTTCTCCACATCAAATTACAAAAATATCATCATCTCATTTTGAAACATCTCATAAAATCAACATTTTTTTAGAATAAACTATAAATTACTCTTTGGAAAAACAAAATAGATTAATTTAATTTAATTTAAATAAATAAATAGAAAAAAATTATTTAGTTACATAGAGTGTAAATACAAACTTAATGTTTATTATCATTACTTAATACAATAAAAAAAAGACAACCTATATTAATAATAAAAAATAGACAACCCATATTAATAATAAGTATGGATTTATCTCTCAAAACACATTTATATATTTTGGTTGAATTTAATTTAATATATTAATTTATGATATTTGATTTAATATATTAATTTATTTGTGATAAAATAGAATTTAAATGACAAATATTTGGATTCAAATTGTTATCATTGTTTAATATTTTTTTAATAAAATATAGTAATTTATAGTGTAATTATAGAAAAGGTAGTTTAATTATTACATGTTTTTGTTTTTTAATTTATTATCTAAAGATACATATTTGAGTAAATTATAAATTTTAATCATTTAAAAAAAAATACATTTTTAAACAAATAAGTGCATTCAATGCTGAAAAGAAAGCTTTTGAAATATTCAAGTTTATAAAATTACACAACTACAGTGTACCATTTTAAAAAAAAAAATTTACACAATTACAATTTAAGATCCCAAAAAATATATATGAAAATTTTAATAAAATTAACTAAAATAATTATTAAAAATATAAAATTAAATTAAATTAAAAATAATAAATCAAAATCATACTTATAACGATTAAACTCACACTTATAAAATGAAAAATAACAACAATTAACTTTCCAACTAATTCACCTTGCTACCATTGCATTTTTCCGAAAGAAAAAATGAAATAATATGTATAAAATGAAAGATAACAACAATTAATTTTCCAACTAATTCACATGGCCACCATTGCATTTTTTCCAAGGGGACAAATGGAGTAATGGAAAAGAAAAGAATAAATGTGACATCGAACCATTGCATTTTTTCCAATAGGACAAATGAAATAATTGAAAAGAAAGAAAAAATGCGACAAAAGTGATGTGCACTTATCATTAGGGAGGAATAACTTCTTCTTTTAATGTTGGAAAAGTTTCAATTTTCAATTTGAATTTAAATTTTAAATTTAAATTATGAAAATTACTAAATTATTTCTAATTATTTTATTAGTGTAAATTGTGATGCATTTTTATATTAGTGGGGAAGTTTTTGGTTATCGGGTGCAAGTTTCGAAAGTGATAATTGATGCTATATCATTCATTTCACAAGTTTCAATCCCACTTTTTCATCTCTATGAACACCTCATGCAATGAGTGTTAAGTAGATTATTCAAAAATCATGAAAAATCATAGAAATAATCATAAATAAATGAATCTCTCATGGAAATAGTTATAAATTAATGACTTAAAACAATTAAATCTCAAAAAATATATCTAAATGCAACAACCCCTCATTACTTAAACTATTGTTATAGTTATAGAAAACTTATAAATTTATATAAAAAATAATATAGTAATAAATTTATTATTAATTTATTTTTTTATTTATATAATATTATTTAAATTTAAAAAATATAAATAAAAGAAACAAATTTTTATATAATTAAAAAAAGTTTTTGAGTATTTCATTGATCCATATATTTAATGGCTTATTGTAGCCTTTTCCAAACATGACACCATTTGTATGGTTGTCTAATCTTCTCATTGTAGAGTTTGGGCTATTAAGTGGTATAATTGGAGGTGGCAATGTTGGTTGTTCCATTTAATATTGGGTTATTGTGTTACTAATAAAATTGGGCAATATGACCTTATTGTACATGCCGTTGGCAGGATACGACGCATCAGGTTTTTCCTAATTGTGACATTAATTCACTTTGATTAGACATATGTTTTCAAAATTTTTTAATTTTTGCCATGGTTCACTATAAGATTTATTATTGTTTATTTATTTTAATTATTTTAATTTGAATTATCTGTTATCTAATTGGCCAAAAACTTTCACTTGTTATTGCAAAATGCCTAGATTTTATCACCATTATTTGTACTGTCATTACAAAAACATTCATATCTATCGTGCAGGTCTTGTACTTTATCTGGAGTCGTATTCTCTGGATTTCTTTGTTGGGCGGACTATAGTTTAGCTGAAATAAAAAAAACAAAATAACGAGACAGTGCTGAACACATTTTCCCCGTATGAGCCGCCCATTATGGTCTGTGACATAGCACGCACATACATAGAGAGAGCCGTTTTCTCTGTATCAGTCACCATTTATGTTCTCTGACAGATTGTTATATACCTAAACTCCTGAGACCCTGTCAAATTGGTTTCCAGCAACACGATCCTTAGCTGGGCCCCAACGCCTTTACATTGCATTAACCACCAAATGGATCCAATGATCCACAGTAAATCACGCTCTGATCAACGATCCAACGAACATCAACGAATGTCGCGCAATTTTGACTGAACCAAAATTTGTTAAGTTGCAATTTTAAATTGTGAAGTCTATAAAGTTTTGTCAAAATGATTTTGTTTTGTTTATAGTAATGGGTTAGAATGTTAAATTTAAGTTGTAAACATTTTGAGAGTATGGAATCTATTTATGTTTTAAGAGTATCCATACTTTTTTATATAAACACTTGGTTCATTAGAATTTTATGTGTTTAAAATTTGAATGTGCCTTGGCAGTATTTAGACAAGTTTCAGTCTGTAGTTGATGTTATGTGACAAGTTTCAGTTTGTAGTGGATGTTATGTAAGCTCGTTTTCTCAGTAACAGCGCAACATTTTTTAATGCATGAATGGTAACCGTTTGTTTTTGTTACCAATGTTTTTGTCAAGCGATCTTAACTTTCTTATGTCTTGACTTGACTCTAATGCGTTTTCTCTGTTATCTGTCACATAATTTCTGTTGAATTTGTAAAATCTTAAAACCTCAAACGATAAACCACATATTTGATAAATCGGAACTGATTTTTGACTGAAAATATAAACAAACACTTCACTCCTTCGATCTGTCTCATCGCACATCGATTTTACACGTAGATGGTGTACATTTCGTATGTCAGCGTTAGCAAAAAACCATTAAAGTGCACATGTCGATGGTGTACATTAAAAAAAAACCAAAATAGTAAAGTCACGTGGAGTGCGTATAGCTGGGTCGGTTTGGAACTTCTAAATTATTTCTATTGAATATTTACTGTATTTTCATTTAATTCATAAGATTTTATATATAATAATTCCAAACTATTAAACAAGCATGCAAGCGCTTATAACATTCAACCCAGGCATATAACTTTAGCGTGATGGTTACATTTCATTTCGGTTTCTGGGTCCCACATATAACTATTCCATAGTGTTAAACCCGCCGCTTACCTTGGCTTATCTTCTGCGCAAGTCACCACGTGACTATCATGCGATCTCTCTCTCTCTCCAGATCGGATGCTTCGGGTAAGTATGGCGTTTTTTCTCCGAATGAGGTTTAATACTCAGAATTAACGCGAAAAAAGCTGTTTTCGGAAACCACTCTGAGACGTGTGGCAGCAAACCACTGAGATCGCGTTCTTTTCCACAATACAGTTTACCACTTTTTACAAGCGCGAATACCACTGGTATCTCGGACGCCGGTTTTACTGTTCATTTCACTGTTCCGATTCTCCTTGCTCGAAGTTCCATCAACGCTTCAACAGCATATTATAAATGATTCACCTCCGCCTTCGTTATCTATGAATTTCGCTCCCTTTATATCACTTCTATGCTCTCGATACATACCAACCATTACGTCCAATACTGTATATCATTGATAAATACTCACACACCAATTCACCAGGATTTCATAAGAACCGAGCCTCCTTCATACAGCATGCGCATGAATTCAATTAATTGTCACACTCTCTGAGAAGTATGCCGAAACCCTCAAGTGCTGTAATTAACATAATTTTCCTCAACATATTTAGGATTACGCTACAACCCCAGAGTTTTATTTAAAAAGCCTCACCTTATTCTCATTAATTACGTGAATTTTAAATTTGTATGGACACTAAAGACCATACCTAAGTAATATTTTAATTAATCCTTTTAATTACTATGTTCTTTTATTTGAGGATATCACATATAATGATTACAAATCCAGTTCACCAGCATTAAAAGGTCAATGGCATTATGATGCGTTGGTATAATGGTTCTGTCACAAGGGGAATAACCCTTCATGTGGGGTTTTGATGATTAACAAACCATATCACATTGTTGGTACAGTACAAATCAATTTGTTAATGAATAATATTATTTATTTATTTTAATTGACATGATGATTATATGAAAATAATTATAAAAGAAAAGTTTTAAATAATTTCTTGCTACTTACAATTTCCATTCAACCTTAACCACGATATCGGTATTATTCACACTGACTCCTCCACTAAATGCAGAGTCTTATTTTAGAGCTTTATGACAGAGTTCCATCCACAAATTTAATCACAGGGATTCAACTATTCCCATAGAAATTGATTCGACCAATGCACATGTAAAACTGGATAGATTCATTCAGATATAAAATCTTGAATTTACTTACAAATCTTTGGCCAGATCTTCGATCAATTGGCCCTTCAGTTATAAAAAATTATTAGGATTAAAATTTGTTGAGATGTTAAATAAATCTAATACAAATAATAATATTTAAAATTGTGATTTTTTTTTAGGCCAATTCGTTTAGAATTTGGTAGATATTGGTTAGAACCATAAGTTTTAATGAAGAACTCTCACTTTTTACCCAATAATTATTTCACAGAACTCACGCTCTGATCAACGATCCAACGGACATCAACGAATGTCGCGCAATTTTGACTGAACCAAAATTTGTTAAAGGTGCAATTTTAAATTGTGAAGTCTATAAAGTTTTGTCAAAATTATTTTGTTTCGTTTATAGTAATGGGTGAGAATGTTAAATTTAAGTTGTAAACATTTTGAGAGTATGGAATCTATTTATGTATGTCAACTATTACACAACCTTATGTTCGCGCGATGACAAACATTATAACTAAATGTTAATAAAACTTAAACCATCGCAAAACATCCACCCCGGACTTCAAACCTGTTTAAACCGAAATGCAATAACACATTTCGCGTTACAAATAAAAGGTCCGAAAATTGTCTCTGTGTACGGGGGAAAACTGTGACCCGAAACATTTTAAAATCCGCTTTATGACCCTTTCGGGTCCGGATTTGCAATGCGAATCGGCCCATAGAAAAAACCTGATCCAATTGACTTCAGCCACGTGTCTGTTGACTGTTCGGTTGACTTGGCATGGGGACTGCGGTTTTGTGGATGCTGTATGCACTGGCAGTAAAAGAACAATAAATAAAGAGAAATTAGGAAGCTTCATATTACCTGGGATCTTTTAGTTTTACCACTTCATTTTTCTTCTATAAAAGCTCTTGTTCTTTACACGAGAGGCAATAGCAATTTGTTCTTCATAGAAGAGATAATAGCAATTTGTAGTAAGTAACTAGGGCGTAAAGCCACTTAGACTGGTTCCTCATAGTTGAGTCCACAGCACAAGTAAATTACATTCTTTAAAGCTATAGTATTAGTCCCGTCCACATGAGACAATCATCATTGCTAAGTAAAGTGATGAAATTATTTTATTGTTATGTGGAATTATGAAATAATTTTAAAGTTTTATATTTTTAATTGATTGATAAAGATTGTTACATCATATTTAAAAATATCTAATTTTAAAAAATTAAGAAATAATATTTTATTTTAAAAAATTAAATTTAATATAATTAAATAAAAAAATTATAAAAATTTTATTAATGAGGTAACTAATACAAAATCAAAGGACTTTGACTCTTAACAAATCACAATGTGGACCCATTAACATTATTTATATTCTCGTTGCCACTTGACTCTTAACCAATCACAATTTAACGTACATATGGACACATTAACATTATTAATATTCTCGTAGCCACTCATTATTGTAATTAGTGTGAGTGCAAAGATATCATCAAATAATTATTATTGTAATTACTCTGACTTGAACAAAATGTGTGTAATTTGTTACTAATATAATAATTTAATTATAATTTTTTCCGAAAATTATACAATTAGGAGAATAGTGGTTGTGTTGATCTACATTCATCAATAAATAAATTTCAGAGATGCAACAGTCAAGTCAAAAAATCGTTAATGAAAAAAGATATTATAATCAATATAGTTGAATAAAATAAATAAATAAATAATTAAATAAATTAAGATATTATAGTCAATATAATTGAATAAATTAAATAAATAAATAGATAACTAATTAAATTAAATAAAAATAAAAAATATATTTATATTTATATACTAAAAATAGAAAAATCATAACAACCTAAACGAATAAAAGAATAAAAGCCAAGATTATTATAATATTTAGTCAAATAAGTTGAAGTTTTAATAAATAAGGTTAGTTAAACAATAAATTTATTGATATATGTAGATCAACACAACCACCATTCTCCTGATGAACTACACTAACTAGTTCTGAAAACGGGTCGTTTCTCAACTGATTATATGATTTTCTGGAAGATTTATGATCAATCTAGATATGGATCACAGAAGCTTACACTCTCAAAAAAAATATAATAATTATTTTTAAATAATAGTAATAAAAATGTTATTATATATGATTAAATATAGTTGATTATAGTGATTATGGTTGGATTATTGTTGACAATCATTAACTATGATTGGCCATATTTATTCATGGCTGAATATGTTTGAGCATGGTTGATGAAAGGTTGATAAAGTTCATTATTTTTTATTTTAGTTGAAAATTTTTAATATAATTGACTTTGGCTTATCACAATTTACTTTCATTGACCATGAAAGTAATTCACATTCATCAAGTATTAAATTCCTTTTTTTTTTTTAATAGAGTCAGTTATTGTACCTGCGCGTACACATCAGGTTTTTCTGATAGCGACTTTAATTTTTCTTGATAAGATATATTTTGAGTTTTTGTGTAGTTTAGCTATAGTTAAATTTTAATAATTTTTAAATTAAAAAAAAAAAAAAAATTCTCAGTTTTTATTGGTTAATATTTTCACCATGTTATTGCAAAATACATTGCAATTCACGCCCACGGTTGTACGGGCCAGTTGTCATTAGGTCTAGATTAATAAATGGCGCAACATGTGTTTGGGTTCCAGACATATAATTCTCGCATCCAACGCCAATGAATTGCGGCCCACTTGGCAAATGCCACTTAACTGCTAGTACCGAGTCTTTTCACTCGCATTAAGTCCTGGTTCTTATATCAATGCTACTATGCACTAGTGCACAAGGAATTGGAGAGACTGCTCAGCATCGCAGGCTACTGCAAGGTGAAAATTGAAAGTAGAATCTATAAAATTTTGTAATCTTTCTCATTTATTCACAGATCCGTGTGTACAAACAATCGTGAATTCCATGTTTCATTTGGTAACGTGGCCAATGTTTGACATGTAACTCTCATCGCGATGTTAACATCATTGCATCCATTACATTTTATTACATTACATTGCGGTGTATTGCAAAGGTCTCTTTCACATATATTTTATTATTAGCTGGTTTCTACCTTTTAATATATAATCCTCCACAATGATTAATACATGTCCTTTCGTTATGTTATAATCCGAGCGTTTTTGAAGTTTTTTGATGCCCGGGCTAACTGCGCAGCTACATATTTCACTCTCTATGTGCATAAACTAATTCTAAATCTGGGCAAATTTTAACATTGTGTGGAGCTTTTATATTTCAATCTCAGATTGAGATCTTTTAAAAGGTAATTCTCTTATGGTGGTAACTATACCTCTCGACCCAATTTATAATCTATATTCGGAGCTGCGTTTCTCCAAATCACTAATTTGAAACCATACAAATAAAACCAACAAGTGTTATTCAATGCGGAGGCTCTCTTCACACCACTTGACTAAACCATATTACAACCTGCTCATGGTATCATTCGATTTGGCAATTAACCCTCTTATGCTATCTGGACACACGTTATATAACTTGTCTGAGACCCGATTTCAGCATAGCCCTGTGGCCAACCATCGCACATTAACATAATGTTTTAAAGTACCTTGCGTCCTCCATAGCATTAGTCTCAATTATGATGAGTCATTGCAATAATCTTCTAACTTAGAATTAAACCCACATGAACATATGTAAGGTCAGATGTGTCATAAATGTTATATATATATATATATATATATATACGCCTCAACCTATATTGTGATCTCCGTTCGATTAACTGGAACATTATAATAAAACTTTGGCCCGCAACATACTATTAAACAGTATCATTACCAATTATATCAAATCCCAACGCACACCAAGGATCCTTCCAACATAATACGTTGATTTGAATTAAACCAAAGCTCGACAGTCGTTCGGACCCACAAGACTTACCTTGTTAACTTTCATGCATCGCACGACGCGTTAGCCGTTGATCAACCAAGACTCCAGATCGGATGACGAGAACACTTATCACATTTTTTTACACTTCGAGCTTTAATGCTCAGAAATTGCACGATGAAGCCGGTTTCTGAATACCGCTCCCGGACGCATGTCCAACGATGACTATCATCGCGTTTTTTTGGACAATTGTAAATACCACCTTTGCACAGCACGATACAACTGGTTTTCTCCACGAGAACCGCCTTTACTGTTTCGCTATCACGGTTCCATCTGCCCCATCGTTCACGGTTCCATGTTTTCCTGTTCAACACTACTCGACTATCGACCTTCCGCACGGTGTATATACAACAGAATCAATGTTAAATCCGCATCTGAACGCTGCATATGGGAACATCATTATGCTCTACACTGTATAATCTTGTCAATGAGAGAGTCGATTAACAAGCTGTGTTCTCCAGAAATCCCATCGAGTCCTGTTGAACCCTTATACAAAGATTTAATCGCACTCAATACAACTCCAGGCAAGCATATTAATTATACCAGCCTTCTCTCTACTATAACCCAATCAATTATAACTCGAATTGATCGATCTCAATCATAGAATAGGGTTCGATGTGGGCGAGCCTTTTAGAAAAAGCTTCCAAACGTTTTAAATGAACATGATCAACCAATTTAACTGACTTAAAACCTCACCACAAGAATCAGTTTGTGAAATTGACCATTTTATGGTCGATTCACACAACTCTACGCACAAATTAATAATTAAATTCCACAAAATCGGCATGAATATCTATTCCTCCAATAACCCACAGAACAAAGTCAAACCACAAATTCAAATTACGGCCAATGCTTTGCCCCGAGGGTTTCCTACTCACAAACCTTGACAACTACCAACTCTTACTTCATGGCTAGAATTGCTAATCAAACTTCATACTTGGACCCCTAATGTTTTATTTCAATTCGGAACCATATTGTAATAGTTTTCTCCTCTTTTTATGGCTTCCTTTACTGATTGTAGTGGTACTGGTACCAAGTCGATTTACCACGATGCAGGCAGACACGTGCAGGTGTAGGATTGGGTCGCGTTATTTGTTGGGCCAGTTCCGGACACAAAATGTTATGTGATGCAGTTCATAAAAATTTTCGCGTCACAAAAGCCGCTCACGCCAGCAGGCCCAAATCGGACCCGATATGGTTTATAGGGCAGATTTAATTTCTCATCGCGCGCAAAAAAATTTCTATGACGTCAGCAAGTTTGCAACTCGATTTCGCGTTGTGATTTGGTTTAATGTTCGTTGAGTTCTAGCGGGCTCCACCAGGTCAAATGTTAATGTTTGATAAGGTTTCCTATGATCTGCATACAGTTACGAAACTTAAATTTATATATTTTTCTAAAAATATATGTTCGGGTGCCAACTTTCTATATTATCGCACTAAATTGAAAGATCACACTCCTCCATTCCAAATTCCACACAAATTTTCATCGGGATTTTGGCACAAGAGAGAAAATTTACAGAGGATGTTGTAAGTGATTTTCTACTATATCCAAAAGCGCCTCATTTTGACTTCTATAGCTGTGTGCCTTTAAAATCCATTTCCAGTTATGACTTATATATCTGCACGCCTTTAAGAGCCATTTCCAGTTTTCTTTATATGGGGTTATGTGAAGAGGCTGCAACACTGTTTTAGCTATGTTGAAAGGGCGAACGTAAAGGGTGAGGAACCTGCATCATGCAAATAATTTATATTAAACTTTTACATTTTGTTTAAAAAATGCTCAACTTAATATTAAAAATTTGAATGCAACGTGTTAATTATATGTATTTGAGGTTCTAAAGCTACGCACAGTTGTATTGCATATTTGAAATAGTATAACACCTGTGATTCTTCATGAAGAGACGAGTATGACTATGTTATTTTCTTTTACACAAACAAAAATGACTAGCATAATTCGAAACATCGAGAGTTACTAAAAAAGGAAAAAGGGAAGACATGAATTGTTGGAGATCAGAAGCACAGAAAATTATAAAACAAATACTCAGCAAATAAATCAAGCACATAAGACACAGAGGTTTAACGTGGTTCACCCAACCAATCTGGGCTACGTCCACACAACGTAGGCATCGGCAATTCTTTATTAATCAAACAGGAGATTACAAACTCTCACACCCTCTCACTCTCCAAACAATCCGTATGGATACCTGTTATATAGCAAAGAGAATCTAACTGCCTCATAAATCCTCTCACATCAAATTTAGGATGCATTAACTCTCTCCCAACAACCTGGAGCTAATCTAGCAACAAATTCCTAATTTTTGTCACCTACTGAGATTTTTGACTATTTTAATAAAACAGAAAATCTCAACAATCTCCACCTTGACAACAATTAGCCCGATGCCCTGTTTGTTTATTATTTTATCTTTTCTGCAAGCCAAGAGAAGCCAAACACCAACGCAGCTTCTCCAACAAAACTGGTTTCGTGAACATGTCTGCACAGTTTTCCTTTGTATGCACCTTTTCAAGAGAGACTCCCCTTTCAGTGATAACCTGTCTTACAAAATGGTACTTGATCGGTATATGCTTTGATTTACTATGATAGGCCGGATTCTTAGCCAAATGTATTGCACTTTGACTATCACAAAGTAACCTGATGTTGTCGTGTAACCTACCAAACTCACCAAGCAAACCTTTCAACCAAACCGCCTTTATAGCTACGTGAAGAATGTATTCGTCAGAGATACAACAATGTTTAGGAAGTTGATATCCAAATTATAGTTTCACCGCAAGAGTAAAGACGCACTCGAAGTTGACCTTCTCTTATCCAAATCACCTGCAAAATCAGAATCAACATACCCGCAAACAAATTCACTACTCTTACTGTAAGTGATACAATAACTACTTGTGCCTCTCAAATACCGAAGCACCCATTTCACTGCTGACCAGTGTTCTTTACCCGGATTTGCCATATACCTGCTGACAACCCCAACTGCATGTGAAATATCTGGTCGAGTACAAACCATCACATACATCAAACATCCTACTACATTAGCATATGGAATTCGAGACATATAATCCTTTTCTTCATCTGTATTAGGACATAAACTCGAAGAAAGCTTAAAATGGGAAGCAAAAGGGACTGAAACAGGCTTCACATTATCCATACCAAACCTCACAAGTATTTTCTCAACATACTTCTGTTGTGATAGCCACAGCTTACCATTACTCCTGTCTCTGAAAATCTCCATGCCCAAAATCTGTCTTGCTGCTCCTAGATCTTTCATATCAAATGTCCTTGCCATCTGAGTCTTCAACCTGTTGATTTCTTCAATGTTTTTGCTTGCTAAAAGCATATCGTCAACATACAACACTAAGATAATGAACATGCCATTACTTAACTGCTTAAAGTAAACACAATGATCATATTCACTTCTTATATATTTTTTACTCAACATGAAAGAATCAAATTTCTTGTACCACTGTCGAGGCGATTGCTTCAGACCATACAATGACTTCTTGAGCCTGCAGACAAATTTCTTATTGCGATGCTGAACAAACCCTTCCGGTTGTTCCATATAAATTTCCTCATCTAAGTCTCCATGTAGAAATGCAGTCTTAACATCTAATTGCTGCAATTCTAAATCAAGCAAAGCCACTAATGCTAACACAATTCTAATTGAAACAATTTTAACCACTGGTGAAAAAATCTCATGAAAGTCAATACCGGCTTTCTGAGAAAACTCTTTTGCAACCAGTCGCGCTTTGTACCTGTCCTCCGTATCATTCACACCCCGTTTCAGCTTGAAAACCCATTTACACCCCACAGTTTTCCTGTCTTTCGGAAGCTCAACCAGATCCCATGTGCTGTTCTTACTCAAGGCCATCATTTCGTCCTTCATGGCTGCTTTCCACTTGTCACTATTCGAACCTTCTATTGCTTCCTGATAGCACAGAGGTTCATCGTCATTAGCAGTAAATGCAACTGAAGTAACATAATCATCATACCTTCTCGGTGGCCGTTTGATTCTTGTAGACCTCCTTAATGATGTTTCTGGTGCTTCCGCAATTGGCTGACTACCATCTGTAGGAACTTCTTGCCGATCAGTATCTGAGACCTGTTCATGATCTAAACCTGAACCCTGTTCATGTTCTGATTCTGAAACCTGTTCATGACTAGTATCTGAACTATGGTCATCATTACTATCATTAGAAGTGCTGTCAAACTGAATGTGCTGAAAATCAAATACATCATCCTGTTTCAATTTACTATCTACATCTAACTGTACAAGAGAGGATTCATTAAACTTTACATCTCTGTTGATGATGATTTTGCGGGTAGTAGGATCCCACAATCTATATCCCTTTGTTCCAACACCATACCCAACAAAGATATACCTTTTAGACTTTGGATCTAATTTAGTTCACTGATGTTTAGGCACTAGAGCATATGCATCAAACTCAAATTGCAATAATTACTTCTAATTTAATTTAACTATACTTTATTACAAAGCAAATCTTCATAAACATGCTCAAGCTCAAATTGCAACATTACTATAATTACATTAAGAGGCATGTAATAGCCGTAATAGCTACCCATAGACATTTCCAACATCACATTGCAACATTACTATATTTAAACTAAGCGACAGGTAGTCGCTACCTTGTAGCCTTGTTTATAATGGCTTTTGGACATTTGCACTTGATAGGTGAAATGGCTGCAAGTTGATTTTAGTTTGTATTTGGTATTTGTTTCAAACATAGATTCATACTTGGTATTTGTTTCAAGCATACATTCATACTTATTATTTAGTATTTGGTATTTGTTTAAAAATACATTCATAGTTACAACATTCGAGATATATATATGATTGCATTCCAGTGATGAAAAGGGAACGAATAGAAGAGAAAAGTAGGCGAGCAGATTTACCAATGGTTATAACGAGCCGCATGAGCAGGAAAAAAACAGTGAGTCGAGTACCAACTCCGTTGCCCGCCATTATTAATCTCCTCTCTCTGTTACACAAAAAGAGGCTTCAAAGTTTGAATGAAGAGCAGTGAGCGTCCTGCCAATTCAGCGAAGCAAATAGCAGTATTTATAGTCAGGGGGATATCATGTGTACCATGTGCCATCTTCTTTTATTTGAGGCCATTCACCTCCAAAGTAAGTTCACCAATATTTTAAGAAAAAAGAGAAGTAGGCTCTAGATATATCCACATAAAAGGACGATTTCCGTAAGGTGGATCAAATGGAATGGATAAATATGTTACAATTAGGTGGATTTTTATACTAGTTCACTCTTTATGGACATTTTGTTTTTATTTTTATTTATTATATATATTTTATAATTTTAATTTAGAATGAAATATTTTTTGAGACTTTATATGGATGTGAGGTTTGGTTTTCTACTATATTTAAAGAGTAGTGGAGGAAGAATGAACAAATCTAAAATTAATCTACAACCTTAAAATTAAAGGAAAATTTGTCTACCTTATCTTCGTGATTCAAGCATCACTATGACTAGGTATCTTGTATATAAGAAGAACTTATACAACATGGACACCAAAATATTTTCTAAAATTGCGTATAAGTCTAATCAAAACCCCAACCTTCGGCTAAGTGAGAGTAGCACAAGGATGCATAGTTTTGTAGCATAAGGATGCCTAGTCTTGGCTAGACTATTGTGGAATAAAGGAGGGGATAATATTGCAAAATCCAGATATATTAAACATATTATTACTTCCAAATTTAAGGCTAATTTGTGGGTAAATAAAGAGCTAGAGGGGAAAAGGAGATTAAGATATTATGAGGTTATGATGTGATCAACCCTAGTCTCAAAAACCAAAATTATATTTGTCCTTACTAGTGTTAAGAAGAAAATGAACTTTTTCAAGATAAAAACTAATTCTAATGAGCTTCATAGTGAAATTGGGCATTGGTCAATTCCTAAAACACCATGGTATGAAAGAGTTTGTCACTTGTGTGATCATAGGAGGATTGAATATGAAAAATTATTTCTCTTAGATTGTCCATCTTATACTTACATTTGGTATACTTTTCAAAATATTTGTCCTATTAACAACCTTATTTTCCACATAGCAACCTTCTTGACCTTTTAAGTCAACAAAACTATGGGGATCTAGGAACACTTCTCTCACTTGTTTTTAGAATAAAAATACAATGTTAAACAATTATGATTAATCTCTCACCTTCTTAAGGTTCAGTAGGGAATATAAGTCTTAACGGACATTAATCATAGTCATCATCGTCATGCATAATATTTTTGTCTATAATTAATATTTGTATTTATAATTTCTTGTATGTGTGTGTATTCCAAGGAAAGAAATCAACCTCTCTCTAAGCCCAAGGGCTAAAGTGAGGTAGTTGGTACTAGGCTAGTCCACAAATATACTCAACTAATATTATACAAGGATCAAAGGCAACACAAAAATTTTCATGGGCACAAAGCCATTCCAACAATATTTATCAAGGAATTATAGCTCATCATGACACTAGAAAGGATTTAAACCTGGGTGGAGCACGAAATAGTCAATCCACCCAACCACCCGAGATAACCCTAATTGACTAAAATTTTAGGCATTGGGCACTACATGGGGAAAAAAATCGACCTCCCTTTCAACCCAAAGGTAAGAGCGAAGTTGTTGGTAACTAGTCAACCCATAGACTCACTTAAAAGCATGATATACTTACTCTATTCTAGAGTTACAACATGCCAAACTGTGAGACTTGAACATCGGTGGGGAGGATCAAAAGGATTTCGCCCAACCACCCAAGCTAAACTCAATTAACATATATGCATGTGTGCATGTGTACTAATTTAAACTTTAATAATAATAATTATTATATTTTAATTGTAAAATAATATTTTAAAATTTATATCAAATAAAAAGTTTAAGTTATGTTATATAAACATTTTTTTTTAAATTTTTAATATCACATTTAATATATTAATATATTTTTAAGTATGTAATATTTATATATATTTTTAACCAAAATAGAATTTGTACTAAATAAAATTGTTACACCAAAGCTAGCAATGATCCTTCCATTTTTCATAAATCTAGCATGAAATTCAAAAGCTTTAACAAAAACCTACTGACTAGTATATCATCTATGTTTGCAAAAATACTAAACAACCATGTTTTACATAATTTTTTACAGGTCACAACATTTAGAAAAGTGCCCAAAATATAAGCGGTGACAATATGAATATTTTCAATACTGTGATGGACTTCCAACACCAATAGAGTGAGGAGAGTCTTGGTCTGCAATTTCCATTGGGTCATTCAACTGATGCATTTGTGCATGCTGTTTTTGTACATTGTTTTAATAACCTTCCTTAATATTGTTGGAGCCTACCATTAAGGCTTCCTTCCTCTAAGCCAATAAAAGGGATCTGAGTCTTCCACATTTTACTTTAATGTTGTCCACTCTTTAACTTTGCATTTGTAAAATATATGTGGATGTAACACCTTCCACCCCATTATGTCATCTCAAGTAGTAGGAATGCTACTCTTTCTGTTGAGATTCAAAAAGATGATGAGCTTAGTGAAAAGAGTCGCCTTCACTAGGTGGGTCCGCAGGCTATTTTTGGCGCAAGTCTATTTTTAGAATATGTCTATTTTTAGACATGGTGATCATATTTCAGAAGTTGCAGGATGCTATTTGTGGATGGTTGTTCAAGTTGGAAAAATAGATGAAATTTTATTTTTAGAATATTGGGTGAAGTCTATTTATAGATCGTCGATCTAAAAATAGAAGTGTCGATTATTATTAGCTCTTAATAATAATCCAACAATAAACAACAACTTATTCTTCGACCGATTTACCACCTTGTTGGGCACAAGACGACAAATCAAGGACCTATGACCACGCAATTCCTAGGGCTTAATCGTGTTCATGCATGAAGGACTCAATTAGAACTAAAGCTACAAAGTTATGACAGAGTTGGAAGATCAACATGGTTGTTATTCAATCTAACTCGCGCTGAGCTAGTTGTATTCTAGTCTAACTAAATGATACACTAGTGAGGAGTGAATTAATTAAAAGAACTAATTCACACTAATAGCTCATGAATCCAACCCAACAATACAACAAAGCAATTGCTGAAGGTATGGCGTATCCATGAGGCTCCATGGGAGAGATATAGGTGAAAGGGCAAGATGGACTATCTGTTGTGACTATAGTGATGCATTGATTGCACCACACACACATTGGAGTTTCCAATGAGGATTGCACAGTCAAGGCAAGGGTAATTCGAATTCATTCAGAGTTATTCTTCAGCAGGGATTGCGCAGTGGAGGCAAGAATCAATGCATGGATTTGTAGATTTCTTTTGATTAGTGTGTGACGATTGTATTGTACTGAGAGCTTGATGTACTAAGCTTTGTATGAGATTGTTACATGATCTCCATGATACATAATATATGATAGTTGGGGTTTTCAGCTTCTAACTTTCCCATTAAACAACTTTGTTATGTGTGATTGTTTTTATTTATGTTTCACATGTGTTTGCAATTAATTTTCCGCAAAAAGATTAACAGTGGAATGATTCTGTATTTTGCAAGAAGTTAAATATTGTGAGATCAAGGGAATCTGGATGTATGCATGCTTAGTGTATATAATTTCTACATGGTATCCACATAAAAGGATGATTTCCGTAAGGTGGATCCCATGGAATGGATTAATATGTTACAATTAGGTCGATTTTTATACTAGTTCACTCTATCTATGCAAGAACTTATGGACATTTTATTTTTATTTTTATTTATTATACATATTTTTATAATTTTAATTTAGAATGAATTTTTTTTTGAAACTTTATATGTGAGTTTGGCTTTCTACTATATTTAAAGAGTAGTGGAGGAAGAATGAACAAATCTAAAATTAATCTACAGCCTTAAAATTAAAGGAAAAATTGTCTACCTTATCCTCGTGATTCAAGCATGACTATGACTAGGTATCTTGCATATAAGAAGAACTTATACAACATGGACACCAAAATATTTTCTAAAATTGCGTATAAGTCTAATCAAAATCCCCACCTTCGGCTAAGTGAGAGTAGCATAAGGATGCCTAGTCTTGGCTAGACTATTGTGGAATAAAGGAGGGGATCATATTGCAAAATCCAGATATATTAAACATATTATTACTTCCAAATTTAAGGCTAAATTGTGGGTAAATAAAAATCTAGAGGGGAAAAGGAGATTAATATATTATGAGGTTATGAGGTGATCAACCCTAGTCTCAAGAACAAAAATTATATTTGTCCTTACTAGTGTTAAGAAGAAAATGAACATTTTCAAGATAAAAACTAATTCTCATGAGCTTCATAGTGAAATTGGGCATTGGAGTGTGATCATAGGAGGATTGAATATGAAAAATTCTTTCTCTTATATTGTCCATCTTATACTTACATTTGGTATAATTTTCAAAATATTTGTCCCATTAACAACCTTATTTTCCACATAGCAACCTTCTTGACCTTTTAAGTCAACAAAACTATGGGGATCTAGGAACACTTCTCTCACTTCTTTTCAGAATAAAAATACAATGTTAAACAATTATGATTAATCTCTCACCTTCTTAAAGTTCAGTAGGGAATATAAGTCTTAACGAACATTAATCATACTCATCACCATCATGTATAATATTTTTGTCTATACTTAATATTTGTACTTATAATTTCTTGTATATGTGTGTATTCCAAGGAAAGAAATCAAACTCTCTCTTAGCCCAAGGGCTAGAGTGAGGTAGTTGGTACTAGGCCAGTCCACAGATATACTCAACTAATATTATACAAGGATAAAAGGCAACACAAAAATATTCATGAGCACAAAGCCATTCCAACAATATTTATCAAGGAATTATAGCTCATCATGTCACTAGAAAGGATTTAAACTTGGGTGGAGCACGGAATAGTCATTCCACCCAACCACCCGAGATAACCCTAATTGACTAAAATTTTAGGCATTGGGCACTACATGGGGAAAGAAATTGACCTCCCTTTCAACCCAAAGGTAAGAGCGAAGTTGTTGGTAACTAGTCAACCCATAGACTCACTTAAAAGCATGACATGCTTACTCTATTCTAGAGTTACAACATGCCAAACTGTGAGACTTGAACATCGGTGGGGAGGATCAAAAGGATTCCGCCCAACCACCCAAGCTAAACTCAATTAACATATATACATGTGTGCATGTGCACTAATTTAAACTTTAATAATAAGAATTATTGTATTTTAATTGTAAAATAATATTTTAAAATTGAGATCAAATAAAAATTTTAAGTTATGTTATATAAACAATTTTTTTATTTTATTTTATTTTTTAAGTTTTTAATATCACATTTAATATATTAATATATTTTTAAGTATGTAATATTTATATATATTTTTAACCAAAATAGAATTTGTATTAAATAAAGTTATTACACCAAAGCTAGCAATGAGATTCCTTCCATTTTGCATAAATCTAGCATGAAATTCAAAAGCTTAAACAAAAAGCTAATGACTGGTATATCATCTATGCCTGCAAAACTAATAAACAACCATGTTTTACATAGTTTTTTACAGGTCACAACATTTACAAAAGTGCCCAAAATATAAGCGGTGACAATATGAAAATTTCCAATACTGTGATGGAATTCCAACACCAACAGAGTGAGGAGAGTCTTGGTCTGCAATTTCCATTGGGTCATTCAACTTATGCATTTGTGCATGTTGTTTTCCTATAGTTTTTTAATAAGCTTCCTTAATATTTTTGGAGCCTACCATTAAGGCTTCCTTCCTCTAAGCCAATAAAATGGATCTCAATCTTCCACATTTTACTTTAATGTTGTCCACTCTTTTATTTTGCATTTGCATAATATCTGTGCATGTAACACCTCCCACCCCCTTATGTCATCTCAAGTAGTAGGAGTGCTACCCTTTTGACCTAATCTCAAAGGTATGTTATGAAGATGGTGTTACAACAACCTATTTTCCTCAAAATTTTCAAATTCTAAAACTAATGATGCCATTTCATTCATCTCGTGAAGAGGTTTCTAGTGATATAAATATTATCTAAATCTGAAACTTATGTAGAAAGTTAAGACCCTTAGAACTTTATTCCATTAAGGAAGCCACCTCATCAAGGGGAATCTACATGGCACTCATGTGACCATGCCTGGCCTACGTGGTGCCATGCCACTACCATGTGGGGCTCCACATGACACACATATCATACGAGATATCGATCATTCTACTAGAAACACTCTATTAATACATATCTTGATATCCAATATCATGCAAATCACATGAGATTAGTCCTAATCGAAATTATTAATTTAATTGAATATGATTAGTACTTAGGATTAATAAAGTGATTTTCCAAGAAAATCTTGTGTTTATAATTCTAATATTTTTTCCAAATTTGACTCCATACTGGCATCGACACATAATTTTATCATTTAAGTCCCTAGTATCATGTTTCTTGGGATTACGTTTCCCTGTGATTTTTTCCTCGGTACGATGCTTCCTTGGGATCACTTCTCTAATACCATACTCCCTGGGATCTCTTTCCCCCAGTACCAGACTCCCATGGGACCAATTTCCCCAAGTGAAATTTCCTTAAACCATTATCATTTACTTTCATCGGGTGTCAATTCCCACATGATCATCTCCCTAGTATTGTTTTCCTCCGATATTACATCCCCTAGAACGATAATTTTAAATTTTTTTTTGAACATTTACTATCGCTAATTAAAAGGATTAATAATTAATCGCATGCATGTTGTTCACCATATTTCACGTAGAAACACGCATTTCAATATTATGGTCATTTCATCAATTCAATACAATATTTAATAAACCACTGTCGATTCCTTGCACTGATTTCCATTTAGTTAAACTTATTTAGAGAGCTATGTTTATCAATTGACTAAGCATGAACATACAAATTCTCAAAACTATACAAAAAGAGTTGTTGTTCATCTATAAAAAAAATTTCCAATCCTTTGAACAAAGTGAGCTACTATATTAATAATTCATTGTTGTCAACTAAGAGAGAATAAATGCAAGTTATCATATTAATCATGAACTAAATATTGAAAACACAATCTAGACATTCTTTACAGACACACAAGACCTCATACCAATCATAAATGTAGCATTGAAAATCATCGTTCATTATTCATATATGCAACTATAATATACTTATTTTTATATCTTAAACTCCCTGGAAACTTTAGGGACTTCCACTCCCCACCCAAACATAGACTAGTTACACCAAAACTTTGTTGCAACTGACCACCCTTGAGCCAGATCTAATGTTTGAGGAAATGTTTGCTCAGGGAATTCATGCCAAAAGCTTAGTTAAACAATCAGAATATGGATTCCATTATCCAGGTGGGTTTTCAACTTTCCTCTAATATCAGGAACCATGGAGGTTTATAAGTTTTATGTAGAATGAGCACCAAGGTGGTTTTTCAATTGTTCCTAGTAGTAAGCACCACAATGACCCACTCTTTCCAATGAGTTAATTCACATGGATTCAACCAAGGTTTAGATGGGGTATTATTCAATCTCAGGAGTGGAATCCTCTTTCCACATGGTTTATCAATTTTATGTTCTAACAACCACCAAAGGGGTCTAATGTCAACTTCCAAGTGTTTTATCATATATATAGCAAGCTCCACAGTGACCCAAAAATCCTTTTCCAAGCGATTTAACATATATACAACAAGCAACATAGTGATTAAATATTCCATTGAGCCTCCCACTGACTCCAAAAGCTTAGAAAACACAGTCTAATGGCCTCACACATAGTTCACATGTGTAATTAACCCATAATTCTCAGAGGTTTAACTCATACGTAAGGCTTTTCATACCAGCGCTATCTTCTACCTCCAATTCCCAACAATCTGTCTTATACTGCCAATTCCCAACAACTTCCACGTGCTCTAATGATCACCAATGAGAACAAACCCAACAAGAACCCACTCTATTCTCAAATAAGAACCCAAAAAAAAAACTATGCCTATCCACAAGCCTCGTAAAAAAACTTTAAAACAAACCTTTTGTTATTCACATATCTTTAGCCATGTATCTATAATATTATGAGCCATAAAATGTGTCCATCCATGAAAATTCATAACGGAAGATAAAATATTTGGCTTATGGTAGAAGATTATTTGTTGATTTCTGCGTATTAATTCTAAAATAAGTTCATACCCTAGTCCTCCTTCTATGTTGTTGTCAATATTTCTATTGTGCTTCATTGTCATAACATGGCACCCATACAAAGCATAAGTATATATATATATATATATATATATATATATATATATATATATATATATATATATATATATATATATATAAAGACAATTAAGAAATATTTACAATAACCATACTAGTGTAGAGTGACCAAGGAACTCTTACATTATATACATGAATGGTTAATAATTCAAGACCAATTGCCAGTATATTTTGTAAGACGACTAGGTTGTTACAATTATGGTCAAAGTTGAATTAAATAATTAATAAACAATAACAAATTATAATAGAAAATATTTAAATAGTAAAAATTCTTAAATTAAATTGTAGAAAATAATATATATATATATATATATATATATATATAAAATAAAGCGATACGATTAGAATGTTATAGATTATGAAATAATTAATTTAGGATTTCTCAAATTAGAATTAATGAGGAAATAAAGAGAATGGGAATTGAACTATTTTAAATTTATTTATTTATTTAGTGTAAAAGAAATTAATATTAACCCATGAATGATAATTTAAATTAGATAGGATAAAAGGGTAGGAGTATATGGGACTAGAATAAATTTCTCAAATTAGAATTAATGAGGAAATAAAGAGAATGGGAATTGAACTATTTTAAATTTATTTATTTATTTAGTGTAAAAGAAATTAATATTAACCCATGAATGATAATTTAAATTAGATAGGATAAAAGGGTAGGAGTATATGGGACTAGAATAAATTTAATTAGAAGAGGAAGAATTAAATGAATTGGGGCTGAGAAGAAAGAAGGATAGGGATACAAAGAGGAGAAAGAGATGAAGAAGAGGAGCGAGGGGGTAAGGGTGAAGAATGGGGATTAAGATGGATTAGAGTTAAAATTAGAGGGATTGTATTTGGAGGATAAGAATTGGATAGTAGGTTTCCAAAAATGGCTTAATTGGTAACCATCGTTTCAACTAAATTTGCTAGGATGTTTTTCAATCTCAAGGGCTTCTCTAATGACACTGTTGCAATGGAAGGAGGCAAAGGCTAGGATTTTGGTTTTATAAAAAAAAAATGAGATGTTATGGGAATTTCCAACTATGGTTTATTTATAAATACGTTTATGGAAAGTGTCAACCATTTGTTCTTTGAGCCTAGATCTAAACGATTTTCTAGTTTTCCATATGTAAGAATTTCCACAGGAGCAAGGGGTTTCATAGATTTCGGGACCTAAAATACGGTCTTTCTTGTCCTTGACCGATTTGAAGAGATGGCTAAGGGTTTAATGGGGTTTGAAAAAGGTCCCAGTGTTCTTTTTAGTAAGGATTTTACATAAATTATTAGTAAACTCTTGAATGTAGGGCAGGGTTACTATAGGTAAGGGAAGGTTAATGGAAAGGATTTTAGGTTGGGGGTGGAGAATGAAGTGAAGGGCCTTTTTGATATGGGATGAGGAGTAACCATTAGATTTTAGGGGGTGAGATGAGTTTTTTCATTGGGAAAGGAATGACAAGAGGAGATCTAAATGGCTCTAGTCACAAGGGTTTTAAGCATGACAGATTTGTGAGAAAAATGATGGTGGGAGTTGGCATGAATGTACCTATCATTGTGACCAATCCTAAATTAATTATTTCATAATATATAACATTCTAATCCTATCCCTTCATTATATATAATAATTTTATTGAATCTAAATTTATATATATGTGATTAAATATACACATTTATTAATTAATTTAATTTAAGAATTTTTAGTATTCAAATATTTTCTATTATCAATTTGATTATTTATTTATTTATTCTTTAATTCAATTTCACCATAATCATAATCCTTTCAATTATTACTATATATTCCAATAAAATTCCATTCATCCTAATCAATTCTATATATATATATATATATATATATATATATATATATATATATATATATATATATATATCAATTTTTGTAATTAATAAATTAATATTTACAATATAAATTAAATTAATGTAAAATAACTTTTTGACTATAGTCACTTTAAGTAATTAATATCATTTTACCAATTTAAGTTGAATAATTAAATTCTAGTATTTTGTTTTCATTAGTCAAAATTTAATCAATTATCCCATCATTCTTGCCCAACATAACTGATATATTCTAGCTTCATCCCAACATAAATACTATATTATAGTTCCATCTTCTATTTAATTGGTCTAGCACTCTTCATATCATCAAAAAGCTTAATGTCCCTAAAGATGGGTGAAGTGTTTACTCGAAAGGGTAGATAAATGACAACACATTGTTCAAAAGAAGTTTTGATCTACATCAAGTCATTTCATATGGAAATATTCATACTAAAAAACCATCCTTTTACCAAAATCAAGGTACACGGAGAGGTCCCTCGTGTTGGATTGAAATTGTTTTGGTCTAATTATTTAGTTCCTCTAAACTTATTCTCTTCCAAAGAAAACATCTTACCCATGTTTACTCTCATATCTCCATGAGATCATGTTTTGTTTTTCCACCTAGGTTCATTTTGATATCCTCCTATGTCTTCTTGATACATTTCCATCTTTTTTCTTTGTAGATGATCAGGGATCAATATTTTAGCTAAAAATTTAGAGTGCTCAGAAATGCTTTAGACTTGAATGACCAGATAGAGTTCGTCACCAGTATTACAATGCACCTCGTTTCATAAAAATCCGAGTTCATATGAGTGAGTTATGGTATGATGTTCGCTTTCCAAAACAGGTAAAAAAATGGGCAGAACAGGTACAAGGATGATGTGGTAGCTCAATCAGCAAAAAGGAACCTTCTGGAATATTCTTCAAGTTTTTTTCAATGACGCTGTGATAAGTGGCATGTTCTAATTCGTCAGTTTGGTCTATGTGGGGGTAAATTTTCTAATGTGGAAATTGTGTTTTTATTTATTTATTATTTAATTATGATTTAAATATTATAAATATATATGTTTTGTTATATTATAATTAAATCATAGTCAATCTGCATTTTAACCATGGTTCGACCGTTATTCAAGGGTCCTTTGAATAATACCGGGTAATTTATGTTTCAAACATATGCTAAATCCGCATATCTAAGGGTCGTATTATAATAGATGTCAAAGGTTAAACATAAACCAAAGGTTAACGAAGAATAATGCAAGGTTTGTACCAAAAATATGGGCAGAGGGTGGAGGCTGGGGTTCGACCCTAGGACCTCCCCCTTATCATTGTGGCCCTCCACCAGTAGACCACTAACATGACACTTGATATGACTACCATCGCACCAACATTTGAATCTCGTCACACTATTAAACACAGGTCCCGAGGGGGCCAAAACCCTCCCTAAATGCCCAAGCGCCTGGAACTAGGACCTCTGATAGAAACCGGCAGGAATTTTAAAATATGCCTTAGTGCTAATACATGTATTAAATCTGGATTACATGTAATTAATATGTGATTAGTTTGAAAATCACGCTTAGCGCTAATGAATATTTAAACTGCGCTTATCTTAAGTTAAGATGCACTTATCCTTAATTTAATGCAAGATTAATTCAACGACGGAAATAGTTGAAGCGCCGAATTAGACGGAATTGCAAAAATAGAATTTTAACTAGCAGTCCTACAGAAATAGTGGAGAAATTGGGGGGAATACAAGTTTTGCGATAACTGAGGCAATTTTCGCCCAAACAGAGCTCATAAAGAGGCATTCTTGGCTATTTGACATGTTGGGAACTCAATGAATCAATTTGCAGAGGAAAAAAAGGTCATCTACGGGTGTTTTTGTGCATTTGAAGATTTTTGAAGGCTGGGGTCACCAAATGTTGGAGGCATTTCCAGAGCATCCAGAGTCCAAATTGAGCAAACAAACAGTCATTTCTCGTATATTTTGATGTTTTAAACTCATTGGAATAGGTTCCAATAGCATTTGAAGCTTGTAACAACAATTTGAGCACAATTGAAGCTAATACAAAGGACCACACTATGAAGTTGGACCAAGGAGATGTAGCCCAGGAAGGGTGAACTCCTTCCAAAAAATTTGTGTATTGAGCTCTGTTATGTGTGTTTGTTGTGTTTATATTTTCTTTTGTTTAGTCATTTAAAATAGTGCTTTTAAGTTTATGAAAAACACTAAATTTCACCACGTAAATTGAATTGACAATCACATGCTCATGGACAAAACCTTGATGAATAAGAAAACCAAAGCAAAGAGAATTTTATATCTGGAAATGATACTAGCACAACATTAAATAGCAATAATTTCAAATCAAGTTGGTATCAGAGCACAAGGTTTATTGCTTGTTTTTCTTGAAGGGTTTTAATAATTGCAATTTTTGTGATGCTTACATGGTTGAGATTGTAGAGAGCAGAAGGGAAGCTATTGGTAGCTAGTCCTAAGATTAGGACAAGAAGGAAGAACGCTGAGAAAGAATTATCCTCAACCAAAGGACCAATCAAGGTAGCACTTTAGGCACCTAAAATTTCATCTTCATTAGTTGAGATAGAATAATTTCAATTTGTACAAGAGGTTGAATTGATTGAAGAGGTACAAGTTGCAGAGATTGAGATTGAATCTAAAGCCAAAATATTAGGATATGAAGAGACTCATGAACATTCTGATGAAGAGGATTTCAAGAGAGAATTCAAATAGATGCAAAGAATAGTGAAAGTTATGTATGAAGCTTTCATGGCAAAGGAAGCTGGAGAAGGTTCAAAGCATCCACATGGAGAAGGATCTTCAAACACTAAGAAGGATGAAGAGAAGAGTTCAAAGGGTAGCAGAGGAAATCCACCTCCATCTCCACCATCCTCATCTCCTTCATCCTCATCAAAATATTCATCTTCCACATCCACCAGAAAAACTCATACCCACACTCATTCCAAGATCCCAAAAGGAAAGACTCCATTACTCAAGTTGGACATCAATTTTGAACTTCCCATATACAATGGAGAGGTTAATGCTGAGAAACGAGACAATTAGTTTGGTCAATTGGAAGTATACTGCAAAATTCATAATCTACAAGAGGAGGATATCAAGATCCAGTTGCCTTCATTAAGACTAGAAGGAGCAATACTAGTTTGGTGGGAGGCAAAGACTGAAGAGGAAATACGAATTCATGGTAATATTTCCATGACTTGGGTTGAGTTTATTTCTTCCATTAAAAGACAATTTTATCCATTAGCCTATATGCAAAAATCAATTATGAGTTGGAAAAAATTTAGGTAGCTCAAAGGCCAAACTGTTCAAGAGTACACACAGGAGTTTAGAAAGAGAGCTTTGTTGTTAGGAGTAAACTTGAATTATCAAGATACACTCTTGAAATACATAGGAGGTTTACATCCCTATTTGAAGCATACTATCCGTATGTTTAACCCAAACAACTCAGATGAATTTTGTGTACAAGCCACACACTTAGAGTCATAGGGAAAAAAACATAGAAGAGAAAGGTGAAAGTGAGGATAAGGGAAAAGAGAAGGGAGGAAAATGGAAGGGAAAGAAGAATGCAAGTATCAAGAAAGAGAAGGAAAAACTCACATGAAAAAATTGTTCAAAGACTGGCCATGATGAAGACCACTGTTGGAACCTTCATCTAGAATTGAAACCAGATAGATTGAAAGTCAAAGAGAAAGGAAAAATTGATGCTATACCTTAAAAAGACTTAGGGTCAGATTCAGGAGATGAGACAAAAATTACTACTATGGGTTTGAAAGGGAAACATGTTGAATGTATTAGTTTCTCAAATAGTCACATCAACACTCCAAATGAAGACATAAGAGAAAAATTGTTCCATATTAGGTTGATTTCCAATCATACAAAAAATGATGCATTATTTGATACAGGATCACAAGAAAACTTGATTTCAGAAGATTTATTTAAAAATCTTAACCTTGAAACCGTGGCACATAATAAACCACACCCTTTGGGATGGATAGTTAAGAATGCTAATTTACAGGTTATAAGGAAATGCATTTTTAGATTTTCTATTACTGCAAACTTTGTTGATGAAGTCGAGTTAGATGTAATTCCACTTGATATTTTCGAGATTATCTTGGGAAATCCATATTTGTATGAAAATAAAGTGGTGTTTTATCGCCATGAGAAAAAATATCGTTTTCTTAAGGATGGAGTGGAGTATATTGTGAGAGCTCATCGCAAGAAACTAAATACTTCTTTAGTTAATGCAGGGCAAATGAAGAGGCTAGTCAATGCAAGTCAAAACTTGACATTGATGATGATAAAACAAAGAGATGTTTTGCATCATACTTTTCAAACAGATGCTTATAATTGTAATGATTTTTTTCAGATTGATAACAGGTTGTATTTGAAAGAAGGCAAATAAAATATGCAGCAGTCAACATTGGTGTTGAGTGGTGTTGAAAAGAAGGTGTCAGTGCAAGAGGTTGCAAAGGTCAAAGAAGGTCAAAGAGAGGACAAAGCAACTTGGCAAAGAAGGCATAGGTTTCACAAATGTTCATTGCTGGTTTCCAAAAGGCACATTACAATGGCGAAGATACTTGGTCAAGAGACAACACAAGTTCAAGGCAAAAGAAGCTAAAAATCGCCATAGTGACAGAGTGCAAGGTGAGAAAGATTCCAAGTTTCCTTTGATTGTTGAACAAGGTAGAAATAAGATGTTTTCTGCAAAATTAGATTGTTGTTTTGCAAATTAATAAATATTGCAGCATGACGGTGTCAAAGACAACAATAGATGGTCGTCAGAATCAAGGAAAAATTGGACTTTCTATGAAAAGCTCCAAATGATGAAATTAGGAAATTTTCAATGGATAAAGACTCGAAAAGTGAGGGAATAGTCCCCTCATCTTCATAATCAGTAATCAAGAGAGATTTTGGGGTCCAAAAGGCTTCTAGTGGGGAGGAATCATCAGAGATCAATATTTTAGCTAAAATTTCAAAGTGCTCAGTAATGCTTCAAACCTAAACGACCAGATAGATTTTTTCGCCAAGATTCTGGTGCAACTCTTTTCATCAAAATCCGAGTTTGTATGAGTGAGTTATGGTCTGTTGTTCGCTTTCCAAAATAGGTAAAAAAATCTGCAGAACAGGTACAAGGATGATGTGGCAGCCCAGTCGGAAAAAATGAATATTCTATAATATTCTTCAGGTTTCGCCAATGAGGTTGTGACAAGTGGCATGTTCTAATTCGCTAGTTTGGTCTATTTCTGCCATTGAGGTTGTGACAAGTGGCATGTTCTAATTCACTAGTTTGGTCTATGTGGAGGTAAATTTTCTAATGTTTTCTAAGGTGGGAATTGTGTTTTTATTTATTTATGATATATATATATATATATATATATATATATATATATATATATATATATATATTATATGTTTTTATTGAGATATTATGTATACTATATTAAATAATATATATATTATATATGTTTTATAATATTATAATTAAATTTTAATTAAATCATAGTCAACCGCATTTAAAAACCATGGTTCGATTGTTATTCAAAGGTCCCCTCTCGAATAACACTGCGTAATATATGTTTCAAACATATGCTAAATCCGCATATCTAAGGGTCGTATTATAATAGATGCCAAAGGTTAAACATAAACCAAAGGTCGATGGAGAATAATGCAAGGTACTGCGTAATATATGTTTCAAACATATGCTAAATCCGCATATCTAAGGGTCGTATTATAATAGATGCCAAAGGTTAAACATAAACCAAAGGTCGATGGAGAATAATGCAAGGTTTGTACCAAAAATATGGGTGGAGGTGGAGGTCGACCCCGTGTCCTCCCCCTTATCATTGCACCCCTCCACCAGGAGACTACTAACATGACACTTGATATGACTACCATCGTGCCAATGTTTGAATCTCGTCATGCAATTAAACAGAGGTCCGGAGGGGGCCAACACGGTGGCCCAGCTACCTTCCCATACACCCAATTGTCTGGAACTAGGAGTTGTGACAGAAACCGACGAGAAGTTTAAAATATGTCTTAGTGCTAATACATTTATTAAATCTGGATTACATGTAATTAATCCCTGATTAGTTTTAAAACCATGCTTAGCACTAATGAATATTTAAACTGCGCTTATCTTGAGTTAAGATGCTCTTATCCTTAATTTAATGCCAAATTAATTCAGCGGCGGAAATAGCGGAGGCACCGAATTAGGCAGAATTTCCAAAAATAGAATTTCAATCATTTCAGTCACTGGAATAGGTTTCAATAACATTTGAAGTTTGTAACAACAATTTGAGCACACTTGAAGCTAATACAAAGGCCTACACTATGAAGCTGGACCAAGGAATGTAGCCCAAGAGGGGTGAACTCCTTCAACAAAATTTTGTGTATTGAGTTCTGTTATGTGTGTTTGTTGTGTTTATATTTTTTGATGTTCAGTCATTTAAAATTATGCTTTTAAGTTTATGACAAACACTAAATTTTACCATGTAAATTGAATTGACAATCACATGATCATGGAAAAACTCTTGATGAATAAGCAAACTAAAGCAAAGAGAAATTTATATCTAGAAATGATACTAGCACAACATTAAAAACATAAAAACTATCCTATCAACCTATATCATGGTTGTAGAGGAATTTAGACATGTTTTAGACCTCATTCAATGTGGTTAACAATTCATACCTTTAGTATGATAATACACCATCCTTCTTTGGCCAAAAATCCAGGGTTGTTGGATAGGATTAGGGTCAATACTCACATGGCGTGAACCACATTTATATTTATGGTCATTGGTTTGGTAGCCAAAAGGATTTATCACCACTTCCTCCAATTTTTCCAAATCTTGACACCGTGTTCACCTAACTCCTATTCCAACACATTCAAAATCTCTATGATGGCCTATTCTAGTGGTCTAAACACCATATGAAAAATCTTATAAGTATCTTATGAAGCATCTCCTAAACCTAAATCAAGGTTGGACCAATTCCTTGGACCCTCAAAAGGATCATCAAAGAAGTCCACAAATTCCTCCTTATATGCCATGTTCTGTTACACATAGACATTGCCAACCATTGATGAAAAAGAATTCACCTTAGACTACTCTTACGGAACCCTATCCATCTGAAATATGCACGCGTTTAAGGCCTCTTGAGAGGTATATAAAGGTACAAAACTTGTATTTCTATCTCATACAAATATGAGCTAAATACTACCAAAATTTAGCTAAAATTTATCTCAATAAAGAGAGAAATGGTTCAAACCATGGTTTATTGTTTAAAAAAAATAATTGGTAGAATTTTGTCTAACATTGATTTTGAAAATAATATCAAAAGTTATAATTGTTTGAAGAATCTCCGAATCTAACATAGAAACTAACCAAAACCATTGAGTGGCCAAAAGCAAATCCACAAAACATAAATTTTTATCAAGTGAGATCCCAACTCCAAATTAAATGGTGAAAGTGAACATATTTCCCTTTATGTGATCCCAAATAAATTCAATATATATATATATATATATATATATATATATATATATATATATATATATATATAATTAATAAATTTAATTTAATTTAAATCTAAAATATAAATTACAATTAAAAAAAAAATATCATATCAATTATATTAATTTAAACAATTCTCTAATTTGCATCTAATTCTCTAATTTAGATGCAAATGTAAACCCTATATAAAAAATGTGTAAATAAATTTAATATTTTTTATTATTTTTTAAGATTTTAAAATTTTTTAAAAATAACTCATATCAATTTATATTTTCAAAGTGTTTCGACATATTTTTTTATTATTTTTTAAGATTTTAAAAAATTAAAAAATATAACTTATATCAATTTATGTTTTCAAAGTGTTTGGACATAGTTTCTAATTAGATGTCAAAACTTTTGCGGCACTGAATCTATTTATGCATTGAAAAATGGACTTTGAACAATAAAATACTAGTTATAATTAAAAATTGTTTGGGATCAAAGACTCCAGAACATATAAGAGTTACAAATATAAAAAAATTCATATATATTTGTTTCGATTTAATATATTATATTAATTACCATATATATGATTTTTTTGTGACTAGAAGAATTGGCAACGAGAATCAGTGCTACTACGATTATATCTTTGGACCTATGATATATTATTTCTTGGGAAAATAGACTACTCCAAAAAATTTGAACCTTAAATCTTTTAAATTACACAATATTTTATATCACAATAATTATCAATTAAATTATTCTGAAAAAAAATTACTATAGCATTTAACTTTTTATAATAATATAGTTATTTCTTATTTTAAATCTAACTTTTTATAATAATATATTTATTTCTTATTTTAAATCAAAAATCAAAGTTAAAATTATAGTACTCATTTTCATGATAAAATTAACATAACTCACGTTATCCAAATGAAGAAAAATACCAATTCAGATCCTATCATTAAAAATATAACAATTCACTAAAACATCCATTACTATGATTATATGATTATGTTGGAAAATCCTATCAATAAAAATATAACAATTCACTAAAACATCCATTGCTATGATTATGTTGGAAGATCCCATCATAAAAATATAACAATTCACTAAAACATCCATTACTATGATTATGTTGAATTACTTGTCATGGTTTAAAAAAATTATTTTAAATTAATATATTATTTAAATTTAATTATTAAAACTTTGTATTGAGACACATCCGTAATTATGTTGTGATAGCTTTTTTATTTAACGCTTGAAAAGTTTAATTGAAATTATTATAATATTTGAATTCAATTATTTAATTTTTAAATTTTGATAATAATTTAATATATTGAAAGCGGTAAAATTGTGTAGGTACATATACTGTTTTAGGATTGTCAATTGAGATGCACTGTTGTTCTTTTACGTGCGTTAGAAAACGATTATTATATTTATACGTTAAATATACAATGAAACAAGCACGGTATATACTACTAGCTTTTCTATTGAGAGGGGTAAAGGAACACCAAAGGAATGATAAGAGTGGAATGGGGAAATCAATAATAAAGCGAAATATATGAACAATGAAATCTAATCAATATTTGAGTTTATTTATATCTTCTATATAGAATACCGAACTTGCTTATAGCTCATGTGGAAGCTAAAGTGGTGGACATAATTACTAACAAAGCTATGCCTCCCAACCACAAAGGGGAGCTTTGGTTGCAGGGACCTACAATCATGAAAGGTATTCCCAAGTCATCGTCTCATTTTTCCCTTGGAGACTACTTTAACAACATTTAACAAATTTGCAGACTTGGTTGATTTTAGTCTATATTTCAATTTTTCGATTTTAAGTGGACATGTGTTAGGAGGAGCAGGGAGGCACAGATCGCAATCGAAGATTCTTTTATTTACATTGTAAGGTAAATTATTTAGTTTGTGGTGCGATAAAGTTTGGGTTGCGAAGATGCGATGTGATATCGTCATCGCATTTCGCATTAGCATTGTTATTATTTGCTGTTAAAATTTATTTGTTCTGGTATGTGAAATTTTATATTCCTCAAGGTGCGAAATGATATGTGTTGCGATTTGGAACTTCTATATATTGCTTGGGAGCCAATTTACGATATGTTAAAGTTTTAAAATTCCGATAAAGCAAACCGCTACGAGCTTAAGGAAAATGTTGTGTGCTTCCGAGTTTATATTGGCCATAACCCACAGGTTTGCGTGTAGTTTGTAAAATGCATTTTTATTAACCTTCTGCATGCATATATGAACAAAAGGTTAATGTTCAAAATATTAAAGTGGGGTTTATTCTGCAAGCCTTGTTATTATTTGGAATCAAAGGTTGAGACTTATGAAGATGTGGTTTTGCTGCATCATTTTTGGTATCAGAGCAAGGTTTTTCTATTCAGAGGAGAAATTAGAGAAGGTTAATGCTCTTTGAAGATTAAAGTCGGAGGTTGGTGAAATATCTTTTTAATTAAAGCAGAATTATGCAGAATGCAAGTGTGATTGCGGAAGAAAGAGGAGATCAGTAAAGCAAATGTGCTTGGCAGAAAATTGACAAAGATATTGCAAAGAGGAGATCAATTTATTTGAATCTAATAAACAAAAGGCATGGCAGAAGATGTGAGTAAGTGATATTCTTAAGAAGAGATTGCATAAGCATAAAGAAAGCACATCGATGGAGATTCACTCGAATGTGAAGAGTGGATGGATACTGCTTGTGAAATCATGTAGGTATTGTTTTATTTAACTCTGATTTGAGTTTTGTGGGTTAAAGAAAGATTGAAGATTGATAGAAGTATATTAGCAAAAGAAGATCACAACCTTAAGAAGCAGTGATGAAGGAAGCTGGTAAGGATTTCTGAGTGAAAGAACAATGTGGCCAGAACCTAGTATTTCATTTGTTATTGAAATACAAGAGGACAGTTGCGTTCTGAAAAGTATAGATGAGTTGAAGCCTAGAAGGAGCAGAGGAATGCTCAAAGAAAGTTCTAGAGAGGGGACTAGCGGCCAAGAACAGACGAAATATTGGTGAGGAAAGTTGTAGCATGGAGGACTTGCTATTGCAGAGACTTAAGTACAGCTCATAGTGAGTGAGGAACTCATAGAGATAGAGGAGAAGATGACTAATGATAGTCATATCAGAGGTTCTGAGAGAGACCACAACAGAACAAGAGTGAAGGAAGAAGATGTCAAAGCAGTTGACATATGGAAGATGAGTGATGAAGAATATGACAAAGAAAAGAATGAGATAAGAGTGTTATTTAATTTGTTGATGGAGATGTTCGAGAGGAGTAAAGAAGACCAGATATTTGGTTACAAAATAAGAAAGAAGGTGAAGTGGTATAGTCTACAAGAGAAGAGAGAACAACAGATGAATATGCAGTTAATAGAGGAGTTGAAGAAGCTTGAACAAATTATATATGTTCAATTGAGGACATAAAAACAAGAATAAGTGGAGAAGGATATCAAGAAACCAAGTGAAGTGCTTGAGGAGGCTGATAAGAAGACCATTGAAGATTTTCTGAGTCATATAGAGGACTTAGAACAACAAGAGGAAGATTTGGTGATTGGATCATCAAATGAGACCATTGGGTCTTGTGATTTTGAGGTTGATAATTTGACTGTGTTTACAGGTGTTCAAGAAGGTAATCCATCTCTTGGAATTGTCTTGAATGAAGTTGAGAATTTTCAAGCAAATTATGATGATGATTGTCTTTCAGATGAAGATCAAGTTGAGTTATTGCAGTAGAAGTAGTTCATAAATTCCTTGCTTAGTGAAGGAAGTATCTCCAATGAAGGTGAGACAGTCATGTCTCATACGAAGAAACTTGTTATTGTTGAGGATAGGGAGGAATTGGCTTATCTGATTGACCAAGAGAATACTGCTGGACAGAAATTTAAAGCTGTCACAGAGATAGAGGATCAGAATTTTATTCTGATGAAGAATGCATAAGTAGTGTCACCAAGAAATTGGACTTGTGACAAAGAAGGATATAGTGAGGATTGTATAGAGTTTTTGGAAGAAGTTCCAAGTGAGATGGCAGATTTGTGGCATGAGCTAAGTCTTTTGGAGAATAGAATAGCAAGTCAGAGAATGAATATTCTGAATGTACAATTGAAATTGAGCAAAGGTGAGGCAGGCATGTCTCATGCTAAAGAGAAACCAGTCTTAGAACTGAAGGAATCTGAACTAACTAGCAGGATTAGTCAAAGAGGTGAACGATGATCACTGAGGGTTGTCAAGGAAGAGGAAGAAAGATATGTTGGAATTGATGAACGTCTAGTGATGAGGTGTTTGAAAGGAATCAGGTAGAAAGTGAATTGCTGAACTATTTACTAGAAGCATCTGAGTATGATGTTTTTATAAAATATATTGAACAAAGGTTGTTTGGATATGAGATAAAAGTTCAGAAGCAACAAGAGGGTAAGGATGTAAGGGTGGTAGTAAGAATCCAAAAACTTCAAAGTGAAGGTAACAAAAAATAGTTTGAAGATGAATGGACAGAGTGCAACAATAATTGGCACAGTGAGTACCAATTAGAAGATAAAATGGAAATGGAGATTGAAAGAATAAGAAGGTTGATGATGAAAGTGTCTCAGAAGAAGACAACAACAAGAAAGCAAAGCAGCAGTAGCAAGAGAAATACAACAACAAATTGTGAAAGGAGAGATAGTGGGGCATTGCAACATAAAGTATGGAGACCTGGAGAACAGTAACAAACAACAATAGCAACAACCAAAGGCAGACTACAGAACAAAGTTTGGGATCCAGGAGGAATTCCATCAACATTGAAGACACATGATCTGGAGATCATGATTATTTCGACCTTGGGAGTCTGATGCAGGAGCATCATGGTTCTAAATTTTGTACGTTTAGTAAAATATAGGGGGTCTTATATTTTCAAGGGAGTTGGTTTCCGAAGTATTTCTGTTACACGTCATTTTGTCACCATGACATTTTACTATCCATATAGGTCTATCACCACCTATATCATGTTCCCTTAGAAGTCAAAAACCTTAATGTTTCTGAATCAAGTCTTGGAATTGGAGAAAAGCTCTATAAAACCCTTAAAAGTCTAGCTCTGCACTTTTTCTAGCCTTTTCCTGCGGGTCCACTGATGTTTGTTCTATAAAATGAAGCAAACCCCACACGTTTTTCTACTATTACCTGCAAACTCCCGTAAACAGAAAAATAAAAGAAAAAGTAAATTCTAGAAGCCTAGCTGGTCAAATATTCTCCCAACTGGAAGCTTCTAGAGTCGCGATCGGTTCGAGCTTTATCCCTCCACTCATGGAGCTTATCCCTTGGTCCATGGAGTTCAAATCCCTTCATGAGAGGAATCCATCCCCCTCTTCATGGAACTGAAACTACCTCCATTTCCGTATAAATTGAGCTCAAGTTTTAGGTTGAAGAGTAGATGCTGAGATTGTAAAAGTAATTGCTAAAGAGAATTCCCAAGAGTGCATACTTTCTACACTAGTAAATTTTTGTTGGCATGAGAATGGTCACACCCTTACGTCCATAACTCTATGTTGGTATTTAGAAAAGAAGGCTTGTCAAATTGAAGGAGGAACAATTGCTCAGGACCTCGGGAGAAATATGTACAACATCAAGGCATCAGATTGTAAGATTACTCTTTTTATTCAAGATAATACATATGGATCTCTTTTTCTCATTTAGTTGTTCTTATGATTATTGAATAACATAAATACTTAGACTCCTTGATCACTAAGTTAGATTAGATTTTCTTAATTATTATATGTTGCAGATGCTTTGATTCCTTTGTCTTGTATTTGATTGCAGGTTCTACTTATTGAAGAAGCCACTTTGGAGCGACAAGATAAAATACTACATCGAACGTTTGGATTTCAAGGTAGGGGCATGTCCTCTTTACTTTCTTATAATAATTATGAAATGCAATTAATCTAGAGAAAAAGGTTTTCAAATGGATATTTGTTTCTAGCTATTCATTGAATACTAGGGAGATCGCTCTTGTCCGCAAGAGGCATTAATCCGCATAACAATTTCTTAAATTTATTTTTCAATATTTTGAGTGATTTTATGTGAGAAATTTAGAATAGGATTTAATTAAATATTGTGAGGCTTATTTACAAATGTTCTCTAATGTAGGAGAACATGAGTGATTGATGAGTGATTGGTGTGGATTGATATATTCCGAAATATTGTAAATCTTAGATTAGAAATTAGTTCATGATTTTGTGGATTTGAGAGGATCCTTAGGATTTAGTTCAATGTTGAGATCCTCAAGGGATAAATAAGATGTTTTAGGGATTAATTGAGGACTTAGAGGATGTTTAGGTTTTTGTTGAGTAAACTATGGAACTGAACCCAAATTGGTTACATAACCTTTTGTATATATTTGTAAAGCCTCAAAGGCATAACAAAAAAACATAGATTCTTAGATAGGAGTTTTGATTGTAAGCCTACAGGCATAGAGAGAGTGGAAGAGAAAAGGGCCATGTAAAGGCACATCAGGCCAGAGATAGACTGTAGACAGGTTTTTGTTTTGTATCTCTATGATTTATTTATTAATGAAGAAATCGAATTTCATTGTGACTGGGTGTCATTTCTGTTATGCATTGAGTGATCCATAATAGAACATATTTGATATTAGTGTAATAATTCCCTGTAATGAATTCTAATTGAATGAATAAGTCTTTCTGAGTGATAAAAGACTTAATGGCTGGGTAGAATCTATATGATTCTAGTCCGGGAATTAAACCGCTATGTGTGAACATGATAAGAAAAAATAAGTGCAGATAAAACTTGTGTGCGGGCCAAGAAAGAGAAACAAATATGACTTCTAGATTCAAAGAATGAACACACATTGATACTTGGATTGTAGAGAGGGTGATAAGTGTGCAGCAGTGTGAAGGCCATAAATCTGAGTGAGAATCAGAAGAGAAATATCGGGAGAAGTAGCGAGTGGAGTAAACAGAGTTACAGAGTAGTGACAGTTGAACAAACATAAAATCGATTAAGGCAAAAAACCCTTAAAAGATTCCAGAGAAAGAGATTGGACGACAAGGATTAAATTGTAGAGACAAGCAAAAGATCGAGCAAAGATCGATGGTCTAGATTGAATTCGCAAGTTAAGTTGGGAAAGTTGTGAAGTGGACATGTGTCGAGAGGATCAGCTAGGCGCACATCACAATCGACGATTCTTTTATTTACATTGCACTGTAAATTATTTAGTTTGCGGGGCGGTAAATTTTGGGTTGCGAAGATGAGATGCGATATCGTCATCGCATTTCACATCGGCATTGTTATTGTTTGTTGTTACAAGCTATTCATTCTAGTATGTGAAATGTTATATTCGCCGAGGTGAAAAATGATATGTGTTGCGATTTTAAACTAGTATATATTGCTTGGGTGTCTATTTATGATATGTTAAAGTTTTAAAATTTTGATAAAGTAAACTGCTGCGAGCTTAAGGAAAATGTTGTGTGCTTTCGAGTTTATATGGGTCATAACCCACAGGTCCACGTGTAGTTTGTAAAGATGCAATTTTATTATGCTTCTGCATGCATATATGAACAAAAGTTTAATGCTCAAAATATTAAAGTGGGGTTTATTTTGCAAGGCCTGCTATCATTTGGAATCAAAGGTTGAGAATTATGAAGATGCGGTTTTGCCGCATCATAATATCTCTCTAACTTGTTCAACCCACTCCGGAAACACTAACGGTGCTATCTCTTCCCCCTACATCACTCAAATGATCATTGAACAAAGCGACACTTCTTGTTTTCTGATTGTTGTTGCACTACCATTCCACCTGCAAGCATCTGCTCATGTATAGCAGGGATTTTCGGAATTGTGGAAAGAGAACAATTGGAGCGCATAGTCGTGCATACCCTACAAAATGTAAAGTAATTGAAGAGGAACAGTGGAATATTAATCGTCCCTCGCCTGTAATTTATCCACTTTATAACCGATTCAACTAGCCATGTGCTATTAAACTGCTGTATTCAACAATGACCAGTAGTTTCTCAGGGAGAGTGTGTAGAGGGATGTCACCCAGACATGAAACAGAAGAGAAGACGAGGCAGGAATTAGAACCACTAGAAGAATGATAGTATGCTGATAGCAAGCTTGCAAGATGACAACAATCAATGTGGCAGAAAGAACCAACTAACAAAAACACCTGTCAAAATCCAATTGAAAGAAGGAGACGACTAAATAGTATACCAATTCAAACTTAAAGCACATTAACTCACATTAGCTGGACACGTTTCAGAGATTGTGTCAAAGACGATGAATCTCTACAGTGTCCACTAATAGAACCTCATAATAAAACTCCTTTGGCATAATTAAAGAAGGATCTTGTCGCACGAAAGTATACATTTATTTATTTTGATGAAAGGCCGGGTATTTTTTTTTCAATGTAACAAATTATATTCGGAGTAGCTTTTATGTGTACATAGTTTTGTTTAAAATTGGACTACATGACCTGTGAGAACTAAGTTGGACTACAATATCATTGATTAATTCATGTTAGGGCATAGTGGATCGAACCACTGACCTCCTACATATAATGCAGGTGCTCTTCCATTGAGCTAACACCCCTTAAGGAATTATGATTGGCAATGTCAAGGGACTCAAAAAGTAGCCTGTAAAGAGTGTCCAATCCTATCCACACTTCACTACACTGGAAATTGTCTGCTAATTGGTCCTTTTCAATCATCGTCATGAGTTTTTCCTACCAACATGCCAGCTTTAGTCTATTGAGATTAGCATCAAAGTCTATTATAAATTATTTTTTCTGAAAGTAATAGTATCCAGTGCCATTTTTGAATCATTGTACATGATACTATCCTATTTCTTTGATGGCCACTTCTATATTTGATCTTCATTCTCTAATATGGACACATTTTCCCATTGTTGTTTTCAAAACTTGTCCTGTTGCTATTAGGGAAAGCCTTGCTGGATAGTTCTACACAAAATTTCTCAACCAACACAATTATTCATAAAATAAATTCCCTACTAATATTACTAGCGAAACACATATTTTCATATTTTAATACCCTCCCACACGAATGGAAAATAAATAGTGTCAATTGTTATTTCCGTAAAAGTTTAATTTATAACCAAATATCATTAATGTTATAAAGCAAACTAAATCTAAGGGTTAGGGCTAGACATAGTATAAACGAGAAATGTAGTGATATAACATGATGATGTTGTTGCACGATAAGGTGTTCGGATTGTATCATATATAAAAAAAAAAATCATATATAATTTTGTAACTATGATATCAACTTAAAATTAGAAAATCAATCCATGTGTTAATCACATCATAACATTTTACATATAACAACAACCTCATTACCTTAGTGCATTGGGTAGTGTGCCCTTGTCTAGTGGGAAAAGAGCCAAGGCATATTTCCAATCATTCCAAAGCATTCCATTCATGCACTAATGAGCATAAAATGTTTTTATTTTATATAACTTTATAACTGTGAAATCAAATTAAAACTAGCAAATCAATTCATGCGTTAATCGCATCATAACATTTTACATATACCAACAACCTCATTACCTTAGTCCATTGGGTAATGTGTCCCTTCACTAGTGGAAAGAGAGCCAAGGCATCTTTCCAATCATTCCAAGACATTCCATCCTTGCACTAATGAGAAAAGGCACTGTTGCAATGGTAACCATTCTAGTAAGGTCAATACTCAATACAAAGAACTTGTAAGGATACATATGAACTATTGCATAGGTAAATAGATATGCATCACTATATGCAATAATTCTTAGAACCAAAGTTGAAGTAATTAATAAATGACAATTGAATTGAACAACAAATTAACTAGCCAAATATTATCGAACATGTGTGGCTACTAATTAAACATGTCAATTTTAAAACTTGATCCTTGAAATATGGAAAACAAAGTGAATTAAGATATGAAGGGACCCCATGTACCATGAGTAAGGAGCAACCTACATTCTCTCCAACATGTCCATAATACTCTCAATGATCTTAGGGTTTGGGAGGCTAACCTCGTCTCTAGGCTAGAAAAGCAATAAAAGAAAAGGTGAGGGAAACCATTGAGTCCCTAACAAACAAACATTTGGGTCCAACATTGATGGCTCAGAGTCAATCATTATTAACCCAAATCTTGATGTTACTAGCTAGGGACAACTGATAGAAACCATGATGATCCACCATACAATGTTTTCCTCTACTCATCGTTGCCAAATGTTTCCCACCATGTGTTTATTCCTAGGCAACTGAATTTGTGGTGCACTATTTTTTATATTAAATACAGACACACACGAGGGATCAGTGCAACCAATTGATTCCAATGTTATTGGGTATTTGGCTATGCAAGAAAGTCCCTAATTTGATTCCCCCTAGGTAAGTTGCACTAGTCTGTCAACAGGTTTACTATGGATGTCATCCATAAATGTTGAGAAGCATCTTGTGGGTTTCCGCATGAAGTTTTCCTTGGAAAAAAGGAAATATATGTATAGATATATATATATATATATATGTATGTATGTATGTATGTATGTGTGTATGTATACATATATATATATATACATATGTATACACACACACACACACACATATATGAAAGGACTCAACACAAAAATTTCATTTTATAGCCACTCCATGACGATATACAACACTAAATGAAAACCTTCTCACACACTTCTTTGTCCCACATATACAGGGGCATGAACAAGGTAGTTGATGTCCTTTCAAGGAGGCATTGGGGCTAGAGTGAGGTGTTTGGACCATTTCAATTTCTCGGCATGGGAATACAAATTATTTCATTCATGAACCTTATCTATAAAATTCTCTACAGACAGATACTCTGACTTCTACAATGATGTATTTTTTCTTTTTAAAGCCATGAAAAGTTTATTTTCTATTGTTGATATAGCTCACAATATCTGTGATAGTCGATAGATTTTAGAGCCTACTTTTGAAAGGTCTAATATATGCCCTTTTAATTCAAGAAACACCTTTTTCTTTTTTTAATTAGCTCGCTGATATGTAAGCCATATATGCAAAGTTGTTGTGAGCCACATGTGAGAACTCTCATCCAAAGTTAGGGAGGTTACATATTCAACTCTCTTGATCCCCTAACAGTTAAGAACCCTAATTAGGGCCACTTCTTTACCAAATTTAACATCCATGGATCGTGGAAAAGTACTTGAAGGGTTTTCCACGAGGTGTTCTCCTAAGAAAAAAAACACTCATGAGGTTTCTTCGGAAAAGAAAAAAAAATGTGTATATATATCTAGATAGGTAGACATGTAGGTAGGTAGATAGATAACATTATTTTATAGACCCAATGGTTAGTTAAAGTGATTTCAAATTCCATGCCAAATCCATAATGACCACAAAGATCACAAGATATAATCCACTTGGGTCCCTTAAGGGTTGGCACATGTCTACCAACAACAAAGCACCGTTCACATTAACTTGGGTCACTTGAGGATTGACACATGTATACCAACAACAAAGCACCTTTCAAAAAATGTGAAGAAATTGTTGGAGGGTTTCCCCAAGGAAGTTGTATACGGAAAAAATGATATTATCATCGTTTATATCAATACTTAAAGAAGAGTTATATCAACAAAAGCAAGGGGGGAATAATGCTCTACATTTATCTTAATTAGGCTGATATTGGAGAACCTACAGGCAATGTTTCACATGCTTGGAGCCTGTTATTACATTTTGGAGTGTCAAAGTAATGATTATATTTATTGTTTCTTGTTTTGTATTTTGATAATGCAGCTAGTACAACTCCAATGCTCTGGCTAGTTATCACTATCATAGTCCCAAGTGGCTCTTTATGGGGAGAGGATGACATGTACAATGCCCTCCATATATGGTTTAATTTCACAATATCGAGCATTTCTCAGCTTGTATTCATCTGTAGTACAACTACAATCTATCTGAGAGTTCTTGTATATTTTGAAGGCATTCCAGAGTCTTTTTCTCATCATCAGGATCTTGACTTGCAACCAATAGAATGAAATGTTACGACTTGTTTGCATTATATATTTAAAAAAAATGGCTGAAATTTTTTCATAAGGCTCATTCCTTTGAAAATATTTAGAAAGGTATTTGCCAAGTAAAAACACAATAAATTCCATTCATGCACTAATGAACATAAAATGTTTTTATTTTATATAATTTTATAACTGTGAAATCAAATTAAAACTAGAAAAAAAATTCATGCATTAATCACATCATAACTTTTTACATATACCAGCAACCTAATTACCTCATTCCATTGGGTAATGTGTCCCTTGGCTAGTGGGAAGAGAGCCAGGGCATCTTTCTAATCATTTCAAGACATTCCATCCATGCACTAATGAGCAAAGGCAATGTGGCAATGGCAACCATTCTAGTAATGTCAATACTCAATACAAAGAGTCTGTAAGGATACATGTGAACTATTGCATGGATAAATAGATATGCATCACTATATGCAACCATTCTTAGAACAAAAGTTGAAAGTAATTAATAAATGACAATTGCATTGAACAAAAAATTAACTAGCCAAACCTTATTGAATTTGTGTGGCCACTAATTAAACACATCAATTTTCAAACTGTATCCTTAAAATATGGAAAAAATAGTGACTTAAGCTAAAAAGGGACCTCATGTACCATGAGTAAGGAGAAACCTACATCCTATCCAACATGTCCACACTACTCTCAACAATCTCAGGGTTTTGGAGGCTAACCTCATCTCTAGGATAGAAAAGCTATAAAAGAAAAGGGGCGGGAAGCCACTGGCTCCTAACAAGCAACCATTTGGGTCCAACATTGATGGCTAGGAGTCAGTCATTATTAACCCAAAGCTTGATGTTACTAGCTAGGGAAAACTGATAGAAACCATGATGATCACAATTTTGTCCTCTACTCATCGCTGCCAAATGTTTCCCGCCATGCGTTTATATCTAGACCACTGCATTTGTGGTGCACTAGTTTTTGTATTAAATACACACACACACGAGGGATTAGCTCAACCAATTACTTCCAATGTTATTGGGTATTTGGCTATGCAAGAAAGTCCCTAATTCGACTCCCCCTAGGTAAGTTTCACTAGTCTGTCAACAGGTTTACTATGGATGTCATCCATAAGTGTTGAGAAGCATCCTATGGGGTTCCTCGTGAATTTTTCCTTGAAAAAATGGAAAAAATAATATATATAAATATATATATATATATATATATATATATATATATATATATATATATATATATATATATATATATATATATATATATAAATAAATAAATAAATAAATAAATAAATAAATATATATATAAATATATATATATATATATATATAGATATAAATAAATAAATAAATATATAAATATATATATATATATATATATATATATATATATATATATATATATATATATATATATATATATATATATATATGAATCAAATACGTAAATTTCATTTTATAACCACTTCATGATGATATACAACACTAAATGACAACCTTACCACACACTTCATTGTCTCACATATACAGGGACATGAACAAGGTGGTTGATGGCCTTTCAAAGAGGCATTGAGGTTGGAGCGGGGTGTTTGGACCATTTCAGCTTCTTTGCATGGGCATACAAATGATTTCATTCATGAACCTTGTCTATAAAATTCTCTACAGACAGATACTCTAACTTCTACATTGATGTATTTTGTTTTTTAAAGCCAAGAAAAGTTTGTTTTATATTGTTGATATAGCTCATAGGTTTTGTGATAGTCAACAAATTTTAGAGCCTACTTTTGAAAGGTCTAATATATGTCCTTTTAATTCAAGAAACAAAATTTTATTTTTTTAATTAGCTCAATGATATGTAAGCCATGTATGCAAAGTTATCATGAGCCAAATGTGAGACCTATCATCCAAAGTTAGGGAGGTTACAGATTTAACTCTCTTGATCACCTAACAATTAAGCACCCTAAATAGGGCCAATAATTTACCGAATTTACCATCCATGGATCGTGGAAAAGTACTTGAAGGGTTTTCCACGAGGTTTTCTCCTAAGAAAAAAAATACTCAGGAGGTTTCTTTGGAAAAGAAAACAAATATGTGTATATATATCTAGATAGGTAGACTTGTAGGTAGGTAGATAGATAACATTGTTGTATAGCCCCAGTGGTTAGTTAAAGTTATTTGGCATGCGATTCCAAATCCATAATGACCACAAAGATCACAAGGTATAATCCACTTGGGTTCCTTGAGGGTTGGCACGTGTCTACCATCAACAGAGCATCGTTCACATTAACTTGGGTCACTTGATGGTTGGTACATGTCTACCAACAATAGAGCACCATTCACATAATGTGAAGAAACTGTTGGAGGGTTTCTCCAAGGAAGTTGTATATGGGGAAAATGATATTATCATATTTTACATCAATACTTAAAGAAGAGTTTTATCAACAAAAGAAAAGGGGAAAATAACACTATCGTTCTGTTAATTAGGCTTATATTGGAGAACCTAAAGGCAATGTTGCATATGCTTGGAACCTGTTATTACATTTTTCCAGATGACATCTTTGGGTGCTACAACACTTTAAAACACATCAATTTTGTTGGCCCTCTGTGGCCGATTTTGATTGGAAAAACACTTTGCCTCACAGTTGTCGCTTGTAGTGGCTGTCTTGCAACATTTTATAGTGTAAAATGCAAGTATATATTTTGTACGTTAAATATGAAGTATTTTATGGAAGAGAGAGAGTGTGTGTCTCAAATCAGGCTCTGTAATGAACTGGGTTCATATTAGTGCCACAATAACAATGTTTAACTTTGATGTTTGCAAACTGTGATCAGTCTAATAATAACACATGGATTTTTTGGTAAAGAATTTTTGTTCTATATTTGAAATATATAAATTCTCATAGTCATTCTTTATTGATGTTGGTTATCGTTTAACATCAAAATGTAATATTTTAGCTCTGATATTCCTAGTGGCCAACAATGCATTGGCTCACTAATGAGGTTGATGAGGTATTAAATAGGAGGTAGGTAAATAGTAGGTATAACCAAGTTCATATAAATCATAGTAAGGAAAATATTGTCTTTTGTGGACCATAATAGTGCTTGAACTAAGGCCTGTATCCAAATAAAAATCAAGACAATAGAAAACAATATACAACAATGAAACTTAAGGAATTCATAAGGTAACTGAAGATTTGCAATTCTTGAAATAATACTTACTTGAAAGTTGCTTTGTAAAGGACCACTTATATGAAAGTGGAAAATGCTAAAAAAGTATCAAGGAAATAGTTGCAGACTTGAAAATTAAAACTCGATAAGGTGTAGAAATAAGCATGTAATCAATAACTAAAATTGTCCAAATTTTCAATTTTTTGGTGTAGTGAGTTAAATTCATGTCAGTCCCAAGTTGATGGCAAATAAAAACTGGGCTAGTTACTCTTAGAATCTGAAATCCCGGGTGTTATATTTTTACCTTTTTTTCTCAATAGTTGATTCTCCTTCCTCATAGCATAGTTGTAACAACATATCCATGCCTCGATATATGTTTGCAGCATTGATAACAAATGAAGCTAGGCATAGCAATAGTTTGCTTTGGGAGAGTTTTTTTTATGTAGATAAGTTTGGAGGGGGCGAAAGCATGCATGCATGCATCATCATTAGTTAATTTCCTGTTTTAGATTTAGAGAAGGCCCAATTATCTATGAGAAAAGTGCATGTTCCAAGGCACAGATGCCAAGAAGGTCATGCATTAGTTTGTCTTCAGTTCAAAGGCTCAATGCATGCATGCAATGACCTAGTCTTATCTAACTGAGCACACTATTTCTGGAAGCATTATCCATGCATGAGGGTGCACTCACCTAGGAGATTAGAGTTAGGTTTTAACACCATCACCTAAGGTGCATCACTAGATGTTTGTAACAAACCCCTGCCATCCAACGGAGGTGACATTACCCCTGAACTCTGCCTCTGATGCCATAAATTTAACATTTCTTTAGCCTCTTTGGAAGGTATTACAATGTCTTCTCTAAAGCCATTTTCAACAATATTTTCCTAGACAATACGTTGCTAGCTTTGGCACAGGAGAACCGATCACCTACATTATGGAGCATTACCCCTATTGAAGCATTACCTCATGGTAAAAGGATTGTTGGCTATAATGAGTCCTTCAAATTTTATAAGATCTACATTCTGTTAGAAGAACAAGACAATAATCAATCAAAACATGAAATTTGATGAGAAGGCTTGGTCTTCCAAGTCTTAGGGGAACCTTGGGAAGGTTGAGGAGGGAGAGACAATTGTTCCAAATTCCTCTCCACAGATTTGAGGGAAATCATATTCATATCAAAAAATTTCCAATGCAAACACAGAGCATGCATGGCACATCCACACATTTCACAAGACATGGGAGCAAGTTGGAGCTCGAAAGACTTTTTTTCATGTGAGTAATCCTCCTCATGGAAAACCACAAGATCTGAAAGGGAATGACTGGGAACAACAATTAAACCTAGGTGGTTGTAGAATATGAAGCATGTGGATAACAAGAGCAGATAGAAGTAAAATTCCAGATTCATTGTGTTAGAGTCGGTATCTTCATCCCTTTGTCAGAGATCAAATTTCTCTTGTTGCATTTCATTTTAGGTGTCTCACTCAGTTCAGTCAGCTGCATTCCATTAGGAGCATGGATCATCTGACGGTAGGGGCTTGTCACTCATATCCCTCATGTATTATACCTGCTGGCCTATTTCTGTTCATTAAAATCATTTATAGTCATTTTTGGTCTCATAGTTGGCAAAGAGTCATTTTAGGGTTTTTAGTCTCATTAGGTCTAGGGTTTAGTTAATCCAGTCTTCAGAATGCTTAATAATGGTCAAAAGGCACATGAGGAAGCTTGAAATAAGGTTTCAGTGCAAAAAATTTCATCATCATAATGCTTAATAATGATTTTTCTCCAAAACTCTATTTTGAAGAAAAATAGTCTATTTCATCTTTATGTAATAAATGCAATGTAATTTTCAAGTTTTTCAGTTGTAATAACACTCCACTCGCAACCCTGGTCACCTTTGCCAAAGCTCCATGCCATCCATTCCCTGCAAGATAGATAGAAAGCTCATCATTCAGTCCAAAAGCACAAAGGAAACAAAACAGAGTTTTTAAAGTGAAATGTCAAAGTTTGCAACATTATAAAGTGGGTTTTCCAAATGAAAAATTTCAATCCTGGGCATATAAGTTTTTTCAAGTTTAAAACTTCATTTGTGTACCAAGAGACAACAGTGAGCCAAGAAGAACCCGTGAGGAGTGAAGGAAGAAGTTTGAAGGGAAGACTGTGTTGAAGTTGCAGAGCGCGACGCATTGGGCAGGTGTCGCAACACATCGGGCGAGCGCGGCGCATTGGGTCAGTTGCCTATGCATGAATTTGTTCCTGCGCGGCGCATTGGAAGGGCGCGGCGCACTGGGTTGGTTTCACGATGCATTGGGCCGGAACATAAGTTTTTTGCCATTCCTTTCAATTAGAAAATTTGCTCGGTTTCTCCTTGTTCAAGTAAGTCAAAGTCACTTCTCCATTACCCATAACAAGTGTTTGGTGTTGATATGAGAATTTAAATGCAAAAACTCAAACCCTATTGTCTTGTTTAAGAATGCTCCTAGGGTTTTAAAATTGGTTTTGGTGTCAAACATTTCCATTTCCCTTACCTTGTTAGTCCCTCCTCACTTTTTATCTCATTATAGCAACCTATTCCCCTATCTCTTTACATCCCTAAAGTCAATCATCCCTATCTCATTCCCATTATCCCCATACCACTTGTAAATTTCCCTCAAATCCCAAGTTATCCCAAAAAACTAAGTGGCTGTCCCTAAACCTTTACCACACAGATTTCAAGTGGCAATTTCAAATTTCACTTGGTAATAATCCATCATTCCCAATATCCTATTCCTGCATATTCCCTCCCATATTACCACATATTTGGCAATCAAATCAAAAACACCAAAATTCTCATTTTCATCCAAGATAACATAGACCTTGCAAAAACCTTGGACATCATGGAGACAGATATCGATACATCTTATGACCGAGACAGTGATTCCACCACTGAACTACATGCACCTAGAAGGCCTCATAAGAGTGGCAGACATGTGAGGGAGGAGCCCACCTCATTGGCTGAATTGCAGGCTTGTCCACTTGCTATGGCATGTTTTCGAGAGCAGTCTTGTTATCAATTTTGTGAAATGGTTGCTAGGGTCTATCATCATCAGGAGATGGCTCGTTTGTTTGTGTTGCATTTACATGATTTTCAGGTCACCCTTGCCGGTGTGACATTCACTTTAACACCTGAAACTATCTCTCAAGCAACCGGAATACCGAATGTTGGAGAACAATGGAACAAAAGACAACAGGTTGACAGAGTGCATTATGAGCCATATATTAGGCCGAGCTTTGTGAAACAACTCAGCAGGGTGTTTCCTTTTTGGTTCCTAAAGGATTCCTATGCTCCTCTGATGAAAATTATTATCAGATATTTCAGTTGTGAGGGCCGGTTATCACGTCTCTATGCCTATCATATCAGGTTATTGATGAATTTTACCAGGGTGAGGATGATGAACCTCCCTTATTTCATGTGCCAGAATATTGAGAGAATGACCACTCTCGTGCAAAGTAAAACTCCTGAGCAGCAGTACAATAGTATCTATCACTTTGCACTCATTAAGATTGTGGTTTTGCATCAGCTCGGCTTGCAGGGTATTTCATGGGAGGATTTCATTTCTAATGATTTCTTCATAGCTCCTCAGGTTCCTTCGGAGGTTGTTCATGATGCAGGTGAACCTTCATATCAACATGAGGGTCAGGAGATAGAGACTACTAGTGTGCTGATGTATGTCACTTATCAGAGAGGCACTAGAGGTTTATTTGCAGCAGCCCGGCGAGTATTATCTCCACCTGGGGTGGAAGGGGTCTCGCTTCCGTCATCAGCAGCACAGGTACAGGTACATGACAGAGATAAGAGGCCCATGCAGGATGAGGGACCTTCAGGAGGTCAAAATACAGGATTCATACTCATTGATGAGGATTTGAGCTCACCAAGCTCAAAGTTGAGAGAGACTATTCAAGAGCAGAAGGCGGAGATAGAAACTTTGTCCGTCAAGTTGCAAAGAGCCCAATGGATTATCAACTACCTTGATCAGCGAAACAAACAGTTGGAAGATCAGCAAACTATCATGGAGTTGCATAATATCCGTGAGAACTAGCAAGTTGCCCAAAGAAGCCAAACCGAGATGACATCCATTGAGCGAGAAATTGAGGCTAATCGAGAGACTTGGCTTGAGAGGGTCAATATTCAGCTGGAGAAGCTGTTGGAGAAGGCCAACAAGGAAAATAACATGTTAAGGCACATGAATAATCATTATTGGGCAAGAAATCATGTTTGCAAGGCACGAATCAAGATCCTGAAGGCAAAGCTAAAGAGGGCATTAAAGCGTCGCAAAAGGCATGATAGACTCCAAATTTTGGCCGAAGCTTCTTTGGCCCAGCATAGCACATGATGGTGGACATTCAGCCCTAATTTCAAGAAATTTGGGACACATTTTGTCAATTTTGAATTTTTTGGCCTTAACACAGATTTTCCTGCCCGACGCGTCGCGCCACTTGGCGCGCGCTTATGATTGGCAGCTCCTCTTGGGTAAAACTTGATATTTTTGGATTTTTCATCAAAATTTACGCATTCCTACCCATTACCTAGATATTTTGACAATTTTTGGGTTGCCGTAATGGTCAAAAACACCCTAAAAATGACCTTTCTGCCTCTTTTTGGACACACAGGAAGCAGTGTTGGGAAAACTAATTTTTGGAGGGGAAAATGGAAACCAAATTTAGAAATTCCACTTGGGTTGGAAATTAGACAGGCATAGCTTTCCAACAAGCTATTCTGCGCTCAATTTGGACTTCGGGAAGGCCCTCAAAATCGGCTCCAAAGTGGCGTGACGCATAGAGATTTCGGGCGCGACGCATTGGGGATTTTGGCTCAGTTTTCACTCAGTAACTCAGTTTTTCGCCTAGTTTTGGCCAGTTTGAATTTTTTATCTCCAAATGTAAAGATCTTGATGTAAATTGATGTAATTTCATGACTTTTGATGTAATTTTGACTCATGTAAGTAGATTCATTCCTCAAAAGATGAATTATAACTGAATGAATCAGTTTCCTATCTTATAGAGGCAAGTTGTTCCACTGCCTATTTTCCAGTTCTTAGTTTAGATCTTGTTGAAACAGATCCTAAACTATTGAGCTCGACCCCTAGAGGCATGGGGATGAGTTATGCTTGTCTATATCTTGTAGTTTTTCAGTCATTTTCAGGGTTGGACACTTGGGATTGCTTTGAGCTTCATTGTACATTTCATCTCTGCATTTTGGCAAAGGAACAGACCAGGGTTTGCAGCACTCTTTGGGATCCATGTGGCTTTATGTTTTTATGGTGTGTTTCTCTCTGTGATTGTAAGTTTACTGATGTTTCATGTGTATCATCTTCCTTCTCATTTCTTCTTAAGTTAAACAAAAAAGTCATAATGGTGGAATTCATTTGATTTGCAGTGCTCTACCTTGAATTTTTGTTTAATTTTCTATGTTTTCAACTGTCTGAAGAGGATTCCTGAAAGTCTCTTGCCCTCTTCAATCCCTCACCGGTCTGAGCTCTCCACTGCATTCAAACTCGAAGCATAAAAAAAATTGCCTTTCTTGCCCCATTCAGCTCTCTGCAAAACTGATCATTTCCCAGACCCAAAATCTGCCCTTCCCCTTTGATCCAAAAAACACCCTCAAAAAATCAAATCAAACTCTTTTACATATATACCTAGCCTAAAATTATCCTTTATTCAAGTCATCTCAAGCCTCACTGATCATTTTTTGCGAGATTGACAAGGAGAGAGCCCTCTCCCGATCTGGTAGGGCTAGCTACCAGATTAAGCATGGTTTGATGTTACCCTAGACTCTTCCTTTCTTTAGCCTGAGGTAGATTTAGGCAATAACATAGTGGTGACCATACTGGGGAAAATGGTTTTCTTGTTAGTGTTATTCGTTTTATAAGCTACAGACGGAGCCTGAAGTTATGCCAGGTAACCTTCGAAATGCTCTTGCTTTGCATTAGTGAAAGTAGATAAACGCTGCTTCAGTCAATCTCTGGTCTAGTTTGTAAACGTAACATATGACTTGTAAATTTCCCTAGTACATCAGATCATTCTAGACTTTTGGATGATGAGTTTAGAATTTGATAGGCTGAACAAGTTGGTTTTGTCCATTTGACTTTTGAAAATAATTCAAATACACTGGCTTCCAGACGACATACCAGAGCAAATCCGGATCCTGATCCACCTCCTGTGTATGAAAATCCCAATCTTATTTCAAGAATCCTTCGTCGAGAAAGTCCTGTGATTCCTGTGTTCAAATCTCATTCATGTCCCGTTGTTTTTGAGTATCTTGAAGATCTTGAGTTTGATGAACAATTTGAGTTGTCGTTGTTTGAGACTAAGTCTGAATGTGCTATTGATTCTACTGTCCAAAATCCAGAGTTTATCAAATATATTGAAATTGAACAGGCTAATAGATCCATTTATAGCTACATTTTGAATATTCCGAATTCCATTGTGGCAACAAACATTCCTGAATTCATAGAGTCTGCATCTGCAACTCTTGGGTCATCCGCAATTACATCTGGTTCACAAATTCCTACCGAGCCTCCTTTCATTCCTACTATTCCTGTGCAACCTTATATCTCTGATAAACAATCTGCAGTAGTATCACCTCCATCCACACCACATACACCTCACACATCAATTTATCTGAGTCCTCCTATATCCCCAAGATCGATTGTAAATCCACCCAGAGCAATGGCTACCCGTTTTGCACCCCTCGTATTGCCTCAAAAATTGGATGACATGCCCGCTGATTATCAAAGAAAAATTCCATTGTTCGATGGCACTCCTCAAAGTGTTATTGCTCAGCAACATGTGGATAGGATGGCAGATTTCTTTGACCTTAATGAGATTGATGCGGAAAATGTGACAATGAGATTGTTTGTACAAACCTTTGGCGGTGAAGTAAGAAAGTGGTTCAGAGCTTTGCCGGCTAGAAGTATTGCTACACTGCCTAATCTTCAAAGACAATTCTTGGATCGATGGGAAGTGAAGAAATACCCTCTTTCAATCCTTTCCGAATATGACAATATCAAGCAGAATGTTGGTGAGTTTGTCCAAGATTATTGTATTAGATTCAATATTGTTTACAATGCAATTCCTGATGATATAAAGCCACCTAGGGGGTCAACTTTGATTAAGTTTCTGGATGGTTTCGATCCTGACATGGCTTATCAATTGAGGGAATGAGATCCAGGCACTTTAGAGGATATGCAGAAGATTGCAGTCAACGTTGAAGCTAATTTGAATGCAAGGAGAGCTAGAATGAAAGCTGAAAAGAAAGTAGCAATAAAGGATGAGGTTTCCACGTCAGATCAAATGCTTCGTAAGATGGAAAATATTTTTGAAATATTAACACTTGATAAGCCTGAACCGCAGATCAGAAATCCTAACTTCCGTGGCCAGCAGCAACTGCAATTCAGAATCAAGCAAAGAGAGCAGCGAGCACAAGAACCAACAATACAAAAACAAATGAAGACACCTTTACAATAGAATTTTGTTGGTCCGAAATCAGATGATGAAGAGAATGTAATAGGAGAAGAGAATCATTTCTTTACACCTGATGATATGCCAATTTTTATCACTGAAGATGAGGAGTATTCCGAAAGCTCAGCTGTACAAAAAGACGAAGATTTCATCTTGGCAAATGAGATATCTCTTGAAGAAGAGTCTGATGAGTATCAGAGGCAAGAGATGTGCCCATTAATCCAATCCAAAAGAGAAAGGAAGTTTCAGCACCAAAGAATGATTCACCCGTTGCGCAGAAAAAGGGAAAAGAGACAGCTGATCCCACTACTAGCAAATCCCCATCAGCAAATGAAAGATCCAATCAGCCAATTTTATGAAAGGAGAAAACAGAAAAGAAGGATGTTCCAGCTAAAGAGGTAGAGAAAATTTCAGTTTTTAACTTAGAAAATTAAATTGCTAAGTTAAAAGTATCCATTCCTTTGACTGAATTGATGAAGAATAGTAGCTATAAGGGTCAGGTGTCTAAGATTTTGAATTTAGATCCATTGTATGATATGGTAAATGTGGAAGATGATCAACCTGAGTTGATTTTTGGTCCAGCATTGGATGGTGAGTCTCCAGATAGTGATGTGCCTCCTTTTTATATCAGCCTTCGATTGCATGATTATGTGTTACACAATGCTATGTTTGATTCCGGAGCCTCTCATAATCTCATGCCTAGGGAAGTCATGGAGAAATTAGGATTGGATATCACTAGAAAGTATCATGACCTTTATTCTTTCGATTCTAGTAGAGTAAGATGCATTGGGCTTATCAAAGATTTGGTGGTCAGTTTGGATCAGATTCCTACTAAATTTTTTTTGATGGATGTGGTTGTGGCGGATATTCCTCCTAGATTTGGCATGCTTCTTTCCAGATCTTAGGGAGCGAAACTTAAAGGGACATTGCAGCTTGATTTCTCCTATGCTACTATTCCTGTGTTTGGTCAGATGAAGAAATTATATCGGGAGCAAAAGATGAATTATATGATCACCAGCAAGGAGAAACCGGTAAATCATCCAATCAATTATGTACATACTGATTTAGAATCATTTGTTTTGTATTCAGAAAGTTTCAATGATGTAAATAGCCAATTATTTGAAGTAGAAGACATTCCGGAAATCACTGAGAATTTTAGAGAGGTCTTAAAGAAAGAGAGACAAAAACTTGAAAGTACCGATGAGGAATCAACCTTCTGACAACAACAAAATTTTGATGGACAGCAAGCAAAAATAACAGAGCAAACAAAATTTCAGCACTTGGAAGAGGATGAAGATGGTTTGTGGACCATGGATTTTGATGGTGCGGTAGGAAATGACGGTGTTGGAATTGGCATTTGGGTACGCAGCCCTTTTTCCGCCCCAAACAAAGTGCCGAGTAATGTAAGGGTCTGTTCTTATAATTTGGCTTTTGATTGTTCAAATAATGAGGCTGAATACGAAACTTTAATTGCTGGTCTAAAAATTATTAGAAAGTTGAAAGCTAAGAGGATTGCAGTGTATGGCGACTCTGAGTTAGTTATCAAGCAAGTGAAAGGTGAATATCAAGCTAAGCATCCTCGAATGCGGGCTTACCGAAATGCGGTATTAGATATCTTGAGATTGTTTTCAGATTATGCTTTGACTTGTGTCCCTCGTATTCAGAATGGTATTGCAGATGCACTTGCAAAAGCAGCAAGTAATTTGAAAATTCCGATGAACTCAAGTAACAAATTTGAAATTCATGTGAAGCATCGTCCGACCGTCCCAGACAATCAAAGGTATTGGCAAGTGTTTCAAGATGATGAAGAAATTGATGAATTTCTGCAAAATGAAGGTAAATTCAAAGACACTTCTATTGATGTGGAGCATGATGATGGTGAGGCGAATGTGCAAATAAATCAGATGGAAGTTTTGCAGCTGAAGGATAATGTCATTCCTAAAGGTTTAATACCTTTAGAGGAGCTTTTCGACCAAGATGAAGTAGCTCGAAAACCAACCTTGCGGCCAATAGAAAAAGGAATTGAGGATGTGAACATTGGATCAACAGAAAATCCAAAAATGGTGAAATTGTCCAAAGCATTGCCCCCACAGGTAAAAGCAAATTATATCAGTTTATTGTCTTCCTTTGCTGATGTATTTGCTTGGGACTATTCAGATTTGAAGACATATGACACAAACATAATTCAGCACACCATTCCGATCAAACCAAATCAAAAGCCCTTTCGGCAGAAGTTGAGAAGAATAAATCCAAAATTGTTGCCCTCAATAGAGAAGGAAGTGAATCGGTTGTACAAGGCTGGTATCATCGTTCCCATAAGATTTTCAGATTGGATTTCTAATTTGGTGCCCGTGCGCAAGAAAACATGTGAGATTCGCTTATGCATTGAATTTAGGAATCTGAATAAGGTTTCTTTGAAAGATAATTATCCATTTCCCAAAATGGATCACATACTTCAGCAAGTAGTTGGAGCATCTCGTATGTTGCTACTCGATGGTTATTCCGGCTATAACCAAATTCTGGTTCATGAGGATGATAGAGACAAAACAACGTTCACCACTCCGTGGGGAACTTTCCATTATGCTAAAATGCCTTTCGGTTTGAAGAATGATGGTGCGACCTTTCAGCGAGCAATGGATATGGCATTTGTAAATGAGAAGGATGTTTTTCTAGTTGTGTATCTTGATGATTTGACAGTATTTTCTAATTCAAATGAAGAGCACCTTTACCATTTGAATATTGTTTTTCAGCGGTGTAGAAAATATGGTGTGTCACTCAATCCGAAGAAGAGTTTGTTTGCCATGGATGAGGGCAAGCTTATTGGTCATATTATCTCAAAGGATGGCATCTGCATTGATCCAGCTCAAGTAGAAGCTATTCAGCAAATTGATCTTCCCCAAAACAAAAAGGAGATCTAATCATTCAATGGTAAGATGAATTTCTTACGCCGCTTTGTGCCCAATCTTGCAGAACATTTAAGGGAAATCACAAACATGCTCAAGAAAGATAGTGTAGTGAAGTGGACTGAGGAGGCTGTAAAGTCTTTCAATTTAGTGAAATTGGCTCTTTCTTCAGCTCCGGTTTTAATCAGCCCGGACTATACTCAGGATTTTATTTTGTTTTCATTTGCCTCGGCTCATACTATAGCAGCAGTATTGATGCAGAAAAGGGATCAACATGAAAAACCAATTGCTTTTTTCAGCCGAACCATAAGAGATGCAACCTTAAAGTATAAAATTATTGAAAAGAAAGCTCTTGCCTTATTGAAAGCGTTGAAATATTTTCGAGTATATATTTTGCATTCTCACATTCTTGCTTATGTTCCTAATGTTGCTGTTAAGGATGTCTTAGTGCAAACAGATCTGGAAGGGAGACGAGGCAAATGGATTGCTGCCTTGTTGGAGTATGATGTGGAGATAAAGCCTACAAAGCTTATCAAAGGAAAAGGGCTGGCTAAGCTAATGGATGAGTCAAATTTGCATGTCTTGGACATTAATCTCATTGCCGCCATGTCCAAGGAAAATAAAGAAAGTTCGCTAATTCAGGTATCAGAAATCTTTGTTCTTTCTCCTTGGTATTCAGACATTGTATATGTGCTCCAAAATTTGTCACCACCGCCAGGCATGGCTAAAAACAAAAGTAGGACTCTAAAATTGAAGACTGCCAAGTTTTGTATCATGAATAATGCACTCTATTGGAAAGATCCTGGTGGTGTTTTGCTAAATTGTTTGGTTGAAGAAGAAGCAAAGCAGATTATGGAGGATTTTCATAAGGGAGATTGCGGAGGTCACCTTTTCTGGAAAACAACGGCCAAAAAAATCTTGAGAGCAGGAGATTATTGGCCGACTCTCTTTGCTGATGTATACAAAACTGTTAAAAGCTGTCATGAATGTCAGATTTTTGAAGGGAGGAAAAAATTGTAGCCTTTGCCGCTCAAACCCAATGAAGTAAGTGCTCCTTTTCAGCAATGGGGTTTGGATTTCATTGGCGAAATCCATCCTGCTTCTTCAGCTCAGCATAAGTGGATCCTTACAGCGACGGATTATTTCACTAAATGGATTGAAGCGATTCCCGCCAGGCAGGCCACAGATTCGGTAATAATTTCATTTATTGAGAACAATATTTTGTCTCGTTTTGGCTGTCCAAATAAGTTGATTACTGATAATGCAAAAGCTTTCAAATCTAAAAGGATGGTTGAGTTTTGTAATAAGTATCAAATCACTTTGAGGCACTCAACCGCTTATCATCCACAAGGTAATGGATTGGCCGAGTCCTCAAATAAATCTTTGGTCAAAATTATCAAAAAGCTGTTGGAAATAAACAAGAAAAGTTGGCATAAGAAATTGGTTAATGCACTTTGGGTAGACAGAGTGAGTCTGAAGAAATATATAGGTATGTCCCCTTTTGAGCTCGTGAATGGTGTTGACACAGTATTTCCTACCTCTCTCACAGTTCTAGTGGTCAAACTTCTGCAGGAAGCTGGCAGCGAAGATGATCATATGCAAAGGAGAATAAATCAAATGATCCATTTACAGCAGACTAGAGAGGAGGTTTTTCAAAACACTTTCAAGCTGCAAGAGAGAATCAAGAAAATATATGATAGAAAGGCAAAAGCAGACAACTTTCAATTAGAAGAAGTGGTGCTGAAATGGGATGCAAGAAACGAAGATAAAGGTAAGCATGGTAAGTTCGAGAATCTCTGGAAAGGACCCTTCAGAATTGCTGCATATCGAGGCCAAAATGCTTTCCTTTTGAAAGAAATGAATGGAGAAGATTGTCCAGGAGGGCCGGTCAATGGTTGGCTGCTCAAGCGGTATCATTTTTGAAATTTTTTCTGCTGTTATACATTGTCACTGTACATACCGGTTTGTTTCAGTTCATTGCAAGTGTGTGCTGTCATCATTCTTTCAGTTTGGGGCCCGAGGTGAAGGCTATAAATCTGAAGATTGATTTCAGCTTTGGTTTGATTTATTGAGTCAGGTTTTTCAGTCATTTGGTTTCAAAATTGAGTCGGTTTGAGTCAATTTTCAATCGTGAAAATGAGTCAAGAGTCTTGTTTTGGTTTGTCGAAGTTATTGACTCCATAGTCCAATGGACCAAGGCACTGCCTACTTCCCCAGAGATCTGTAGTTCTTTGCACCTCCAAGGAGCTACCATCCCCATTGGAGCCAATGTTAGAGTCGGTATCTTCATCCCTCCGTCAGAGATCAAATTGCTCTTGTTGCATTTCATTTTAGGTGTCTCACTCAGTTCAGTCAGCTGCATTCCATTAGGAGCATGGATCATTTGACGGTAGGGGCTTGTCACTCATATCCCTCATGTCTTATACCTGCTGGCCTATTTCTGTTCATTAAAATCATTTATAGTCATTTTTGGTCTCGTAGTTGGCAAAGAGTCATTTTAGGGTTTTTAGTCTCATTAGGTCTAGGGTTTAGTTAATCTGGTCTTCAGAATGCTTAATAATGGTCAGAAGGCACATGAGGAAGCTTGAAATAAGGTTTCAGTGCAAAAAATTTCATCATCATAATTCTTAATAATGATTTTTCTCCAAAACTCTGTTTTGAAGAAAAATAGTCTATTTCATCTTTATGTAATAAATGCAATGTAATTTTCAATTTTTTCAGTTGTAACAACACTCCACTTGCAACCCTGGTCGCCTTTGTCAAAGCTCCATGCCATCGATTCCATACAAGACAGATAGAAAGCTCATAATCAGTCCAAAAGCACAAAAGAAACAAAACAGAGTTTTTAAAGTGAAATGTCAAAGTTTGCAACATTATAAAGTGGGTTTTCCAAATGAAAAATTTCAATCCTGGGAAAATAAGATTTTTCAAGTTTAAAACTTCGTTTGTGTACCAAGAGATAGCAGTGAGCCAAGAAGAACCCATGAGGAGTGAAGGAAGAATTTTTAAGGGCAGACTGTGTTGAAGTTGCAAAGCGCGACGCGTTGGGCAGGTGTCACGACGCATCGGGCGAGCGCGGCACATTGGGTCAGCTGCCTATGAGTGAATTTGTTCCTGCGCGACACATTGGAAGGGCGCGGCGCAATGGGTTGGTTGCGCGGCGCATTGGGCTGGAACACAAGTTTTTTGCCATTCCTTTCAATCAGCAAATTTGCTCAATTTCTCCTTGTTCGAGTAAGTCAAAGTCACTTCTCCATTACCCATAACAAGTGTTTGGTGTTGATATGAGAATTTAAATGCAAAAACTCAAACCCTATTGTCTTGTTTAAGAATGCTCCTAGGGTTTTAAAATTGGTTTTGGTGTCAAACATTTCCATTTCCCTTACCTTGTTAGTCCCTCCTCACTTTTTATCTCATTATAGCAGCCTATTCCCCTATGTCTTTACATCCCTAAAGTCAATCATCCCTATCTCATTCCCATTGTCCCCATACCACTTGTAAATTTCCCTCAAATACCAAGTTATCCCAAAAAATTAAGTGGCTATCCCTAAACCTTTAACACACAGATTTCAAGTGGCAATTTCAAATTTCACTTGGTAATAATCCATCATTCCCGCTATCCTATTCCTCCATATTCCCTCCCATATTACCACATATTTGGAAATCAAATAAAAAACACCAAAATTCTAATTTTCATCCAAGATAACATAGAACTTGCACAAACCTTGGACATCATGGAGACAGATACTGATACATCTTATGACCGAGACAGTGATTCCACCACTGAACTACATGCACCTAGAAGGCCTCATAAGAGTGGCAGACATGTGAGGGAGGAGCCCACCTCATTGGCTGAATTGCAGGCTTGTCCACTTGCTATGGTATGTTTTCGAGAGCAGTCTTGTTATCAATTTTGTGAAATGGTTGCTAGGGTCCATCATCATCAGGAGCTGGCTCGTTTGTTTGTGTTGCATTTACATGATGGTCAGGTCACCCTTGCCGGTGTGACATTCACTTTAACACCTGAAACTATCTCTCAAGCAACTGGAATACCGAATGTTGGAGAACAATGGAACAAAATACAACAGGTTGACAGAGTGCATTATGAGCCATATATCAGGCCTAGCTTTGTGAAACAACTCAACAGGGTGTTTCCTTTCCGGTTCCTAGAGGATTCCTATGCTCCTCTGATGAAACTTATTATCAGATATTTCAGTTGTGAGGGTCGGTTTTCACGTCTCTATGCTTATCATATCAGGTTATTGATGCATTTAACCAGGGTGAGGATGATGAACCTCCCTTATTTCATGTGCCGGAATATTGAGAGAATGACCACTCTCGTGCAAAGGAAAACTCCTGAGCAGTAGTACAACAGTATCTATCACTTTGCACTCATTAAGATTGTGGTTTTGCATCAGCTCGGCTTGCAGGGTATTTCATGGGAGGATTTCATTTCTAATGATTTCTTCACAACTCCTCAGGTTCCTTCAGAGGTTGTTCATGATGCAGGTGAACCTTCATATCAGCATGAGGGTCAGGAGACAGAGACTACTAGTGTGTCGATGTATGTCACTTATCAGAGAGGCACTAGAGGTTTATTTGCAGCAGCCCGACGAGTATTATCTCCACCTGGGGTGGAAGGGGTCTCGCTTCCGTCATCAGCAGCACAGGTACAGGTACAAGACAGAGGTAAGAGGCCCATGCAGGATGAGGGGCCTTCAGGAGGTCAGGATACAGGATTCATACTCATTGATGAGGATTTGAGCTCACCAAGCTCAAAGTTGAGAGAGACTATTCAGGAGCAGAAGGTGGAGATAGACACTTTGTATGTCAAGTTGCAAAGAGCTCAATGGATTATCAACTACCTTGAGCAGTGAAACAAACAGTTGGAAGATCAGCAAACTATCATGGAGTTGCAAAATATCCGTGAGAACCGACAAGCTGCCCAAAGAAACCAAACTAAGATGACATCCATTGAGCGAGAGATTGAGGCTGATCGAGAGACTTGTCTTGAGAGGGTAAATATTCATCTAGAGAAGCTGTTGGAGAAGGCCAACAGGGAAAATAACATGTTAAGGCACATGAAGAATCATTATTGGGCAAGAAATCATGTTTGCAAGGCATGAATCAAGATCCTGAAGGCAAAGCTAAAGAGGGAATTAAAGCGTCGCAAAAGGCATGATAGACTCCAAATTTTGGCCGAAGCTTCTTTGGCCCAGCATAGTGCATGATGGTGGACATTCAGCCCAAATTTAAAGAAATTTGGGACACATTTTTTCAATTTTGAATATTTTGGCCTTAACACAGATTTTCCTGCCCGACGCGTCGCGCCACTTGGCGCGCGCTTATGATTGGCAGCTCCTCTTGTGTAAAACTTAATATTTCTGGATTTTTCATCAAAATTTATGCATTCCTACCTATTACCTAGATATTTTGACAAGTTTTGTGTTGCCGGAATGGTCAAAAACACCCTAAAAATGACCTTTCTGCCTCTTTTTGGACACACAGGAAGCAGTGCTGGGAAAACTCATTTTTGGAGGGGAAAATGGAAACAAAATTCAGAAATTCCACTTGGGTTGGAAATTAGACAGGCATAGATTTCCAACGAGCTATCCTACGCTCAATTTGGACTCCGGGAAGGCCCTCAAAATCGGCTCCAAGTTGGCGTGATGCATAGAGATTTCGAGCGCGACGCATTGGGGATTTTGGCTCAGTTTTCACTCAGTAACTCAGTTTTTTGCCTAGTTTTGGCCAGTTTGACTTTTTTATCTCCAAATGTAAAGCTCTTGATGTAAATTGATGTAATTTCATGACTTTTGATGTAATTTTGACTCATGTAAGTAGATTCATTCATCAAAAGATGAATTATAATTGAATGAATCAGTTTCCTATCTTATAGAGGCAAGCTGTTCCACTGCCTATTTTCTAGTTCTTAGTTTAGATCTTGTTGAAACAGCTCCTAAACTAGGAGCTAGACCCCTAGAGGCACGGGGATGAGTTATTCTTGTCAATATCTTATAGTTTTTCAGTCATTTTCAGGGTTGGACACTTGGGATTGCTTTGAGCTTCATTGTACATTTCATCTCTGCATTTTGGCAAAGGAATAGACCAGGTTTTGCAGCACTCTTTGGGATCCATGTGGCTCTATGTTTTTATGGTGTGATTATCTCTGTGATTGTAAGTTTACTGATGTTTCATGTGTATCATATTCCTTCTCATTTCTTCCTAAGTTAAACAAAAAAGTCATAAAAGTGGAATTCATTTGATTTGCAGTGCTCTACCTTGAATTTTTGTTTAATTTTCTATGTTTTCAACTGTCTGAAGAGGATTCCTGAAAGCCTCTTGCCCTCTTCAACCCCTCACCGGTCTGAGCTATCCATTGCATTCAAACTCGAAGCATAAAAACAATTTCCTTTCTTGCCCCATTCAGCTCTCTTCAAAACTGATCATTTCCCAGACCCAAAATTTTCCCTTCCCCTTTGATCCAAAAAACACCCTCAAAAAATCAAATCAAACTCTTTTACATATATACCTAGCCTAAAATCAGCCTTTATTCAAGTCATCTCAAGCCTCACTGATCATTTTTTGCGAGATTGAGAGCCCTCTCCCGATCTGGTAGGGCTAGCTACCAGATTAAGCGTGGTTTGATGTTACCCTAGACTCTGCCTTCCTTCAGCCTGAGGTAGATTTAGGCAATAACACATTGGATGAAGATTCTCAGAAAGAGAGGTTACCTCTGGTATTTTGTGAATAACCAACCTCATATTTTCTTTTTGCTTTGTAATAAATAAATTGAGCTATTTCAAAGCAAATTCACTCAACTACTGCAAAGAATTTGCTTCACAATTTGAAGTGCACATTTCATTATTGGTTAATGTATGTTGAGAATGGAAAATTGATGTTGCATGGCTTTATGGATTCAAAATAGCAAGGTGCTACTAGTGCAAGGAAAATATATCGTAATTTGGTACCATTTCCTGGAAGATAAGTTCAAGAGGAGAGCAGTGGTTCTTGAGTATGTTCCCTTGAATTTGGAATTTGTACACATTTTTAATACGCCCCTGTCAAAGGGGAAGATTGAGATGTTAAGGGAGAGACTAAGCTTAGTTGAGACCACCTTATCACAAAGCAATAGTGTTACACATTTTTATCTTGTTTTCTTAGTAGTTAGTTCTCCTTCCTCAAAGCATGAGAATGAGAGTATGTCGATACCTGGGAGTAGAAAATCCTTACCATTAGATGTGAGTGGAGCATTGATGGTCGGTGGAGTTAGGAAAAACACTAGTTTACTGTGGGAAAAGCGTTGTTGTCTAAGTTGCATTGTATAGTGAAACAGAAATGCATACATCCGAAACAAGAAAGTGTTGGAAACATGACCCCAAAAAATTAGGAAACAGGGATATATATATAAATGTGAAAGTATCTAGAATACATATACATATTCATAAATAATCGAGAAAGTGCTAAGAGACCCAAGGCCCAACAAAAAAATGCTACAACAAATACCTACATATCATCGCATTAAAATAAGATAAAAAAATCATGACAAATCCTTTTTTTTTAAGTGATAGGTACCCTTTTACCAGGGTCATGATTAAATTATGGTTCCATATCCTCATACATCACAAAAACATTGCAACCACCCCAATCCTAAAATCCAAAAAACTATTGTCTACTATATCTTGAATCATTAAGTCTATTCATGTGAATCATCCTCCTCATGAAAAACCACAAGATATGAAAGGGAATAACTGGAAACAATGAATGAACCTAGGTGGTTGTAGAAGATGAAGCATGTGGCTAGAAAGAGTAGATATAAGTACAATTCTAGATTCATTGGATGAAGTTTCTCTGAAAGATAGGTTACCTTTGGTATTTTGTGAATAACCAACATCGTATTTTCTTTTTTCTTTGTAATAAATAAATTGAGCCAGTTCAAGGAAAATTCACTCAACTACTGCAAAGCATTTGCTTAACTATTTGAAGGGCACATTTCATTATCATTTAAGGTATGTTGAGGATGTAAAATTGATGTTGCATGACTTTGTGGGTTCAAAATAGCAAGGTGATGCTAGTGCTAGAAAAATATATCGTAATTTGGTACCATTTCCTGGAAGATAAGTTCAAGAGGAGAGCAGTGGTTCTTGAGTATGTTCCCTTGAATTTGGAAGTTGTACACATTTTGAATAAGCCCCTGTCAAAGGGGAAGATTGAGATTTTAAGGGAGAGACTAAGCTTAGTGGAGAACACCTTCTCACAAAGCGGTAGTGTTACACTTTTTGCCTTGTTTTCTCAGTAGTTAATTCTCCTTCCTCATAGCGAGAGAATAATAGTACATCGATACTTGGGAGAAAAAAATCATTACCATTATATGTGAGTGGAGGATTTATGGCCGATGGATTTAGGCACAACACTAGTTTAATGTGGGACAAGTGTTGTTGTCTAAGTTGCATTGTATAGTGAAAGAGAAATGCATACATCCAAAACAAGAAATTGTTGGAAACATCACCCCCGAAAAATTAGTAAACATGGATATAAATTTGAAAGTATTTATAATATAGATACATATTCATAAATAATTGAGCAAGTTCTAAGAGACCCAAGGCCCAACAAAAACATTCTATAACAAATACCTACATATCATCACATTAAAATAAGATTAAAAATTCATGTCAAATCCAATTTTTGTTTAAGTAATAGGTACACTTTTACAAGGGTCATGATTAAATTCTAGTTCCATATCCTCATACATGACAAAAACATTTCAACCACCCCAATCCTGAAATCCCAAAAACTATTAAGTCTACTAGATTTTGAATCATTAAGTCTATTCATGTGAGTCATCCTCCTCATGAAAAACCACAAGATCTGAAAGGGAATGACTGAAAATAATGATTGAACCCAGGTGGTTGTAGAAGATGAAGCATGTGGCTAATAAGGGCAGATATAAGTGCAATGCCAGATTCATTGGATGAAGATTCTTAGAAAGAGAGGTTACCTTTGGTATTTTGTGAATAACCAACCTCATATTTGCTTTTTTCTTTGTAATAAACAAATTGAGACAGTTCGAGGAAAATTTACTCAACTAATGCAAAGAATTTGATTTACTATTTGAAGGGAACATTTCATTATCAGTTAAGGTATGTTGGGGATGGAAAATTGATGTTGTGTGGATTCAAAATAGCAAGGTGTTGCTAGTGCTAGGAAAACATATCGTAATTTGGTACCATTTCCTGGAAGATAAGTTCAAGAGGAGAGTAGTGGTTCTTGAGTATGTTCCCTTGAATTTGGAAATTGTACACATTTTGACTAAGCCCCTATCAAAGAGGAACATTGACATGCTAAGGGAGAGACTAAGCTTAGTGGAGAACACCTTCTCATAAAGCGGTAGTGTTACACATTTTTACCTTGTTTTCTCAGTAGTTAATTCTCATTCCTCATAGCATGAGAATGATAGTATGTGGATACATGGGAGCAGAAATACTTACCATTAGATGTGAGCGGAGCATTGATGGCCAATTGAGTTAGGAACAACAATATTTTACTATGGGACAAGTGTTTTTGTCTAAGTTGCACGATATAGTGAAAAAAAAATGCATACATCTGAAACAAGAAAGTGTTGGAAACATGACCCCCAAAAAATTAGGAAACATGGTTATATATATATATATATAGACATACAAAAATTTGAAAGTATTTAGAATACAGATACAGATTCATAAATAATCGAGCAAGTGCTAAGAGACCCAAGGCCCAACAAAAACATGCTACAAGAAATAACTACATATCATCCCATTAAAATAAGATAAAAAAATCATGTCAAATCCAGATTTTGTTTAAGTGATAGGTACACTTTTACTAGGGTCATGATTAAATGCTAGTTCCATATCTTCATACATGACAGAAACATTGCAACCACCCCAATCCCGAAATCCCAAAAACTATTAAGTCTACTAGATTTTGAGTGGAATATAAATTTTTATTTTCTCCATATGAAAATGAGGTTGGAATCAATCTCCAACATCCTGAAAAAAATCCATTAAGAATTTACCATTCCTTATGATGATGAGGATGTGTTTGGAGCATCCTTACACCATCCTACTATCATTCCCTGTTGGACGGATAAGTCGTTCTTGCAGACAAGACATACCTCCCAAGTGTCCTACAGACAACTAGCAACAAATAGCCAAAAAAAAACTATTTTCTCTAGATAATATTCGATTCAAAATTAGCCACAACAGAGGTTTTGAAGACCTACCTGTAGTCTAGCGCTATTCGTAATGATCTTCTTTCCAGTTGCTTGAAAGAGTTGTCTTCAAAGATCTGCAATCACAAACATGGAAAAAATCAATAGCACCTGCATAGTATAAACTAATTCACGAGATATATATCTATCAAGATGATCAAGGAATTCAAGAAATAAGTTAATTAATTAAATAACTCATTGATAAAACATGATAAACAAGCTACTTAACTAAAGAACTCATTGAGAAAATGGGATTCATTCGTATTATATTTGATGAAGAAAGAGCCTTACAACCGTGTCCGCCTTGATGTCGTACAAGCCTTCTTGGGGTCCGGAACAGGCGTTTCCTTTACTCTAACAAGCTTTGCACTCTCTAAGCTAAAATTCACATGGGTGTGTAATCATTCCCACATAATGATCAGTTAAGAGAGTCTTAGTTTCTACAACATTTCTCTTGAAAAATTCTCAGTGTCTTTCCCAATCTCAGTCAGTACCCTTGAAACTGAACCAAAGCTTCAATTTATAGGAGAAGGAAAGTGGTTACCACTCCAAAATGGAAGGGATAGAGTCCCCTTATCAAGGGATTAAGTTCCAAAATCCAAGGAGTAGGCTCCTTTAATGAAGGGATGAATGTTCATGATAATGGAGGGAGTGAAGCTTTGACCAGATAACGCCTTCTAGAAGCTTTCAACTGGGAGAATATTCGACCAGCTGGGCTTCTAGAACTTAATTTTCCGCTCCTTTTACCTTTTACAGGGGTCCGCAGTTTTAATACACAAAACGTGCGGTAGGTACCACAGTTTTCCTTCACAAAAGGTGCTGTACTGTAGGTAATGGCTAGGAAAAGTGCGGAACTAGGGTTTTTATGATTTTTATGAGCTTTTCTCCAAATCCAGGACTTGGTTTAGGAACTTTAGGGTTTTAGATTTCTAAGGGAGCATTATATAGGTATTGATGAACCCATATAGACAGTAAAATGTCATGGTGACAAAATAATGTGTAACATTCCCCAACGTATGAGTCTTGATGATAATCAACCTATATTGATTTCCCTTTCTCAATATGGTCATTGTAATGAGCAACCTAGATGTTGTGACTTTCCATGCCAGTCATCTCCTTTATTATGCCCATCCCAACATGTCCCCACAGGTGTTGATAAGAATTACATGCCTAAGGAAGTATCTAAGAAAGTAAAAAGAAATGTTTGGCCTTTGATCATATAAATAATAATTCTCTATATTCAAGATGGAAGGCATGATCCAGTGGTATTTGAGTCTTGGGTGAGTGTCTGTCTTACGACATAATTTTCACAAAGTTTTGAGGAGGGAGAGACATTTGTTGTTCCAAATGCTTCTCCACAAATTTGGGGGAAATCAGATTCAGATCAACAAAGTTCCAATGAAAACACAGAGCATGCATGAAACACCCACACATCTCACAAGACACATGAGCAATTTGGAGCTCCAAATAATTCTTTTCAAGTGATTCGCCCTCATTAAAAACCACAAGATCTGAAAGGGAATGACTGGAAATAATGATTGAACCCAGGTGGTTGTAGAAGATGAAGCATGTGGATAACAAGAGAAGATAGAAGTACAACGCCACATTCATTGGATGAAGATTTTGATAAATAGAGGTTACCTTTGGTATTTGGTGAATAACCAACCTCAATTTTTATTTTTTCTTTGTAATAAATAAATGGAGCCAATTCAAGGCAAATCCATTAAAATAATGCAAATAATTTGCTTCTTTATTTGAAGGGAACATTTCATTATCAGTTAAGGTATGTTGAGGATGGAAAATTGACGTTGCATAGATTTTTGGATTCAAAATAGAAAGGTGATGCTATTGCTAGGAAGATCATATCTATGAATAAGTTAAAAAATATTATTGGTGTTGGCGCATGCTCCACTTATTCCCAGAAGCTTACCTATGTTGAGGTAATGAGAAATTTCCAAGGTCATGAGAAACTTCTTTGTAAGGATTTTTTACTCAGCTATGAAGTATAAGCATCCAAGAAACTACAGGGAATAACAAGCCTAGGAAGTATAAGTAGCCTAGCAATTACAGGGAATAACAAGCCTACTCCATTTAATCGCATCAAGAATTCATAAGGCAAATCAAAGCTCTCTCTCTCTACTTTGACATTGGCAAACACCTAGTGGTGTTATGCAAAATTATGATCTACGGATAAATAAAATTCCCTAAATGTGGTGCTATGAATTTAGAAAAACAGATTAAAGACTTTGTAGTCACTTTCTCTAAGAGTAAATAGACACATAGAAAGATAGAAGGACCCACTTGTGATCCAAGCACTTCCTATTCTCCTTCTATCGCTTTTTCTGTAGCTTCCAATCCAACTTAGATCGCCAGATTAGTTCCTGCAAGTATAAACACTAAACAACAAAGAGATTGCAATATACAGATGCATATTTATCTTAATCAGTTAAATCGATTTAACATGAAACATATATATCATTTAAGAGTCCATCACGTGAGAAGTAGAAACATAAACATATACATATATGGGAAAATGAACAACAATATTTATTAAAGAGTAGAAGGGGGAGGTTACAACCAATGATTAATTTCATGTCACCAACTCCAACATCATCCCAACCTAATCAAAATCAACATCTCACCAGCAGCATATCATTTCTATCACTCCCTCAATTGAGAATCCAACAACATTTCTTTACCAAAATTCTTCCCTCTCCCTAAAACTAGGATTTGTGCTCAATTTATAGGGCAACTGATGGTAGTTTCTCAATCAATGACTTTCCAATAATAGGAAAGACGTGTTTCCAAGTTCAGAGGTGTTAGATGGACACATGGATTCAAAGTTTGACACATATGGACTCTTCTAGAAGGCACTGGCCATGTGGAGATTCTGGAATAATGACAATTTCGCTCCCATTTGACCAACGCACTCTTGAATGTCGGGAAGTGCATTGCAGTGCACCCTTGAATGGAGGGAGCTGCATGAAATGCAGTTAGTCCCTTGAGAGGCAGCGTTGGTGAGCTCATAAGTGATATAACATATACTTCAAATCTTGGAAATCTTGCAATACAAGTCATGAATGGTTTGTTCTTCTCTTAGGGCATGTAGCAACTGAAATGATAGGGGATGATAGACCCTATTTGATTGGTCCTAGGGATGATTTCTAGTTTTTCCAGGTCATGGGGGATGATTCCAAATTGACCTATAACAAGTGGCATCCAATACATTCATGACTCGTCCATATAGCAGCAACAAGTTCTTCTGTAATGCGGGTGATTATTTAAGAGTGTCTCTGCTACTGGCTATAAAAAATTGAGATGCACATGATTGCATGAATCCTTATTACTGCTATATAGTGGATATATAATTACTATTATCCAATTTTAAGATCAAAGCCAAGCTAAGCACAAAATTGGTGTATGAGACCCCCTTATTGATTTGAGTGCTACGAAGGCATACATACTCTACCCCCTTTTGGCTTTGAACCTGTGACCTCTTAGGAGGAAACACATGCTCTTAACCATTAGGCCCACTCAAGACTGTATCCTAATGAATGGAGTTTTGACATCATGGATAATTTAGAGCATTTTCCAGTTATCTTGATGGAACAACAACAATTACTATGCACCTTCAACTTTGTCACGAGGCTAGTCCTCTGATAATTACCCATCATATAACTTCACTAAAAAAAGATTTTCCTTAGAAAATTCCTCCAGAATGAATCTATGGAAAAAATAATGTCTAAAAGTCTCAAAGAAAGGGAATGTATATAATTTGATGAACCAAAAAACAATAGACTGATATTGTGAACCTCATCAACTCCCTCAACCAGTGGATAAATGTAAGGAATATTCCACCATAAGTTATGGCTGATACACATACTTTGTTGAGGTATAATTTTAAACAAGTAGAGCAAGGTAAGGTAGGCCATTTTACTATTGGTTCCAAGGAAGCGTTTTCTTGAAGGGAGAATTTTGAACAGTGGGAAGACAGTGCAAGACCCAATTCACATATTACTACACGTTATATCAAGCTCACCTAAGTCTGCAACATATATTAAATATTCCAGTCATAATTATATGCCCAACTAAATAAGAGGAAAACACACAATAACATCAGCATTAATATAGATTTAGACTTTAGTTAATATGGATACTCATACTCAATCACATGGAAGACATAGTTCCCCACTAAGATACCAAATTATCATTTATAGTATTTATGAGGCCTTGGGATTCCATCATAATAGCTAGAAGTAATAGCACAAGTTCAGAACAAAATAAAAAATGTAGTTCTTATATCACCTTCCTTACTTATCTAATGTATTCAACATGTTGTGTGTACGAAAAAGAAATAAATTCAATGTTCTTGTGAAATCACCAAGTTGCAATAACCTTCAAACAATAGTAAGAAGTCAAATTACAAACATTGTTAGAATCAAGTCACAACAAGCATAATAAAACTTAACTTGAAAATAGACTAGTTCCCTTAATTTTGAAAATTAATATGAGCCCCACGAGATCCAAGCTTGAATTTTCTAGTAATTAAAGCCACTTTGAAGAGCCAAGGTTAGCACAATAAATAGTAAATGCACAAATTAGTTTATTTTTCACTTTAAATTCATATCAACTACAGACTTCATACTTTCAGTTTATAAGGTATATCCTAAGGGCCTTTAAAAAGTCCAATATTGTCTCCTTAGTCATGCCATAGCTTGATGACTCCATACTTCCATGTTTAATACAATCACCACCTTCCCTAGCCCCCACCCAGTTCTTAGCAACAATTAAATGAATATATCCTTTTTTCAATCCTACCAGCTAATAGGAACACCAACAGGACATCATTCAGAAACACCATTCTAATAAAGGGTCCCATGTGGACCCCCTCCCCAACAAGACCCTCACAAAGTTGTCAACATAGATCCCAGGACAGAGATCACCCTTCCAGAAGGCAACCCTCCACCCTCATACATCAATATCAAGCCATCCCACTAAGATGGAGACACACACCATATATTGGCCCTTGATCTAGTATTTTTCCTCTATCATAAGTTTCTTCCCTTCATATTAAGAGGTTGATGGCCCATGGGCATGTAGTTCTTCCTCCACATCTTCGGCAGAAAGATCTAGTGGGAATTGAGGCACCTTCAACCAAGATGTCCAAAAGTGTTTTGGAACCAACCAAATAGAATCCTTTTCTAATAGATGTTGAGGTGCATGAAACAAATTTTAACAACTAATAAGAGATTACAGATGATTTTAGCAAGACTGGGAAAATAAATGATAAGTCTAACTCAAAGACACTAAATAAATTACATGGATAATATATATCTACAAATGAAAAATCTACCCTTAATTCCTGACGAAGAATGTAAAACCCCTCTCACATTATTACTATAATGTATATGTATCTCTCCTTTTTTTTTGCACAATATATATATATATATATATATATATATATATATATATATATATATATATATATATATATATATATATATATAACAAACCCTATAGTTTTAACTGACACCAAAAGGCCTTCGAGTAAGTTCATTAAACGATATAGGAATATACTGCAAACCCATTGGAACATTACATAATTCGACTCCTATATTAGGGAACCTAAATATTTATAAGTCATGGAATCGATTTTTCTCTAGCAAGCTCCCATATATTTGGTCAGTTGTTTTAATAAAAGGTGTCTCTATGTCTGGATTTAATAATATGACAACGATTTCACCTAAAGGGTCGATCTCTTGACATTGATTATAATTGGTGGTAGCATCCAATTCAGTCATCTGATGAAGTCTCAATAACCACATTGCACCTTAGGACTACTACATAAAATCTTAAGCTTGAGTGTCCTAGATTCTACAAGTAGTATCTTGATTTCTTGTAGCAAAATATCTAAATGAGTAGTCCAAATGCCCTCTCAAACTAGAAATGACCTTCCCTGTCTTAGTGTTATTATTGTCATTCGTTCCAATCATATACCTAATACCTATCAATGTATGGTACACTCACATAAGACATGTCTGATTGTGCAGTAAAATGACCAGAAGCATAGGTCAGTAGTTATGCAACAAGGGTACTTCTGCAAATCATGCAACAAGCATCATAACACCGGCAGGCTGCAGGAGTAATAAACTATGTGAATCATTGTGAAACATGAAAGTTCCTACACGAGGTCATTTTGGTATGCCAATTCAATATGTGAGATCTGGTGGTCCAGGCTTGTGGGGAATTCAATTCTTATGCCATGAGCTAAACTGCCACTTAAATTTGTGTGGCATTCCCATAACTTGTAACCCATTCAGCATGATGTATTAGCGTTAAAAAATCACTCTAGGGAAATAGAGGCATAGGTTAACCATTTATATGCCACCTACATATTTTGTGGGAAGAAAAGGGAAACCTCAGGCGTGTACCATCCCAATATATGGCGAAGCATCCAGAATAGAAAAATAAATTTACACAGAGATGAGCTAAAACTAGTGAGGGTGTTGTGCTACTTTCAATGATATTATTATGCGTCCTTCAGAGGTAATCATGAAGAAATTAATTTCAATACATTTAATTATACATCCATTAGATGATCAAAAACCAAAATTTCTTAAGAATGGTGGTAAGATATGCATCAACAAGTTATAGTGAACTCTTTCATGGTATCTAAACTATGAATCATACAGGCATCAATAGTTCCACCATGCCAATGGTGTAATATATTGTGTTGTATATCAATTTTTCCTTGAGACATTTTTAACATCAATAATGAGCAACTGTTACAAGGAAGAATCAATAACCTGAAATGAGTTATGTATCAATGGGCCACGTGTAAAAGTGAAACCTAAATTTATCGATAGTACAATGAATTTTGTAAAGATATCAATGATAAACCATGAAATAGTGAACAATTCCATTCACGTACTTTTTTGTGTCAATTTACTACGCTTTTAAATATATTCACCTTGAGGCATTATCAGTATTGAATCATAGTTACTGCAAGTAAAATCAAAATCTGAAATGCCACATTCATATGCCTACAACACTTGAAAACTACATGTATTCGAGTCTCGTATCTTAAGGCATTGGTGATATGGTTGTTAAGCTACTTATTACTTCATGCCCTCATTCAAATCCAAATAGGAAAGGAGCCACAACAAGGCACCCTGGAGTCCTTACTTCAAATGATGATTAATTTCTTAAGAATTTGGTCATTTTCTCCCTATCAAATCTCTTAGCTAATTACTATGCAACACCATTGTATACAAAACTTTAGGAGGTAGTGGCACCCATCCAGATTGGAGGATTGAAACCTGGGAAGAACCAAGTTATGATGATCAATGTCCATCACTATTTTCCTCGGAAAGTGAATCAAGAAGCCACAGTGGGAAATTGGGTGTAGGATACCTTGTGCTGCTAAACCTCATGAGGTGTCAACGTAATGTATAGTTAATAACCATAAGGTCTATGAATTACAATTACAAGGAAAAAACTTATAGGTTGTATCCATTAAATATTGGCCTTGCTTCACCTAGGGTCCATACATAAGCATATAAAAATAACATAACAACTATCTAGGTATAGTTACACATTCAGGTATGATCAAACATCATCTTGTTATGATTTTGATTTATCTTACTAGCTGATATTGTTGTCTGTGGTCATGGATGAGAATGGAGCAAAAGAATGAAGACCCTGACGATAAAACTTAATCAGAAAAGGAAATACAAAGGGTTGTGACCAAATTCCATTGGAAATCGCTGCCATTAGAGGGTAATTCATAAGTATTGAGGAGCTGTGTATAAGACTACAAAGTGTAGTCAAGGTCTGAGAAGGAGAAAAAGTAGGAAAAATTAAGTATTTTACTGCTATAAATAGGGCTACGATTTTACAAACCCTAGTAAAGGACTTAATACCTAAATCCTGCAAATTGGTTATGGAAGTGGCAACATCCTCCAAGAGAGTACATACAAACCCTACAAACCCTATATTGGAAATACATTCTTGTGGTTGGTCAGGGTTCCCTAACTAGGTTTTTAAGGGATTTGGAGGCACTGGATATCTTGGTCCTACAACTGATCTATAAATTTAGAAATATTTAAGTGTTTGACGTGTTTGAAAAGTGAGAAAATAGAGAAAGGAGGAGTGCACGAGACTCGAGATTTTTAGTTTTTTGCGCGAGCACTTCGTTCCAGACTCTGCGCGTCATGGATGCTGAGAGAAAATATTGTGGTCACATTATCTGTGCCAATATGATGAGGAACAACAGTTATTGTAGCTCCTGGAAATCTCCACGCTGCTCGAGACAACAGTTATTATGGCTTATGGCAATCTCGATGCTTCTCTCCAGTTTTTACCCTTTGGTTATGGGATTCTATTGGATAACAGTTACTCTGGCTTATGGAAATCTCCATAAGTTTTCCCCTTTGGTTATGGGCTCCCACCGGAAAATAGCTACTGTGGCTTATGGCAATCTCCACAATGCTTTCCAATTTTTGCCTTTGGTTATGGGCTCCCACTGGATCAATTGAGCGATTAGTAACCAATTTCCCCCCTTTGGTTATGGGCTCCTGCCGGATCAATTGAGCAAGTAGCAACCAATTCTTCCCCTTTGGTTATGGGATCCTGCTGGATCAATTGAGCAAGTAGCAACTAATTTTTCCCCTTGAGTGTATTCACAAATTATTGAACAACTATAAGAAAATAGATGTAAATGACTTGAAAAATAGTTTGAAACAAAACAACTTTTGATCGTGAAAATTATATAAAGGTTGTTAGAGTTACAATGAATTAGATTTTTTCATGTTGCATTTTTTATATTCATTACTATTATGGCAAAGGTTAATGCATATTTAATATTGATATTTATATGTAAGGAGTGAAAATATGGTTATGCGGATTTTTTTCTTCCTTATTTGCATCATTAAAGTTCAGAGTGACATAATATACATAACCATAAATAAAGGAAATATATGTAATATCACATAGTAGTGTGAGAGATCATGTTGGGATCAAGATATTTTTGACAAATGGTGGTGTGCCTATTATTTGGGATAATTTTCATTAATGGTTTATATACGGGGATTTTATTAATATTTTCACCTATGGAATGGTAAGTTTATATTTTTAGCACAAGAAAAACTAGATAAAGTGATGAGTGACATTGATTTTCATCATCTATAGTTCATTTAATATATCACAAAAAAGGTCATTTTCATAGTTCATCTAATATATCACGAAAAAGACCATTTTCATGTTCACCCAATTCTCTAATTATTTTGCATAGAAAAACATAAAATATTGATGATTGGTTGCCATAATATATCTAAAGGATCTATTATACATGTAAATATGTTGGCTGTTTTTAAAGACCTAACTATATGGAAGATCCCATTTACCTTCAGGCCTAAGACATTTATTGAAGAAAATATTGATATGGATGCCTATGACTATGGAATACTTCCATTTGGTACAAGATGTAATATCTACACTATTGCAAAATTGGGTGTTAATTTAGTTTAGTCTATGTTGGGATACATGTTTCATCGTATCATAGGAGAAAATCCTAAGAAAATGAGGGTAGAAGGCAGAGATCTCACACCAAGTCCAAAGTTTGTTAATTTCATGGTTTCTCATTTGGATGCCATTTCCATTCCTCAATTGCATACTCATATTAATAAATGACAACCACTACTAATATGATAATGTATTTGGAATTTCCTTGCAAAAAAAATAACTTTTGGTTTGCCCCTTTTTCATAATGAAAGTATATATCTTTCTCTAAACTAGCCCGACTTAACCAAAAAATAAATGTATAATTTCAATGCAAATATGATAATATCCAACCTCAATTTAATTTTCTCTTTATATGGTGTCACTTGTGTAATTTGAATTGATATATTAAATTTATTGAAGTGTCTTTACTAATCCTAATAGGTAGAACTAGTGGATTGCAATTCCAATATGAACAAATATCATTCCACTATGGAGATTTAAATATTTAGAAGTCATTAATAAATCTTAGTGTTTGGTATGTTTCTCAAGAAAGGAACCTATTGGACAAAATGGAAAAACAAAATACATTGAGGTATAAAACAATTCCATGCACACCATAGAACTAAGCTACTTCAATAATATTTGTCCTCATGTCATTGATAAAATTTTCCCTTATTAACTAATTGATATTGTGATTGTTAAGTTATTTTATAAATTGGAATATATCAACCACTAATTATACATGTTTTTTTATTTCAATATTTTTAATAATAAAGTGTCAAAAGTTTAGTTAAGAGCTAGTAGAAATAAGGATTAATTCAATTAGTAAATTCTCTTGAAAAAGAGTTCATAGAGCTCTCGATAAAAAATATTATTAATTATTTTAGGGTTACTAGTTGGTATTTTAGTTTCTAGCTACTATTGTGCTCCATTTGAAGACAAATAAATGGGGTAAATGTATGGGGATTGAAAATGTACCAGCCTCCCTTAGAACTTTTAATACATTGGTGAGTGAGGCAAAATATTCTTTGAAAAATGAAATGAACAATAGTTAATTTACTAAGTAATAGAAAAATATTAATAATATATAAGATATATATGATAAATATAATGGATCCATTTGTAACACCCACTCCCCAACCATTTTATGTTATGATTAGTTATTATCCTACTTACTAAACAATTGATTGCTTGGTAATTTCTTGTTGGTATTATTAGTATACATCCAAGGTATGTGTATGCTATCTACATACACATAACTCACATGGATTCGTTAGTATTATATGGTATATTATGCTAGAATATTGATTAATGATTAAGCTTATGATCAGTGTTAATATTGATTAAGCTTGATTATGTTTTTAACTATAATATTATGAGTAATTTAATATTAAATTAATTTTGGCCCTCTCCTGACTCTTTGACTTCGATTAAATAACTAAAATCGTTTGATTATTTATCGTTTATTAATTCTTATTATTTTGTGGGGGGGGGTGCGGGGGGAGAGAATGCCTGTTATGAGATTTAAAGAATGGGTAGGTGAACCATTAATGGGGAATAAATATTTTTGGGAAGGAGAGGGAATAAGTCTTGGAAGGAGAGCATGGCGAGAAGGAACTCTGGTCATTTTGTCACATTTGGATTTGTTAAAGTTTTGGGCAGAGAGGAGAGGAATAAAGTTTAAAGAGTTTGGATACTAAGGATTCTCTAAGGAGGCTAAGAGAGGTGATATGAACTTGATGATCTGAGCACATAGTTTTAAAACACTATGGGTGGAAATTAGGGCTTGGGAACAGAGGGTTAGGGAATTTTTAGAGGTTCCCTAGGGCTAGGATGTTGGAAAGGTTGTTCCTAGTTGGTTGGGTCATAAATTTAATCAGGTGGGCCACAACTCTCCACCTCAATAGTTGCATGTACCAATGCATTGAGTAATGGCATGTCACCGCCCCATTTTCCTTCAGTATCAAGTGACATCATAATCGATATATGCAAAGTTTAATTGTATAGCTAACACCGCCAACACTCTGCAATCCTCCCTATATGTGCACAAAAGTAGATAACATTACCAAAATATACCTTATGTAGTAGTGTCTAAAAAGACCTCTATAAAATATGTAAACAAGGCAAATTAATGTAACTTATCAATTATAGAGCCCACTCGATGCAGATCATCACCAAATCAATCTACTAGGACACCCCTTCAAATACAATAGATTGTCCAATCATCGCTAACCAATATCCTTCAGAAAATCTCATCAAGCACACAATTGAAAAAGATCTTCAATGAAGATGCAAACCATTAATGGATTGTCCCTCATATAATTAATGACCAGCTTGGAAAATAAACACCCCCCTAGACCAATTAATGACCCCAACAGACTCATTCGTGATCAAATTCAAAATTCAAATATGTTACCAACTCCACCAACCAAAATGAATGCACTTACGTAGCAGTAAAGATCCTCAGAAATCCCCCGATCAACCAATCCCAAACCAGAGAAGAGCAGGAAGATCCAAAGGAGAAAATTTTCAAAAGAAATACCACACAAAACAACCATCTACTGCGTCTCTAAAATACCACAAAGAAGACCAACAAGTAACAGCTAAGATCCTTAGAAATCCCCTGATTGACCAATCCCAAACGAGAGAAGGAGCAGGAAGATCCACAGGAGCAAAGGTTCAGAATAAATACCACATAAAAAATCATCCAGTGCATCTCAAATAGACCACAGAGTAGACCAATAGCGAGAGTGGAAAAAAAATTGTTATTCGTGTACCTTGAAACAAAAAACTATTAGAGATACTTGAGATCATCTAGAATCAACATAAAAATTGAATCGAGCTCAAAAAATTATGCTTAGACGTATTGCACCCAACAAAACCAAAAACTGCACCAACGAAGACTACATTTAATCTATCTACCTCCACACCTGCAACCAAAATCATTACCCTTGTGAATTTTGTGACTAGTGCTTCCATAATCCAATCTTTTATCCTCAGTGTTTGCTTCTCGAAAAATTTGTCGTAGATATTTTGAAGTGTGCATATTTTCTACTAATGGATATTCTATAATTTTCCTCCACCATCCTTGTAGAAGTTATGGTGTGTATTTGCAAATACTCATGAATTTTTAATCAAAATCACAATACAAAAACCTACTCTACTGCTCTGCGAAAGTTACTTCATAATTTAGAACAAAAATTTCAGACATGCAATAAAAAATAGCACACATGCACACAATAGTTTTCTTGTGGAAAGAAATCTGCTAAAACATCCAATGTATTCTTGCATTAATCTGATGAATAGAGATGAACAGATATCTGGTCATGTGTTCAAAAGTTACCTGAGTGAACCCACTAGTTTCCGATAAATGGTAGCATCCACTCCCTCACCTAAAGTGGCATCCTCCTTCCTCCAGTTGCTCACTAGAGGTGTCTCCATGGGTTTACAACTCTCCATGTAGAATCTCTGCAGTATCTCATTTTCATACTTGCCTTGAGAGACAAACAGTACCCCATCACCTTGCCATAATTCCAACCCGAGGAAGTAGTGCATGAGACCCATGTCATTCATTTCAAATTCCCTTGCAAGGTCCTCCTTGAAAGATATTGTTAGCCACCTATAAAATTTGTTATATCAAAAGGTGGCTAAGACATTTTGAGCCTTCAAGGAACAAATTTTATTACTAAAAATTGTTGGCTCTTGAAGACTCTTGAAGGCCTCGTGCCTTTCCTCTATCGAAAACTTCACTGCTGTTTCCCTTCAGAACTCAGAAATCCTGCTGATTTCCAAGCCAGAATACTGCTGCAAGCACCATTTCCCTTTTCCCCTTCTCCCAAAACTAACTTTCATTTGCTCCCCTTTTTCTCCATAAAGCTCCTTTATTTTCATGATTCCTTTTCTCCCTTTTGTGAAAATCCACTTTACATAGTTTAAAACTCATTTTTAAACTATATCGGAACCCTCAATTTCCCTTAAAAACCATTGGAAATCCATAAAAATCAAATTTTTTATATGTCGTAGACTTAAGCCCCCCTGGGCTAAGTCTCTAACCCTTCCATTTCATATGCCCTGGTGCTGAAACCAAGCGCCAGTCTTCCAAGCGTTTATCGCATCCTCTAATGCTGCTTAGCCCTTTCTTCATAAGCCTCCGGTCTTATTATCTCCCATGTGCCCCACGGCCCCGCAATCGGGCGCCAAGCCATTTTTAGTATTAATTATTTCCGCCCAAAGTTTAAAACCTTTGGTTATATACTAAAACTCGTCGGTTTTATTATATTATAAATTTCCGCCGGTTCAAAGTTTCAGCCGATCTCCACTGTCGATCTGATCTGCAGATTGACGGAGCAGAGTCCATCTCCCCAGTGGTCCCCGCATTCCACTCACCATTCCAAAAACCGCGTGGTATCCATCGCACCGCCTTTGGGTGAGGGTGGTTTTTTCCCGATCGGCAGCGATTCCATACACTGGCCAACGCGTGTCCTGTGCACTGTTCATAAAACTGCCATCCATCGCGCGTTAAAATTCGGACATGGACCTCGCACGATATTGATGCGCGCCGTCCGATCTGAGGCCGCCCATCCGACGGCTATCGCTCACCGAAGATTCTCGACAGTTAACCAGGCTACGGCACGATCATTGAAGCATCTCCGCTGTCGATATGACCTGCAGATCGACGACCCACGTTTTTTCACCCTGATTCCTCGTTTTGAATTTTCGCCTCCACTCCCAACCGTCGATCTCTGCGCAATCGACGGCTCCGATTTAAACGTTTCTTCCGCCTTCCCTTTGATTCCTCTGATCAATCTCGACTGTTGGATGATGCCATCCAACGACCATGCTTCCTCCACGTGCCTTCTGAAGCAGTAAACCTATATATGCATGGATTTTATAATTTTTGTTCGTATTTTGCAGGGTTTTAATGGTTTTTCCGCCATGAATGAAGAAATTTCAAAGGCAGAGGGTGACGATCCTCCTACCTTCGATTCACTAAAGAAAATGATCGCAGGGTTTAGACTTCACGTTTTATCAATGATTCGCGAGGCATTGATGCCATTCGACCCCTGTGCAGCCCTGCACACCAGCAGAAAAGCATGAATCAAGCACAGTGAAAGAGTATCAGTGCAGAAAACCAGAAATATGCCAGAATAGAAGATTGAAGACAGCTATTGTGGGGATTACGTCTAAGATGCTTATCAAAAGCCTAATCCCCGATTTAAAACACAGTTTAAAGAAGATCTTAAGTGTTTTATCAACAGGAGCGCTTCCACCGCTACATCTGAGGCAAATTGATTCCTCCCAGCTACTAAAATGCCACCTGTACCCCAAAGTATTCAATCAGAGGCCGAATTTATTGATTAGGATCAGATATTTGTCTCAAAACGTAGCCAAAGAGGAAACTCTGCCAAGGAAATTAATGACAAACATCTGCAGAGTTACTTCGATGCCACACAGAGCCTCAAAGTTCAACAAAAGCTCCCACCGAGCTTAATCTTTATGTAAAAACATTTAATGCAGAAGACACCTATTGTAAGTTTCTTCATTGAGCCCCTTAAAGGCCAAGAAGCCATTTAGTCTGTATTAATTGTAATTGAGATCTTTTATCAGATCTCACCTCCTCATTCTTCTATATATACTACTGCAGAAGATGAGAGAGGGGTTGGTTGCAGAACTTTGAAATACACTTGAGCTTAAACTTCTGATTGTAAATAGTGTTCACTGGCCCTTGGAGCTCTGCTTGTGATAGATTAGTTAGGCTGAATGGTGAAGATGATTGCTGAACTGAAACATTGGACCTGAGTATTGTAACTGGTTTGACATCAATAAACAAGTTGTTTCTTGGGATCCTGGTCTATATCACTGGTGAAGTGCCCTTTTCTTTGTTATTGTTTTCCTTCTATGTATGTCATATTGTTCACTATTCTTTGATAAAGAACAGAATTTATAGAGTTAGGACCTACTGTATATCAATAACCTTCTCTGACTGAAAAGCTTTATCTCAATGTTTTCCTCCAATTTGTTTGTTTAAGAATGATTTAATATAGTTTAAGCAGTTAGGAATGCTGGAGTTCCCTCGTCCTACTGTTTGCTTTAAAAATTGTTCTTGAAAGTTATTTCCTTATTTTCTTATTAAAGTTAGACTAGAAAAGTGATGGTTTGCCCTGTTTCTAGCTTCTTTTCTCCAAAGGAAGATTCTGAAAGTTTCCCTTGGTGTTGACTGAAAGCAGACTAGGTTTAAAAGTACTTTATCTGATCTTAAGTTTACACTCTGTCTTCTCTTATATGTTTTCATACTTTCTGAAGGTAATTATGTGGATTACTGGATTGTTTGTCAATTAAGCTGCTTTAATACAAACTTGCCCAAGAAGTCAATGGTTAGCCCTACACTTGGTTGGTTTTAAACAGTTACTTAAGAGGCTTTTCTTGTTTGGACTGACTATAAATCCCTTGTGAAATTATTATCAGTTTCCACCCCTCCAACACTTTATTGTTCCCATTCCATCATTTTAAATCTCAATAATCTTGTGATGTAGATGACTTGCCCCTTGGATCACTCTTGATGTTGTTGCTCAATTAAAGCCCTGTTATGACTACATAGCCCAATGGACTAAAAAACAATGTTATATCTATCTTTTAAGCATAATTTTTCCATTCACTTTCAACTTCTCACCTTTTGAACTCTTTGCATTTAGGACTTTCCACCTCAAACAGTGATCATGCTCAATCATCCAAAAACAAGCAAAACCCTTGGCCTTCATAACTAGCCTAATATCATAACCCCAAACTTCAAAAATAGATCCATATTTGCACTCATTGGAGAGATCCCTCTCCGTATTCAGGAGGGCTAGATCCTAGAATCCCAAAGTGGTTGAAACAATGTTTCTCCCTGAGATCGGACTTTGCCAATCTTGCTGATTACAGGGAGCTAACATTTATGGCGACTCCACTAGGGAATTTTTGAGTTCATAGTTGCTTGGCTAGATTTTTTAGACTCTTTAGTTTTCCATACAACCACAAAAACTTAGAAAAACCCAAAAATATTTCAGATTGGAATTAAATAAACATGGTGGTGGACCATAAAACCTTTTACCTCCTTAGGAGCTAAAAATCTTCCACCTGGCGACTCCACACTCTGAAACTCCTAGAAGACCAAATGACTCCACTGGTAGAAGACCCTAAACTGATTGAACAGACACAGTGACCTATTTCTTTATTTACAAATATTATTCCAAGAATACAACAAAGATATGCCCCAATGAGTAGAGATCATATCCCTTTGTTTCCACATAAGATACCCCAGGTGAATTGGGATGACAACCTGCCTGTTTTTCAAGGTGAAAAGTTTTATGAACCTCTATTACATCTCATAAAATTTCATATAAATGTATGGAGGTTGAAAGTTGAATGGCATGAAGACTGCCTAATGAAAATGTTCATTTTAACATTAGAAGGAAAGGCTATGGATTGGTATGAATACTTGAGATCTGTTAGTTTGTTTTCTTTAAGGGACCTTGAATATTTGTTCTATGAGAACTATAAAGAAAACACTACATCATTATCATTGGGTGCGATATATTATGATCCATCACAAAACATCACCCAACACATTATAGATAATGAGGAAGCTTTGGAAGAGATGCATCCTGAATATCTTTTAACAACCATTCATGAGTTTAATCTCCTATTGAAAAATTTTAAGAACATAGATGAATCAATTGAGGAAGAGATGATCCAAGAAATAAAGAACATCCCTCAAGATATCCCTGAAAACTCAAATATTGATTCATCATCCCTTATAGCTGAGGCTCATGAAGACATTTAGCCTCAAAATCATTCCTCGCAGGAGATAGAAAACTATTGTACTCCTGTTCAAAGGAACGTAGAAACATCCTTCCCTTTGACAGAAAAAGAGATAGATCAAAATATTTATAAAAAATCAGTCTTTGAAACTTTTTGCAAAACAAACACTCTTGCTAATTCACATAGAGAAATTTGTTTTACGGATTTAGAAAGTTCTTTTGTGGATCAGAATGAAGAAGGACCTACTGATATCCTAATATGTTTTACTGATGAAAATGTTTATTCTAATAAGTTTTCAAACTTCAATCAGTATTATGATGATGATGATTTCCGAGCAGAAACTAATCATGCAGGGCAACCAGCATTCGATTGGTGTTATGAGTTTCACCATCATCAACTTGAAAGCCGCAATAATCCTTTTCGATCCATCATAAAAGGATTTCACTTAATTGGGAATCAACATCCTTTCAACTCAGAAGGTGAAGAGAAGATTAACGAAGAAATTTTTGAGCAAGAGGAAACCATTGAATACACCCCCACTCAAGAATATAATAACCTCTTCACAAATTTCAGCCCACTAAATCCAAGCATACTAGGGCTACAAGAGGACAACACTGCCAAATATGATGAGTCATCCAGTTCATATGATGATGAAGAAGAGGGAGAGAAACAAATAGAAGACTGTCCTACTGAGGATATACCATCTTCTCAAGAAGAATCTTCTTCCTTTTTTGATAAGAATGATGATACTTCCAAGCTACGTACTGAAGAGATAGTCCTCAAAGTTAATGTCTTGGAAGTAGATAATCTACCAATTTTGGAGGACCAAAAAGAAGAGAATCTTCATATTTTCTTTGTTGATCCTATGGAAGAGTGTGTGGAAATCCCAACTGGCTCAAATTATCAAGAAATGATCCTTTGCAAGAGCCAGAGACATGAAAAGCTATCACCTTCTGTGATATCCTTGATATTGAAGGTTAATCTTCAATATGTTCTATGGATACCTCTGACAAGCAACCAGAGTTTCTTCTTCTTCTTGACATTACTCAGCTGGCTGCATTGGCATTTTTGTATCATATGATAAATGTAAATACTCCATGTTTAGAATAGATTAGATAGGAATGTCAATAAAGCTCATTTCTGAGCGTGTATATTAGTTTTTGTTTTCTGCTTTGAAGAAAAATCAAAGATTTAAAAATCCAAAAACAATAAAAAGGAGAAAAGAGGGCAGATTGTAAAACAAGAAAGGTACAACCCCATACCAAAAAAGAGGAACAAATCTGAAAGTGTGCAAGCTTAAATGCCACTCCTGAAAAAACACACTTCTAGTTAGTCAAACAGTTTAATCTTGACTAGCTAGCTTTAAATTTTCTGCTGATAGGATAGTGAATTCGATTTGCCAAACTATTTAATCTTGGCTTATCAGTAGATGGTTTAGGATAGAAATTAAAGGTTCAAACATGCTCAAAATCTGAACCTAAGTTTTCAAAGACAGATGACTCAAATACGTTCTATTTTCTGAGTCAAGAGATGTAAAAATCTAGTTCTAATCAGCTCAAAATCCAAACCAGAGAACAAAGAAAAATAGCTCAAACAAATTCAAAACAGAGCTAAGAAAGGATGAAGGAAGTGCTTCGACTTTTCAGATCTTAAGCCTTCCATTTTTGTTTTAAATTTGGTGCAAAATAATGTCTATGTGCAACTTTTTTTTATGCCATAGATCACAGCAAGTCAAACAGCTTAATCTTGACTTGGATGTTTTTAAATTTTTGTTGTATAATTTAGAGAATAAAAATATGTTGGACAGTTTAATCCCAACAGATAGTAGAATAGGTAGAGAAGCATCTGAACTCAACTGTTTAATCTGAGTTCAGGGAGAAATAAGGAGTAGAATTAGATTAGTTTTATGCTTTCAAAAGAATAAAACGTTGTAAAAGAGTTTGCCAATCCAAGTGCACTCTAATGAAGAAAAAATGTTAGATCAGTAGGATTGGGTAGGTAGAAGCTTGTATTGATAAAGATCCATTATTTTTCATGGCTTCTAATATGTTTTCAGAGAAGATCATCCCAACAAAGGAAGGGCAGCCCAATGGATTAGGCACAGGTCAGCCCCCTAGAGAACATAATGGATGTGGTATAGGTCAGCCTCCCAAAGAATGCAGGTCTGAAGTTCTTGATGCCTTCAAGAAGGCACCATCCCCAAGTGGAGCCACTGTTAGCCACCTATAAAATTTGTTATATCAAAAGGTGGCTAAGACTTTTTGAGCCTTAAAGGAACAAATTTTATTACTAAAAAGTGTTGGCTCTTGAAGACTCTTGAAGGCCTCATGCCTTTCCTCTGTCCAAAACTTCACTGCTGTTTCCCTTCAGAACTCAGAAATCCTGCAAATTTCCAGGCAGAATACTGCTGCAAGCACCATTTCCCTTTTCCCCTTCTCCCAAGACTAACTTTCATTTGCTCCCCTTTTTCTTCATAAAACTCCTTTATTTTCATGATTCCTTTTCTCCCTTTCATGAAAATCCTCTTTACATAGTTTAAAACTCATTTTTAAACTATATCAAAACCCTCAATTTCCCTTGAAAACCATTGGAAATCCATAAAAATAACATTTTTTATATGTCGTAGACTTAAGCCCCCTTAGGCTAAGTCTCTAACCCTTCCATTTCATATGCCCTGGTGCTGAAACCAAGCGCCAGTCTTCCAAGCGTTTATCACGTCCTCCGATGTCGGTTAGCCCTTTCTTCATAAGCCTCCGGTCTTATTATCTCCCATGTGCCCCACGGCTCCGCAATCGAGCGCCAAGCCATTTTTAGTATTAATTATTTCCGCCCAAAGTTTAAAACCTTTGGTTATATATTAAAACTTGTCGGTTTTATTATATTATAAATTTCTGCCGGTTCAAAGTTTTAGCCGATCTCCACCGTCGATCTGATCTGCAGATCGACAGAGCGGAGTCCATCTCCCCGGTGGTCCCCGCATTCCACTCACCATTCCAAAAACCGCGTGGTATCCATCGCACTGCCTTTGGGCGAGGGCGGTCTTTTCCCGATCGGCAGCGATTCCATACGCTGGCCGACGCGTGTCCTGCGCATTGTTCATAAAACCGCCATCCATCGCGCGTTAAAGTTCGGACGTGGACCCCGTGCGATATTTATGCGCGCCATCCGATCTGAGGCCGCCCATCCGACGACTATCGCTCACCGAAGATGCCCGACAGTTAACCAGGGTACGACACAGTCATTGATGCATCTCCACCGTCGATCTGATCTGCAGATCGATGACCCACGTTTTTTCACCCTGATTCCCCGTTTTGACTTTTCGCGTCCACTCCCGACCGTCGATCTCTGCGCGATCGACAGCTCCGATTTAAACGTTTCTTTCGCCTTCCCTTTGATTCCTCTGATCAATCTCGACTGTTGGATGATGCCATCCAACGACCATGCTTCCTCCACGTGCCTTCTGAAGAAGTAAACCCATATATGCATGAATTTTATAATTTTTGTTCGTATTTTGTAGGGTTTTAATGGTTTTTCCGCCATGATTGAAGAAATTTCAAAGGCAGAGGGTGACAATCCTCCTACCTTCGATTCACTAAAGAAAATGATCGCAGGGTTTAGACTTCACGTTTTATCAATGATTCGTGAGGCATTGAAGCCATTCGACCCCTGCGCAGCCCTGCACAACAGCAAAAAAACATGAATCAAGCACAGTGAAAGAGTATCAGTGCAGAAAACCAGAAATATGCCAGAATAGAAGATTGAAGACAGCTATTGTGGGGATTACGTCTAAGATTATCAAAAGCCTAATCCCCGATTTAAAACACAGTTAAAAGAAGATCTTAAGTGTTTTATCAACAGGAGCACTTCCACCGCTACATCTGAGGCAAATTGATTCCTCCCAGCTACTAAAATGCCACCTGTACCCCAAAGTATTCAATCAGAGGCCGAATTTATTGATTAGGATCAGATATTTGTCTCAAAACGCAGCCAAAGAGGAAACTATGCTAAGGAAATTAATGACAAATATCTGCAGAGTTACTTCGACACCACACAGAGCCTCAAAGGTCAACAAAAGCTCCCACCGAGCTTAATCTTTATGTAAAAACATTTAATGCAGAAGACACCTATTGTAAGTTTCTTCATTGAGCCCCTTAAGGCCAAGAAGCCATTTAGTCTGTATTAATTTTAATTGAGATCTTTTATCAGATCTCACCTCCTCATTCTTCTATATATACTACTGCAGAAGATGAGAGAGGGGTTGGTTGCAGAACTTTGAAATACACTTAAGCTTAAACTTCTGATTGTAAATAGTGTTCACTGGCCCTTGGAGCTCTGCTTGTGATAGATTAGTTACGCTGAATGGTGAAGATGATTGCTGAACTGAAACATTGGACCTGAGTATTGTAACTAGTTTGACATCAATGAACAAGCTGTTTCTTGGGATCCTAGTCTATATCACTGGTGAAGTGCCCCTTTCTTTGTTATTGTTTTCCTTCTATGTATGTCATATTGTTCACTATTCTCTGATAAAGAACAACATTTATAGAGTTAGGACCTACTGTATATCAGTAACCTTCTCTGACTGAAAAGCTTTATCTCAATGTTTTCCTCCAATTTGTTTGTTTAAGAATGATTTAATACAGTTTAAGCAGTTAGGAATGCTGGAGTTCCCTCGTCCTACTGTTTGCTTTAAACATTGTTCTTGAAAGTTATTTTCCTTATTTTCTTATTAAAGTTAGACTAGAAAAGTGATGGTTTTCCCTGTTTCTAGCTTCTATTCTCCAAAGGCAGATTCTGAAAGTTTCCCTTGGTGTTGACTGAAAGCAGACTAGGTTTAAAAGTACTTTATCTGATCTTAATTTTACACTCTGTCTTCTCTTATATGTTTTCATACTTTCTGAAGGTAATTATGTGGATTACTGGATTGTTTGTCAATTAAGCTGCTTTAATACAAACTTGCCCAAGAAGTCAATGGTTAGCCCTGCACTTGGTTGGTTTTAAACAGTTACTTAACAGGCTTTTATTGTCTGGACTGGCTATAAATCCTTTGTGAAATTATTATCAGTTTCCACCTCTCCAACACTTTATTGTTCCCATTCCATCATTATAATCTCAATAATCTTGTGATGTAGATGACTTGCCCCTTGGATCACTCTTGATGTTGTTGTTCAATTAAAGACCTGTTATGACTCCATAGCCCAATGGACTAAAAACCAGTGTTATATCTATCTTTCTAGCCTAATTGTTCCATTCACTTGCAACTTCTCACCTTTGAAACTCTTTGCACTTAGGACTTTCCACCTCAAGCAGTATTCATGCTCAACCATCCAAAAACAAAACAAAACCCTTGGCCTTCATAACTAGCCTAATATCATTACCCCAAACTTCAAAGACAAATCCATCTTTGCACTTATTGGAGAGATTCCTCTCCGGATTCAGGAGGGCTAGATCCTAGAATCCCAAAGTGGTTGAAACGATGTTTCTCCCTGAGATCAGACTTTGCCAATCTTGCTGATTACAGGGAGCTAACAGATATGATCAACTACTCATCACTAGTTAAAATCAAAAAATCAACATATAAGGAAATAATAAGAAATTTAGCTTCTACCATGATGTGATAGAGGTTTTCATCTGCTTCACTTATGGTGAAGCCAAAACTAGTGATATAGTTATCAATCTTGGTGTACCAAGCACAAGGTGCTTGTATGAGACTGTACAATTCTTGTTTGAGTCTGCACACATGAGACTCTCAATCAAATGTCTCAGACCTTTTGGTTGCTCGATGTGCACCTCCTCCTCATTAACCCCATTGAGAAATATTTTTTTTACATCCATATGGTGGATCTTCCACCCCATTTTCATAGACAGATAAATATTTGATCTAATGGATAAGTCCTTGCTATAGGATTGAAAGTTCTCCTCATAGTCAATATCCTCAACTTTAGAGTACCCCTTGGCCACAAATCGGGCCTTATACTTCTCTATGCGTATGTCTGCTACCTGCTTCACCTTGAATATCCATCTCAAACCCACTATTGATTTATATTGTGGTCTTGGGATCACTTCCTAAACGTTGTTATTTTTAATGGATTTGTATTCCTCCACCATTACATCGACCCATCCAAGTTTCTCTATTTATTCCTCGAAATAGGATGACTTTGACTCTATAAGCTTAGTCATAAGAGCCATGTAGCCAATGTACCTCTCAGGTGACCTCATTTTATTGTGCAAATTTGAATGAGCTCCCACATTCTCCCTCGCATCCTGCACAAGTATATGAGCTTCCCTAGTTATTTTTCTACCTTCTCTGGATGGTTTTTCTTGAGTTAATGACTCCACTCTCTGCTCCTCAATTTGTGGTTGCTCCACAACTTCCTCAGGCTCCTCCTTTGGACCTAAAATATCCTCTTCTTGTGGGATCTAAAGATCACCTCTCAAGAGAGTACCACATCGCATTATCCTCATCAAAATTTATATCCCTTCACACAACTATCATTATGAGAAATGGAAAGTACACATGATATTTGTAGAATGTTTCTGTGTAACCCATAAATACCCCCAATTTGGTGGTCGACTCAAGCTTATTCCTTGATTCTTTGGAGACATGATAGTAAACAAAGGCTTGAAAAATCTAGAAGTGAAACACATCCGAATTTCTCCCTGAGAAAGCCTTCTTCAGTGTAATCATGCCAAGAATCCGATGAGGATTCTGGTTCTGCAAAAAGACTGTTGTAGCATGCCTCAGCCCACAAATGCAGAGGTAGGAATTTTCCATGCAACATCACCCTCATTTCTCCCACAATTCTATGGTTATTTCTCTTAGCCACCTCATTCTGTTGTGGTTTGTGGGGTGTTGTCAACTCTCATTGAATTCCTTATTTCACACATATATTTTTAAATTTATTCGACACATACTCACCTCCATTATCGCTCCTGGGAGCCTTCACCTTATTGTTGGTTTCTTTCTCAACCAGTGCCTTGAATTTTAAGAACTTGGAGAATGCCTCATATTTATTCCTCATGAAGAATATCCAACACTTTCATGAGAAGTCATCAGTAAAAATGACAAATGAAAAAATAACATAAAGACGTGTTGAAGAATATAACTAGGTTCAGTCTTCATTATTAATGTATTTTTCAAAGTAATTTATTATTAAATGACTTATTAAAGCATGGGTTTCATGCTTGGGTCATATTTAGATTAAGGTCCCAATTCTGGACGTCTAGGTTAGTTGTTACAAATTTAAATTGATCCAATTCTTGGGATTTTAAATCATGTAACATTAGGTTGTAAAAAAGGCTTCTCCATCAAGATATCTTCTTCAAAGTCATCATCCTCGGCTCCAGCAAAATCTTATTCATCAAGAAACCTTCAAATTAAGTAACAAAAGTCCTCAAGTTATATACAAGTCAGCCTCCATCAATCTACTACAAGTCGGCTTCACTAAAAGGAATTTCGGCCTATTATATGGACACATTTTTTCATCAACATAGGTCAACTTATTAATATGGGACAACTACTATAAATACCCCACCAATTTTGTATTTCAAGACATATAATTTCATATAATTCTCTCTGAGTTTTTCGATGGGTAAGTAAAGTGAAAGAGTTCGGACTTCTCTACAATTGAGGCTAGGATTATAGGCTTGTGAAGTAACAACAATCCACATTTTTGGTGAAGTTATAGTCTCATTATTTCGGTGAAGTTACAATGAATATGGCTCAGTGTAGTTGCCTTCATCTTTATCTCTGTGGTTCGTTTTTATACTTGGAGAAGGTACAATACAATGGATTGATGACATAGTGTTGTATGCTACATTGACTACACATAGACTCAGTTCTACAAGTTCAGTGTTATATCAATCATCAATTTCGATGCAAAAAGTGATGCATGATGATGATAAATGTTTCTCATATGACGTTCAAGTGTTGTGATGCTCAGTGTTTGTTGGATCGGGGTCCTTTAAGTCCGAAGACCATTTTTTGCTATATTTTTGTAATATATTTTGCAAGTTTAGTCGTGCGCAGGGGCTTTGGGTTGGGTCAAAGCCCATCATGACGTGTAATGAGTCAAAAGGGTAGATGAAGGGGCCACAAATCACTGTTTGTGGACCCTAGAGTAGCACAGGATAATACTATAAATATAATTCTAGATTGAGGCTAAGAAGTGAGTTTTGGGATAAGTCTAAACGTTGATGATAGATCTTGCTATGTTGTGATATTTTGTGTGTATTTGTCTGGGTAGAAGGCTCCTGCTGGCTCTGTGCCCGGAGACCTTAGTCATGCTATGTCCGGACCCTGCTAGCTGTGTGTGGAGGTTGCTGAAGGGTTTTGTATGAAGGATCTAAACTGATATTAATAAATGAATGTTGTTGCGGATATCTGAGTCTGAAATGCATCTATTGTTTATTTTATGAATGTTTCTGCATTTTATTTCTGATTCTTGTACTGTCTACAAATATGTCTCTTGCACAACCGCGTTTTGGGTTTATATGAATGATTATTGGATGGATCTGATAGTATAAGGTTATGATCTAGGTTGTTAAGGATTATTACTTGGATTATAGACGATGTATTTACTTGCACGAGGCATTCTTCATAATTGACCTAAATCTGTCTATAAGGGTTTCCTGGTTAGGGATTATATTTCTTAGGTATGTTTATGGTTATTTTGGGTCTCAAGGCACCCACATCATTCAAACCTATCTTAGGGTGTGGAAACCTAGTTCCAAAACCCCCCCAAACTGCTTCAGGTGAGACTTTGACTTGCGCAAGCAGGTCACTGCCGAAAGGGCCAGTAGTAAGAGGGTTCTGTTGGTTAACCTCAACTCCCAACCTAGGTCAGGACCCCTCAAGCCAAAAAATGGTTATGTTTCCAGGACTGGGAACATTTTGAGAGAGGTTGGGTGATTCCGAGAAGTCGTTGGAAACCATTAAAGCCTAAACTTGAGGGCTGGTTTGAAAAACAGATTCAGGAACTTTCCCTAAAAGAAAACAGAAGTAAGAATTTATCTGTTGAAGAGTGGAAGAATAAGTATATTGTCATTGAGGTGCACAAGATCTTCTTCATAACCTTTTCACACAAACTGTAGGAGTGGTTGGCAAGGTTAGCAGAATTCCAAACATGTTGGAAGGATGATCAAGTCACGTAGTGGACCCCTGAATTGATCCAATAGTTGGAGAATACTGATAATTCCATTACCTGAACTGTAGATCACTGGGTTGAAAAAATCTTGGGCAGGTTTGTGACAGAGTTTGTAGTCAATCATTTTGTGTCATACTCTGAAGTTGAAAGGAGAGTTTCCAAGGGATTTAGAGGTAATTTCTTACCGATTTTTCCTCTGCTGATTAAAATGCTATTGTGTGAAAAGGGTATTTTGTGCAGCCACACCGAGTGAATTACCCTTGATCAGAGCGAAAGAACTATGCGCAATGGTAAATATTATCAATTCAATCAGAAAGGGGATAGATCTGTATACATTCCTTTGAGAAACTCCCCTGATATAAATGAAAGCGAGGCTACGCACGCTGAAAATAGCCCTCCGGCTACGCCACCATCAAATTCGCGTATGGGTAAGAATCCTCCTACCCCACCACCGCCCCCACCTGCAGAAGATATGGTTGCACACACGAAGCTTTCCACCTTTAAGGGTGCAGGGGATTAGGATATGGACTTATTTTTGTTTGTGGCGAATGCGGTATGGATTGTGCAAAATGTGCTACTGATGATGTTAAGAGAGCACAGCTGGATATGGTCTTTGAGGGTCATGCTTTAGATTAGTTCATGGGATACCTTTCTCAACATGTAGATCCCACGGTATAACATATTAAGAATGCTCTGAAGTAGCAGTTCCGAAAGCCAAAATCATATTCTCAATGCGTAATAGAACTAAAAGATATTAAGCAAGGACCAACGGAATCAGTTTGGGAAGCTGACCAATGACTGAAGCAAGCCATCAACAACAGAGGATTTGATTACGATGACAAGCAGCATAAGGAATGGTTCATTTCCATGCTCTTTCAACATCTGAGTGTGCCTATGGGATAGCAGAAGATTGATTCTCAAGAAGAAACCCTGGAAGTTGTTATGAAATTAGAATTTGCGCGAAGAGATGTTGCTCAATTTGGAGCACTAAAAATTTAGAGCCAATTAGAAGCTAAGCACTTAGAAATTCAAAAATTATGAAGAGACCGAGGTAAAGAAGTTGGCACATATTTCTGGTGCATATGTTGCAAGGGAGATGGCCACACCAAGGATCAGTGCCCTCTGATGTCGGATTATATGCAAGTTGGGGGACCAAATCCACTATGCCCCAGAGATGTTATTGGGCCTAGTACCCCCACATTGTGGTGTGCTGATTGTAGGGTGGTTGGGCAACATGATACAGACCATTTCTAGTGGTTAGGAGCCTATGTGACAGAATTGAAGCAATAGTGGTGCAAATTCTGCTCTTTAGTTGGTCATGATGAACACCACAGTAGAACGTTTGACCTAACGATAGAGAATGTGAACCTTTATAGAGTTTAGGCCGACCCTTCGTCGCCAACATCTCGCTTTGGACGAGGAGGATCCCTAGCAAGAGGACGAGGAGGGGGGAGATGTGGAGGCGCAGGTCGAGGAAGAGGGAAACTAATTTTCTACAACTTTGGAGACACTGGACACTATGCACGTGACTGCCCAAACCCTGCATGACAATTGTGTAGGTACTGTAGGCAATTTGATCATGTAATTGAATATTGTGCTGCATTAATAGCTAAAATGCATAAAAAGCAGCCAACACTTACGCAAAACATACAGATGGTTAAGGTTGAACCGTGCAACGATGATAAAAGTGTAAATGTGATTACATGTAGTGGTGTTTCCACTTGAGGAAATGAGGAAAAGGCTGCCACAGAGCCACTGATCAGAAAGGCTTATGACATGAAGGAAAGTCTCAACCCACAGAAAGAAAAAGAGATTTTCATTGAGGCCAGGAAGGATTTTGCTGATATAGGATCATCCATGTCAAGGACTCCCATGGAACAAAAAGCTGATAATGAAGTTAAACCATTCGTACAAGCCTGCATTAAGCTACTACGCAATTAGAAGGAAATAGATAATCTCTAGGCCCTGATAAATAGTTGAGCGGAGAAAGAGGTGCCTTGAACAGAGACCAAGGCCATGAACAAGGTTTATAAGCAGAAGAGGAGAACTGGTAAGGAGATGTGCGTGACTCTACAGATTGGCGAGTATGAGATGGGTCAAGTCATCTAGGATCTGGAGTCTGACACAAATTTTTTACTTAAGCAGACTTGGCAGAAGATGGGAGAGCCAAATTTGTAATGGTCCACCATTCAGCTACACATGACCAATCAACAAAATATCATTCCACTTGGCAGGCTTCCGCAAGTCATGGTAGACATCGCTGGAGTAAAGGCATGCCTTGATTTTGAGGTTATAAAAATTTTGGATGATACAAACCCATACCCTACATTGTTAGGACTAGATTGGGCCATTGATATGGGAGGCATCATTAACCTAAAGTGTAGAAGAATTATTTTTTAGAACACTGGTACGCGGGTGATAGTCCAACTGGATCCTGCAGAAGGAGAATGATACACTGAACCAGTGTGAGAAGGGGATGATTTTGACCATATTTATAAACTAATTGTGCAGGAGGAAGATTGGATCAAACCTATGACTAATGGCTTGTTGAACTGGGAAAAGGATAGCTCATGTTTTTCCGATCTTGATGGCGAAATGGAGAACTGGCAAAAATGGTTGGACGATGTCTCTGTGTCGTGCTGCCTCAAGATCACAAAGAACTTCTGGTGCATCTCGTCAGAGGTAAGAGAACTTACCTACTTTGATGGTTCTAGTAGTGTGCTTGATTTTTCTGTCGATGGAGGAGCGAAGGTTATGGGTGCTTGATTTTTCTATGTGCGCGACTCCAGAGCGTTGGTGGGAGATGCAAAAGGGAGCCTTATAGCACTGGGAGGAATGTAGACAAATGATGATGATGTGATTTGAGCCTCCAACCACTCCACCGATTGATTTGCTATATGGTCAGGGAGATCCGTGCAATAACCTGGCCATGTCGATGGAGGTATGGGATGAAAGGACATGGAATGAGTGGGTTCATAGGTTTGTCCACTCGTTGGGGCTGATACCCACCACATGGTATCTAGAATTTGAGCTACATCGAGTTACCCGAAACTGGTTTACAATGACTGAATATTTCCTGGCAACCTTTGGATCTATTGGTGGCTTGGAGGAATTGGATGAAGCCCTATAGAACATAGATGCCCAGATCTTTGATGAATCTCAGCCCCGAAAGGAATGCGATGCACTGGCCTGGGATGTGCAGTTGCAAGACATCGTCAACTACAGAAACCAATCAATCGAGGATAATGAAGATGACCCAAGGAATTTTAATATCCCAGAGTCTGAAGGAGAGCACACAGTTGCATGGCTTGCATTAGGGATGGCGGATGTCACTAAACCTCTTAAGTTGAAGGAAGTCAACATCGGGACGGAAGAGCAGCCCAAGTTGGCCCAAATTGGGGATTACTGGGACGATGATACAATAGGAAAGATTGCAGAGTTGCTGATAGAGTATCAGGATCTGTTTCCTACAAATTTCTCCGAGCTGAAGGGAATTGTAGGGGACCTGGGTGTTATGAAGATCACGCTAAAACTATATGCACACCCTATCAATCAGCACCCATATCGATTGAACCCCAAATATAAGAAGAAAGTAAAATAGGATTTAGAAAAGATGGTGGCTACAGGCATCATTAAACCAGTCGAACAGTCTGATTGGGTAATCCCAATGGTGGTTCAGGAGAAAAAGACCAAAGGAGAAATAAGGATTTGTGTAGATCTGTGGAAGTTGAATGATGCATGTGTGCATGACCCCTTCCCTACTTCGTTTTTTAATGAAATCTTGGATAACGTAGGATGACAAGAAGCCTATTCATTTAATAATGGATTCTTGGGGTATCATCATATCATAATTGTGTCGGAAGACTGTAGAAAGACCACCTTCACCACAGAATGGGGTTCTTTCCAATATATTGTCATGCCATTCAGATTGAAAAATGCACCTACAATCTTCTCGTGCATGGTAGTGGCTATGTTCAACGAATTCATGCATAAATTCTTGGAGGTATATTTTGATTGGACAATGTTTGGATTGGTAAAGAAACATCTGTCGAACCTACGCATGATGCTTGACACCTGTAGGAAGCACTAGATTTCTCTCAACCTGAAGAAGTGTATATTTTGTGTGCCTTTTGGAATTTTATTGGGGCATATAGTATGTCAACAAGGATTGATGGTAGACCCATCCAAGATCACGGTTATCATCAACTTAGAAGTTCCTACTGATTAGAAAGAGGTGTACTCCATCTTAGGACACATTGGTTATTATAGGAAGTTTATCAAAGGGTATGCTCTAATCACTACGCCAATGGATAAGTTTCTAAAGAAGGACGTCACATTTTTCTGGAATGACGAATGCCAGAAGAGCTTTGAGCTGCTAAAAGAGAAAATGGTCACTGCACCCATTTTGATATTCCTAGATCGTTCTAAGGTTTTTCACGTGCATGTGGATGCATCTGGTATAGCACTGGGGGTTGTTTTAGCGCAACCATGAGAAGGAGACATTTATCACCTAGTAGTTTTTGCTAGTAGGAAGCTCTCCAGCACAGAGCGTAACTACTCAACCACCGAAAGGGAAGGATTGGCCATGGTATACACGCTGCAAAAATATAGACATTATCTGCTAGGAATAAATTTCAAAATGTTAACTGATCATTATGCTTTGAAATACTTGGTCAATAAGCTTTTGTTGGCGGGGGGGAAGATCTACCGATGGTTGCTACTGTTTCAGGATTATCACTTTGAAATTATAGTGAAGCCTATAAGACTAAATGTTGGACCTGATCATTTGTCATGAATTGAAAATGGGGAAGAACCAAACAGTTTGGAGGAGGGGTTACCTTATGTGCAGCTCTTCGCTATCAATGTGGTTGATGAGCACTTTGCTAATATTATTCATCTCTTGACCACAAGAAAAACACCTGCGGAATACTCAGTCCAGCAAAAGAAGGAGTTGGTTGCGTGCACAGCTGATTTTATCCTGATTGCAAGTTAGTCGTACAATCTAGGAGCAGATGAAGTATTGAGCAGATATATGTTGGAATATGAGAGACATGATATACTGGCCGAGGCTCATGGAGGAGTGGTAGGAGGCCACTACGCTGGGAAAGCCACTATGCAAAAGGTGTTGTGTGTTGAGTTATGGTGGCCCACGTTACACAGTCATGCACATGAATAATTTCAGGCCTGTGATGCATGTCAGAGAACAAGGAAGCCTTCACGCAGAGATGAAATTCCCCTGCAACCACAGATGGCCTTGCAGGAGTTTGATAAATGGGCTATAGATTTTGTTGAACCAATCAACCCTCCTGGAAAGAAGATTGGAGCGCGTTATATCATTATTTCAACTGATTATGTAACCCTATGGGAAGAGGTGAAGGAATTTAAGGACTGTATTGCAGATACCACTACACACTTCATCTTTCAACACATTTTGACCAGGTTTGGATGCCCAAAGATTTTGATGAGTGATAGAGGTAAACAATTTGTTAACGAAACAATTGAAGCTTTGACAGAGGAATTCTAGATCCATCACAAGAAGAGTACCCCTTATCACCCACAAGAAAATGGCACAGTAGAAGCTTTCAAAAAGATCTTGGAGAACACACTCACAAAGATCTGTAATTCCAACCAAGATGATTGGGACATGTGCATCCCTTCTGTGTTATGGGCTTATAGAACAACATGCAAAAAGTTGACAGGAAAACACCTTTTAGGATAGTCTATGGGAAAGAAGCCATAATGAAAATGGAGTATAATATTCCAAGCCTGCGCATCACAGATTTAACTAATATCGTCAAACTTGAATTATGGAGGAATGATTGGCACAACTCATTGCCTTAGAAGAAGATCGGTTCATTGCTAATTTCCACCAGCAAGAACAGAAGGCGCCCAAAAAAGCGTGGCATGACAGGCACATAGGCAGAAGGTGTTCAAGTAGGAAGAATTGGTCTTACTATATGATATTTAGTTTGTGCACCACCCAGGGAAGTTCATAAAGCATTGGTTGTGGCCATATATTGTGAAGGAAATCACTAATGGTGGAGTGGTGCGCTTGGCCACGCTACGCAAAGAGAACCTTCCTAGATACTTCAATGGAAGATGTTTGAAGCAATATAGAGACAATTTGGTGCCAAACAAATGACTATATGGCTGGAGCATCAAAACCAAATATTTTGCGCACAACAGAGAGGGAGAGCACAGGCGGGTGTGACAGAAGCGCAGGGGTGACGCGTAGGAAAGGAAACTAGTCGTTGGAACAATGAAACTAGGGGGAAGAGTGAAATTACTATTGGATGGAGTGGATTTATTGCATTTAATGAGGCTATCTTGGAGGATTTTTTACTATTTTCTTGAAGGTAAGTGGAAATTAATGATAATCTGACCGTTTTTACCATGGATGGCCTATAAAAGGGCGCGTGCGGGTCTCAATTAGTTCCTTTGTTGTTTGAATATTTGGCGCCCTGTGATTTTCTGTAATTTATGCTACCCTGCTATCTGTGAGTTCTGTATGTCTAGCCATGACTGTCCATCTGACATCAGTAATCCTGAATTCATATTCTACCCGAGAATGACGGTCACCAACCCTGTGGAGGAGAATTTTGCGTTCCTGATTTCCTCTTCGGAGATGGGATCAAATGAGGTTAGAGAAATAGTCCCGGAGGTAGAAGAATTCATGTCCATGCTGGCTAAAGAAAAAGGAAATGGAAATATGTCGAAGTGGGCTACCTCTAATCCGCGCCCCTCTTCGCAAAATGTAACGTCCCCATGGCAAGCCACTAAGGATCGATCTCCCATCAGTGATCCATCGAAGCGACCAATGAGTGCCAGAAAAGAAGCTATGTTTTTGGAACCTATCTCATGGCGACCGCCCTATGTTAAGCCATAGAAGCCCTCTGCACACAAGCCGCAGAATATCGATATAGTCCGAGAATACCTGTAGATTCCCCTGATCCCTTAGGACGTGCCACTGGTTGGTGAAATGTTTGCAAGTTCCCACAAATCAAGTTTGATGATTATGACTTAGCAACTGAAGCAACGTTCCTAGAGCTCGCACTGGAAAATTACTTGGAACGGGTGTTGTATGACGATGTGGCAAAGGTTGAGCCAATGCCTTTGGCGTGTGGGCCGCACATCGTGGGAGTCCTCAATCTGCTAAGGATTCCACATTTCGGAAGGTATCCCATCCCTGACATTTGCGCGTGCCAGCTACTGGCCTTAGTCCACGAGGGCTCCTTGTGGATTCAGGGGCAAATTCCTATAGATGTCGCGCTGATCCATCGGATCATTGGACTGCCCAAGAAGGGGCCCCATATGATGAAGGGATTTGGGAAGAGAAATTAGCTAAACGTGGCAAATGATGTGAATAATAAGTTCAAGGTGCGAAGGGATAAGAGGGAATTTATGGTCCAGATTATCGCCAACCCGGAGGTGCGCTTAGGAACCCTAGTCCTTGGCTGCAAGCTATTTAGGAAATGTTGACCGAAAATAGTCACTGTGCACGTCATTGCCTTGGCAGGGCAATGAGTGAAGGGGGTCCTATATAACTGGTCTCAGTTTTTATGTGAGGAGTTTCTAGAAAATGTGTGTGAGGTGAAGGAACTGGGGAAGTAGTTTTTCAAATCGTGGCTGCTATTGTTGATTGCGCTCGTGGCATGGAAGACCCCAGCAGATGCAGTCCTTCCTGAAATTGAGCCAGGCATATGCGAAGGGGCACGTTACTCGAACTTATGCGACTGATCCAACGACCAACGAGTCGAAGAGAATAAGATGTTTTGGGTATTTTGTGAAGGTGCATTGGCTCAAGCCATAAATTCCAGACCCAGACTCTCGCTGGCAGTGCATGATAAGTAAAAAAGTGCCACAGAATTCTAGGTGACCATGCACAATGTGCATATAAGGGTACATAAGGACTCAAACTAGCACACCTTTCCCTATATGGTCATGAAGGTGAAATTCGACCAGGTTGTGGCAACATGGCCAAACACATGGAAGATTGGGCTTGGCTCCACCCATCTCATTACATCGTCGACTTCTGGAAAAGACACAGCTCCAAAAGACACAACAAAGCCGCACATGGAGATAGGCACTGGGTAGACCAGAGTAAAATATACTTGGGCCAAAGCAGAGAAGGAGCCGGACGGAGAAGAATATAAAGATCAGGAGTTGGGAGGAGACCAGGAGGAGGTGGAATTGGGAGGTTTGGATGGGCTCAATGGCGATGGTGTTGAATCTTTGCACGGCACCAAGCGAGGTGAAGAAACATCTAAAGGGCTGTGCAAGAAGCAGAAAGGGTCCAAGGTGGGAGGAGAGGAAGGTGTTACTTTGACAGAAGAGGACCTCGAAAAAATTGTAGATGCAGTTGCTTCGGCATCGGAGGACCACTGGAACACGATGGAGACACAGTACAAGACTGTGGTGGAAGCCTTGCAATCAAGTTTACATGTTCTACAATTTAAGACAAATACATTGCTAGCAAGTGTAGATCAATCGAGGGCGGTACAAGTGAGCCTGCCATCCACTTCGATCGTCGCGACAACAGAGAGCAGAATCTGCCCCTTCCTGGGTGCAACATTTTCCATGGAACAATCAAAGTTGTGCGTGTAGGTACAAACCTGTCCTGAGGTAGACATCGACCTTGAAAAATTTCCAATTGGGAAGCTACACACTCTCCACATTCTCATATCCACAAAACTACATAGAAGAGAGGCGTGCACATAGTAGGAGCTAAGTGAAGTTGAGCAGACTGCAGCAACAAAGACGACAAAGTTTATCCAGGCTCAAACAGTGCATCAAGCAGCCATAGCTCAGTGTGCAGAGATGGAAAGCTTCATTGATCGATTATGTGGTGAGATCCTAGACGTATTCATCCCAGCCTTCGCCGCACCACAAGCCAATATTGAGAGCCTGGTCACAGTGCTAAAAGCTTCCAAGTCAGATGGGATCCAATCGTTCAAACCATATTTTGAGTAGAAAATTGTTTTGCTACAGGTTAAGCTGTAGCGTGAGACCCCTCCGAAGGTGCACACGCAACGAGTTTCCCTAGTGAAGACATCATTTTCCAGCATCTCTGCCAATGTTGACAAGGGTTCAAAACTTCTAGAGACTGGCATGGGACTGTGGTCCTTTATGCAGACAAATCCACTAGTCAAGAAAATTACCTAGGAGCTTTGTGCAAAAGAGTAGGAGTTCGAAGACTTACAAGAGGCTTTTCCTACATTCATCCTTGCTCAGTGAATGATGCGCCTTCACAAGAAACAAATTGTCAGCCACTACATGAAGTCGTGGGTGAATGAGGCCATGAAACTATCTCAAGACCTTGATGTTGCAGTTTGAAACCTGAACCAAAATTTATAGAGCGTAACTTTGGCCACAAAAGGGACAACTTCAGAGAAGATGGTGGAGACCGTGTAGAGCACAGAAGACCAGAGTGCGGGTGTCTTGGCACCATTTGCAGCTGCTATGAAGGAGCTACAAAACAAAGTGAATAATCCAGTGCCAGTGTGACTTGGGACGAGTCACAAGATTGTGTTGGGGGCTTATTGGAGCGGGGTCCCCTAAGTTCGAAGACCGTTTTTTGCTATATTTTTGTAATAAATTTTGCAAGTTTAGTCATGCGTAGGGGCTTTGGGGTGGGTCAAAGCTCCTCATGAGCTGTAATAGGTCAAAAGGGTAGATGAAGGGGCCATAAACCACGGTTTGCAGACCCTAGAGTAGTGCAGGCTAATAGTATAAATATAAGTCTAGATCGAGGCTAAGAAGCTAGTTTTTGGATAAGTCTGAACGTTGATGATAGATCTTGTTGTGTTGTGATATTTTGTGAGGATTTGTCTGGGTAGAATGCTCCTACTGGCTATGTGCGCGGATGCCTTAGTCCTGCTGTGTGCAGACCCCCCTGGCTGTGTGCGTGAGGTTTTTGAAGGGTTTTGTATGAAGGATATGAACTGATATTAATAAAGGAACGTTGAACTGATATTAATATTCGAGTCTGAAATGCATCTACTGTTTATGTTATGAATTTTTCTACATCTTATTTCTGATTCCTGTACTGTCTGCAAATAGATCTCTTGCGCAACTATGTTTTGGGTTTATATGAATTATTAATTAGATGGATTTGATAGTATAAGGTTATGATCAGGGTTGTCAAGGATTATTACTTGGATTATAGATGTTGTATTTACTTGCGCGATGCATTCTGCATAATTGAACTAAATATGTCTGTAAGGGTTTCCTAGTTAGGGCTTCTGTGGTGAAGGTCTGTTTATGGTTATTTTTTGTCTTCAGGCACCCACATCATTCAAATCTCTCTTAAGGTGTGGATTCCTAGTTCCAGCACCCCCCCCATAATGCTTCGGGTGAGACTTTGACTTGTGCAAGAAGGTCACCGCTAAAAGGGCAAGTAGTAAGAGGGTTTTTTTGGTTAACCTCAACTCCAAACCTGGGTTAGGACCCCTCAAGCCAACAATGTTTGTTGCTATCTTAACCATGGTCAAGATGATAAGGATGAATATTGGGTGGAAGCAAGAGAGATCTCAGTGTTGTGGATATCTTAGTGCTTACACAGTGAAGGGATGACTTGATGGAGGAAGCCTATAGTCTTAAAGGTCTTGGTCGTCTCATCTTGAACCTATTGAAGAAATAATTTTGACTGGGTTTTCCCAAAGAGTGGGGTTTTTCCTTGGCAGCGTGCCTATATCTTGTGCCCTCTTCTATTTGTTTGGTGTTAGTCTTGATGATGAAAGATAAAACAAAATAAAACATAATAATAATCACAAGATAAGAGAAACTAATTAACTGTCATTTCTCTAACATGGTTTCAGATCGAGGTTATGCTCAAAGGCAGTTTGAAGATTAATTAAGTACATTTGTATTGAATATCAACGAAGGATTCAAAGGCATCATGTAGGACTAACTTAAGAAAGGTAAATTCTAGAGAAAAAGGATCTTGGTAGTCCCTTAGTTTCAATGACTATACAGTCTCAGAACTACCTCAATTCAGTACTATTACATAACCATAACAACCACATTCGGTGATACCACAATAGTATAAGTCTCGGTTCTATAACTGTGATGTTTTAAATAGTATATATATTTCAGTGTCACATTTCAAGTCTCACAGTTAAATATCAGAATCTAGGTAATATGACAAGGTCTCAAATAATACCACACCTTTGATGATATACCACATAACAGAAATTCAGATTTGTCACAAGAAGGATTACAATGAGAAGAGGTCGATTGGATCACACTGAATATTCTCACTGATTCAATATCGTCACAATTCATTGAGAAGAATGACATTCTTGTTTATCAAATTGACCTTAGTACATAGACAAGGTCTCAGTAACATGGAGGAAGTCTTGATTTCTCCATAGAATCTCACAATAAATTATAGATTTTTGGAGATTACAGTCATATGGATAGGTGATATACCTCAGTACAAAGGATTCAATGCTACAACCTAAGCACTCCAAGTTATGCCACCTCTATCTCAATATCAACACTATCTCGGTGCTTTCGTAATACAATGAGCTCAATTCTGTGTATAACATCACTAAAGAAATTTGAAGTCTATCCTATGAAGTTGACAATGCCAGGAATCTACTAAGAAGAAAGGTCTCCCTAAAGATCTGAAATACAAGGAACCAAGTATTGATGCTACAAACTAAAGGTATGAAATCACAAGGTATGTGTATAAGAATAATCCTTTTTTCTATATATTCTAAGGTCATAAATATACTATTATAATCCTAATTCTCTCCCAATAGGATTTACAAAGTAATCTAGATATAAAATAAATATATTTTTGTCAAAATAAGTCAATCCTGGATATCTTAAAATTCCATACCTCATGATTGTATAAACTATATAACTTGGGAAAATTAAGTTATGCTCTTATCACATGTTCTTGCTTGAGAATATGCATTGCAGGTATACCATGACTTACATTACTAATGATCAAGAAGGGCATCACACAAAGGTTCATCGAGAAACAAAGGTATGTCTTAAATTACAAATCTTTGTGAATTCTCTTTGATCTACACAACTAACATTTGTTATGTTGATCTCTCTTGAATCTTAAAATATTCTTGCTCGGGGTGATTCATCATCTGGTGAATCTACCCACCTTATACATCTCTAATTGTCTGCATAAAAGGAACCCTAAAGGGTTCTCTGAAAACCCTAACCTAGGGTATGTTGATAATGTATGAAACCCTAAAACCTATTTAGGGTTACTAATGAATAAATTTCTATATTGATTGATATATTGATAATGTCGAGTTTTGGATTTTGATAAGATCATGGAAACTCTAAACTTGTTGGAGTTAAGATGATGTTGTTCAAAATCTCGAACCTTGAAGTTTGATATAATAAGTGCGTGACAGTGGACTGAAACCTTAGGTTTTGGTTAGGTCTACAAGAAAAATCCTTGTTATGGAAAGCCATAGGAGTGAAACCCTAGGTATATGTTCTCTTGATCAAATCCCTAGCCTAGTATAGGACGATATGTGTCTAGTATATAAATGTTGACTAACATGTGATGTGCTTATAATGGTGATCTCCTAGATATGTGTGTTTACCTATTTTTCTAATGGTCCTAAGAATCTAGGATTTAGAAAGAAACCCTAGACAAATATTGAAAGATCTAGGATGATGCTTAAATTCTCTAGTATGTATGTTGATTTGAATCTATATGATGTTTGCTAAGAATTTATAGATGGTGAATCTAGGGTTTACATCGAATCCTAGTGGAAGTTAATTATGATGTGTTCTAGGATCTATATTAAACCCTAGTAGAATCTCTTTATAATATGTTTTGATAATTGATTTGAAATCTAGAGTCTGCAACTAACTCTAGTGAAAGATGATCATGTCTGAGCTATGAATAATCTTGATTGACTCTGTTGTATGAAATATAGGACTTGTATGAATTCTTAGTGGAAAGTCTAATCGTTGTGAATTTTAAAGGTCGTTAAATATCTTGATTTGTTCTAGGGTTTGCTATATGTTGTAGCAAGGTATGTTATACCTTTAAAGAAACATTGAAAACCTAGATAGAATAAAAGACATTGTGAAGTAATCTAGGGTTTATGATAAAAGTCCCTAGAAAAATGTTAAATAGTATATGTCTTTTTTTTTTAAATGCTTTTTTGATTCTGATATGGCTAACTTTATGCTTCTATAGTTTTGGTTTTACTTGTTGTCTAAAGTTGTGCAAGTACATCATGAACATGAGAAGCTAATAAGTATGATGAAAAGAATGGAAGCCATGAAATATTCCTCAACAATGGATAGAAGAAATATCCCTACATTAAGAGGGATCTTGGATAGAAGAACTCTCCCTAGTTAAGAGGGATGACATAACAAAGTTTCTAGTTGGAGATAACAAATATATGTTGCCACATGTGAAGTAGGAAGAGGAATATTTTCTTAACAATTATATTGATAGTGCTACTAAAGTTAGTTGAAAGCAATATCGAAACCCCGAAGTTTGTTTATACATTTGAAATATTGATGATTTGGGTTTGTGTTTGCACAGGTGAATCTCTCGAAGGACTTGATAACATGCTGGTGCACGATTAGTTTGAGTGGGAGAGATTGGTTATTCTTGATCCGTTGGATCAAGGTGTGTTGAGGCTTTGTGAGCGAAGCATTTCCTGAGGCTTTGTGAGTGAAGAATTGCCTGAAAATGTTGTGTTGAGGCTTTGCAAGTGAAGAATTTCTCGAGGCTTTGTGAGTGAAGCATTGTATGAAAATGTTGTGTTGAGGCTTTGTAAATAAAGTACTGCCTTTAAAGACATCGAGCCAATACTTTGTGTTGATTTCTGGTTGGGAGGGTGGCATCGGGTGGATGTACACCTGGTTCCCTAGGTTGATGGTTAGTAAGTAAGCCTGATGGTACCTATAGAGGCTGAAAGATCTATTCCATCTTGGTCCCACTTAGATAGATTTCCTTGGTCAGGAATCTAGTCCATGGCATTGCAGTGCCTAAAATATTGAGTGACTAACAAATAGAGTTCATTGGTCAGGAATCTAGTCCATGAAATTGCAGTGCCTAAACTTCTTCATAGATAAAGTGAGATCTTCCATGTACTTCTTTTATATATGAATACCTCCCTAGTTAAGAGGGAGTGTTGAAGAATGTAACTAGGTTCGGTCTTCATTACTAATGTTTTTTTCAAAAGAATTTATTATTAAATGAATTATTAAAGCATGGGTTTCATGCTTGGGTCATATTTAGATTAAGGTCCCAATTGCGGACTTCTAGGTTAGTTATTACATATTTAAATTGATACAATTCTTTGGATTTTAAATCATGTAACATTAGCTTTTCAAAAAGGCTTCTCCATCAAGTCATCTTCTTCAAGGTCATCATCCTCGGCTTCAACGAACTCTTCTTCATCAAGTAGCCTTCGAATTAAGTAATAGAATTCCATAAGTGATATACAAGTTGGCCTCCATCAATCTCCTATAATTTGGCTTCACTAAAAGGCATGCCGACGTATTATATGGATGCATCTTTTCATCCAACACAGGTTGGCTTATTAATAAGGGACAACTACTATAAATACCCCACTGATTTCACATTTAAGGATAGATAATATCAGACAACTCTCTCTAAGATTTTCGGTGGGTAAGTACAATGAAATATTTCGAACTTCTCTACAATTAAGGCTTAGATTACATGCTTATGAAGGAAAAACAATCCACAGTTTCGGTGAATTTACAGTCTCCTCATTTCGGTGAAGTTATTGTGAATATGGCTCGATGTAGTTGCACCCACCTTTATCTTTGTGGTTCGTTTCTATACTTGGAGAAGGTATAGTACAGTGGATCGGTGACATAGTGTTTGTTACATTGACTACACATAGACTTAGTGCTACAAGTTTGGTGTTATATCAGCCATGAAGTTCGATTCCACAAGTGATGCATGATGATGATCAATGATGCTTGTATGACGTTCAAGTGTTGTGATGTTCGGTGTTATGTTGCTATCTTAACCTCAGTCAAGATGATTAGGATGAATTTTGGGTGCAATCAAGAGAGATCTCGGTGTCGTGGAGATATTGGTGCTTACACGGTGAAGGGATGATTTGATGGAGGAAGCCTATAGTCTAAATATCTTGTTCGTCTCATCTTGAACCTATTGAAGAGAGAATTTTTACTGGGTTTTCCCCAAAGAGTGGAGTTTTCCCGGTAGCATGCCTACATCTTGTGTCCTCTTCTATTTGTTTGGAATTAGTCTTGATGATGAAAGATAAAACAAGAACACATAATAATAATCACAAGATAATGTCATGATAAGAGAAACTGATTAATTGTCATTTCTCTAACAAGATGAACCCCTAATCCTTTACCTTTTCTACTAGTGCCTTGTATTGAAAATTTTAAGACAAAATTAAATTTTAAGACAAGATTTATTTTGTCTTAAAAGCCCCCTACATGTAATAGTGTTGAATGCAACGACATACAAGTTGTCTCTAATTGTATCAGCATAAATTGAAGGGACAAAAGAGAAATTGATATCTAAGAAATCTTGTCAGGAAAAATTGTTGCATTCTTAAGAGTCGGCTACCCCCACAAAATGAAGAGCCCAACAAATTATTGTTTTTATATAAGATAACATGAATGGCAAGTGAAATAACAACCTTGGTATAAGTGCAAAACAATAGTAGCGTGCAAGCTAGCGGACTTAGGGCACATTGTCAGAGGCAATTTTGAAGTTGTTAGATAATATTTTCTTAAATTGATATGTTTTTGTCTTAATTGTTAATTGTCTTAAATGAGTTTTGTCTTAAGTGGTTGTTGTCTTAAATATATAGTTTTGTCCTAAAATATGAAGTTTTGTCTTAAAATAATTGTCTTAATCTTCTTTTTTTTTCTTAAATATAAAGTTTTGTCTTAAAGTATTTTTATCTCAAACTATTTTTCTCTTAAAATATTTTTGCCTTAAACTCTTTTTGTCTTAAATTTTTTTTGTCTAGTTTTTATCTTAAATTTAAAGTTTTGTCTTAAAATATTTTTGTTTTAAACTGTGTTTTTGTCTTTAAATATTTTTTTTGTCTCAAACTCTTTTTGTCTTAAATTTTATATTTAAGACAATTCAATTGATATTAAATTTTAATGTAAAGTAACTAAAATTTTAAAAAAGAAGAAGTAACTTTTCAAGACTTAAAAAAATGTCTTAAAAATGCCCTAGGTGTAGTGTAGTAGTGGTGCTTCCTATAAACAAAATTGAACACATAATATTTCAATCTTTTAATATTTCTACATTTATTTTATTTTACATCTATGATCACATGAGATGATGATGCTATTTTTTGGAACTTTCCATTCTAAATCAGACTCTGCTGTTTACTTTTCTCTAATAGCTTTGGCCTTGTCTTCCAAAGACAAATTAAGAAGCCTAAATATGTTTAGTAAATGATGTTATTTGAACTTTTTTTTTTCAAAGTAGTAGAAAAGCACGATATTCAAATCTAGAAAAAATCAAATACTGAAATTTAATTATGGAAGGTCAAGCGAATCCAACGTTTCATTGAAGCATATGCTAATTACACCGAAGGTGCTTACTTTTTAATCATTCCACTGCTCACTATAGTGGATCTTTTTATTTTATGTCATTGATTCAAGTAAACAACTGTCACATTGTCCACTGTTGGAACTGTGTAGCGTTTTTGGAAACTAATTAATAGAAATGGAAACTAATTGCAAGCGAGCTTGAAACTAATTGGAAACTAGTATGAGAAATGGAAATTAATTTTGAGTATAGAAATTTTTTACTTTGATTGTTTTCTTTAATAATCTCCATTTTTGATGGAAAATCTTGAATTTGAAATTTTGAAGTTGTTTTTTATATAGATGTTTATAAAAAATTAATTTGATTGTTTTTTTTAATAATTTAAAAAACTAAAAAGCTTAGAAAATTTGGGTTAAGCTCTTATGGCCAGAATTGTGTGGAAGCCCTGTTCAAATGTCATAAAAACCTTGTGTTTTAGAAAGAGTCAACGTTGCACCTTGTGCTCCGTTTGAGAGGTGGTATGCAGATCTTCGTGAAAACCTTGACTAGGAAAACTATTACCTTGGAGGTAGAGAGCTCCGACACCATTGATAATGTGAAGGAGAAGATTTAGGATAAGGAGGGTATCCCTCCTGAGCAACAGAGGCTGATTTTTGCTGGTAAGCAGCTGGAAGACACATGTACTCTAGCTGATTATAACATTCAGAAGGATTCTACTATGCATTTGGTGCTTCGTCTTCGTGGTGGTGATTTTTAACTGTTAAAATATGTTGGTCTATTGAGGTGACATAGCTGGTTATGATTAAAACGTGTTTCAAGTATATATTCGTGTTTATTATATTGTGTGGACTCTGTTATTGTTTGTGTTAGCGTATGTGTTGTTGGTGGAAGCCAACACTGCTTTTTTGGCTGGTACTGCGATGTCAACTTTGGAAATGTGATTATACTTTCTGAAAACATATTTCCGTGAATGATTAAGATTTATATTATTGTAATTCAAGTATTTTAAATGATAGGTGTCTTTTTAAATTTCATTGTTATTGTTTTTACTATGAAATGTGGCATTTAATTTCTCAACTTAGAAAATAAGTTTCAGTTGGGGTTTTGAATTCATTTCCGATACTAAGTTCGATTCTAAGTCCTTGAATTTTAGGTTGTGAATTACCATATTTAAAATTGTTGTATTATTGTTATCAAATTGATTCAGTAGTTGGGCATGAGAGTTGATGGATCGTGTTTGTTGTGTTACATGATTTTTAGAATCATTTGAATTTGAAGAATGATTATCTATATAGGAATTGTATAACTGCTGTGCAATTCAGGGATTATTTTCTAGATGCCAGTGTATGTATATTTATTGTTTAGATTTAATCAGTTAAACATTGAGTCAAAGGGCCAGTAAATATGAAATCCTTCTGAATTAAAACCAACCTAGATCCATCTTAACTCTGGATCTATCAAGCGCCGAGAGGAATCAAATCTCTCGAGGTGAAAACCTATTGTTTGAGTGCAAAATTTGAGGAAAGGTTTGCACCTCGATAGATTTGATCCCTCTTGGCGCTTGATAGATTTGGAGTTAAGATGGATCTAGGCTGGTTTCAGTCATGTGCTTCCAAGGAAAATCTATCGAAGATATGATTAATTTTATCAATAATATGTAAATATATCAAATATGCTAAATATAATCATTTTAAATATGCTAAATATTTCCGAGATTAACTTGGTCATTTTAATTTTAAATTTTCTTAGTTACCTCAGTTCGTTGAGATGATAAATATTTTTAATAACTATAATGATGAAAAATGATGAAATATTTTTTTTTGAATGCAAAGTGACAATAATAGTGTTGAAAGATAGAAAAAGTGAATAATAAGAATGTACTCATGTTGCAAATAGTCTTCATTGTGATCAATCTCAAACTAATTTCTTCTACTATTCTTATTGCCACCCTTTTTAGTTTTGTTATCTTTTCATATCGATTATATGAAAAAGAAAATTTAAATCGTAAACCATTTAAATCTTTAGCTCGAGCTATTGTAGTAAACATGATACCTTATATCTCTTGCTCTCTAATATTAATAGGTTAAATTACTATAACACAAAAATCAATGTACATTATCAATAAATTTTTGTGCTTACACTAAAATCAATGCATATTGTTAATCCAATCGCTTTAAAATTAATGTACCGTCATATATCCAATTACATCAAATCATAAATCAACATATACATTGAAGTCAATGCATTTAATGCAAACAATCAAATAAGATTAGAAAATAACTTCTACATTGAAATCAATGAACCTAAAGCAAGCAATCTAAGATTAGAAACCAACATCTACACTGAAATCAATGCATTTACTCAAAGCAATCAAATAGGATTACAAATTGCCATCTACACTAAAATCAATGCATTTAGTGCAAACAATCAAATAGGATTAGAAATAATCTACATTGAAATCAATGCATCTAGTGCAAGCAATCAAATATAATTATAAATCGACGTCTAAATTGAAATCAACACATCTAGTGCAAGCAATCAAATAGTATTATAAATCACCACCTACACTGAAATAAATGCATCTAGTGCAAGTAATCAAATATCATTAGAAATAAACATCTACACTAAAATCGATGCATCTAGTGAAAATAATCAAATAGGATTATAAATCACCATCTCCACTTAAATAAATCCATCTAGTGCAAGAAATATTCTTCCCTCTCTCCACCCTCCATCCATATATATATCCCCCTCCATCTCTTGTTTTTGTCTCTCTATCTCACCCCCCTAAACACACATGCTCTCGCACTCCATATATATCATTCTCTTTTTCAATCACCCCCTCTCCCCATCTCTCTCTTCTTCCCTCTCTTCACCTTCCATCTACATCTCTATCTTCCCTTTCTCTCCCTCTCCCCCACTAATAACTCCCTTTCCTCCTTTTGTCCTCTCTCCCTCTATCTCCATCTTCCTTATCACTCACTCTCTCTCTCTAGAAACCAACATCTGCACTGAAATCAATGCATTTACTCAAAGAAATCAAATAGGATTAGAAATCGCCATCTACACTGAAATCAATGCATTTAGTGTAAACAATCAAATAGGATTAGAAATCATCTACATTGAAATCAATTCATCTAGTGCAAGTAATAAAATATAATTATAAATCGACGTCTAAATTGAAATCAACAAATTCAGTGCAAGAAATCAAATTGTATTAGAAATCACCACCTACACTGAAATCAATGCATCTAGTGCAAGTGATCAAATATCATTAGAAATAAATATCTACACTAAAATCGATGCATATAGTGCAAATAATCAAATAAGATTAGAAATCACCATCTCCACTTATATCAATCCATCTAGTGTGAGAAATATTCTTCCCTCTCTCCACCCTCCATCCATATCTATATCCCCGTCCATCTCTTCTTTTATGTCTCTCTATATAACCCCCCTAAACACACACGCTATCACACTCCATATATATCAATCTCTTTGTCAATCCCCTCCTCTCCCCATCTCTCTCTTCTTCCCTCTCTTCACCTTCCATCTATATGTCTATCTTCCCCTTCTCTCCCTCTCCCCCGCTAATATCTCTTTTTCCTCCTTTTGTCCTCTCTCCATCTTCCTTATCACTCAATCTCTATCTCTCTCCACTTTTCTCTCTCTATGCCTTTCTTCTTACCTCCCTCTCCCTCCCCCTCCAAGTCCATCTCTCTTTCCCTCCCTCTCTCCACTCTCTCACATCCTCTCTCTTCGTTCCTCTCTTTCCCTTTCTTTCCCATCTCTCTCTCCCTCTCTCTCTCTCTTCACCCACCAACTATGTTACTATATCCCTCCCTCTCTCCTTATATCTCCTTCTCCTCCCCCTTATCTCCATTTCTCCTTATTTGTCTCTTTATCTTAGCCCCAAAAATACACGCTCTCTCTCTGTCTCTCCCTTGTCACTCCTTCTCTCTCTCCACTTCTCACTATCTATATTTCTTATTTCCTACATCTCTCCCCCTCCAACTCCATCTCTCTATCGATCCCTCTCTCCTCCTCTCTCTCGTCCTTCCTCTCTCTCTCTCTCTCTCTCTCTCCTAACTCCCTCTCTCTTCCCTGATCTCTCTCTCTCTCTCTCTTCCCTCCAATACTCTCTCTTCCCCCATCACTCTCGTCCTCTCTCTCCCTTTCTCTCCTCCCTCCCTCTCTCTTTTCCCTCCAATACTCTCTCTTCTCCCATCTCTCTCTCTCTCTCTCTAATCCTCTCTCTTCCCCCATCTCCCTTTCTTTCTCTCTCTCTTTCCGCCCCTCTCTCTCTCCAACTACATTACTATATCCCTCCCCCTCTCCTTCTCTCTTCTTCTCTCCCCCCTTATTTCCATACATCTTACTTTGTCTCTTTATCTCACCCCTAAACATACACACTCTCTCTCCATCTCTCCCTTATCACTCTCTCTCTCTCTCTCTCTCTCTCTCTCTCTCTCTATTTCTTCTTAGTTATGTAAACTAATGAACATAAATATTCGTAAATATAAAGCAGATAATGGAGTAAATATGAAAAGAGGTTTCTTTACTTACCATAAATATTCGTAAATATAAAGCAGATTATGGAGTAAATATGAAAAGAGGTTTATTTATTACCATACCTAGAGTTTATTTATATTTATATTTATATTTATTTACCATACCTCTTTTATTTACTATAGTATTTGACCCATAGGCTTGTTATATAATTAGATTTTTATTTATAATCATATTTGATATATTGTTATTTATTTACCTTACCTCTTTATACCACTTTTATATTTATTTATTTACCATACCTCTTTATACCTATTTTATATTTATTTATTTATCGTACCTCTTTATACCTCTTTTATATTTGTTTATTTACCATAATTATTTTATAAATATGGTATTTGGCCCATGGTATCAATATTAATTTGTCCCATGGTATTAGTCCCATAGGCTTCATCTAAATAAAACCTCTTTTTTAATTCTTTTTAAATATAAAAAGGTTTATTGAGCAAATATAAAATAAAAATAAAAATATTTATTTACCATACATCTAGTTTATATATATTTTTATTTATTTACCATAGCTCTGGAGTAAGTATAAAAATAGGTTTTATTTATTTACCATACCTCATGTTTATTTATTTAAATTTTAAATATTGCAACTTTGATGGGGAAATATTTATGTCTTTAAATATTTTAATTTATCCATACAATGTGGGTTTTCTTTTTAAAGATTCATTTTACAAATATTTAATTAAAAGAAATATTAAAAGATTTTGGATTTTGATTGTTTGTGTTGAATTAACTCTTTTCCTTTGATTTAGGAAATGGTATTGACTTTAGTAAAGAGTAAAGATGTTTAAAATTTTACTTGAATTGGAAATTCAATGTGGTAAATTTTTTTGTTAAAGGTAAATTTATGATCCATTCAAATTCACCTATATAATTTACTATCCATTCAAATTATATAAATAATACATAGTTGTATTTTAATAGTTAATCTCAGCCCATTAATAAGTTAAAAAAGTTATATATAATCTAAATATTCAAGTTATATAAAATTCAAGATTAGGTTAATGCTTTGGCTCACATTAGAAAAAATAAAATTTATTATTTTTTGAGAACGTGACATACCCACAACAGGGTCATACTGGGCTGTAGATTGCGCCTCTTGGCGCAACCAGTTTTAATACTCAATAAATGTTCATTATTAGATCTAGTACTTTTTGAATATGCAAATGAAAGTCACAATCAGGATCTGTTTAAACTACTCTAGATCCAACATAATTTTTATTGCATAGTTTGCAAACCAAGCAAATCTTGTCACCAGTGCTTGTATGGGAAAAATATGGATCTGAAGGGATAGCTTTGCCAGGCAAAGATGTCAAGTCTGTCAGAAAATATTGTTGACAGATGTGAAGTGTTTTAATATTGCTGGAATTTTGTTTCATCAATTGGAGTTGATATTTCTGCTTGATTGCTTGTAACGTGTATATCATATTTTAGGGCTTTGAATTTGATGATCCTATTCATTTTTACGTTGCGTTGTTCTTAAATTTGGGGCTATTTTTTGTTTGTTCTTTGTCTTTCATAGTTTTCTGTAATTTTGGTCTGTTTGTTCTTTGTCTTTCATAGTTTTCTGTAATTTTAGTTGGTAGGCTTGCATTATTTTCTTTAAAGTTATATAAAGATATTATATGAAGTAACTAATACGGTTAGTGTGATTCACATATTTATAACTAGCATATTGGAAATCAGATTTATAGGAAATCAAATTGATTAAATGGACAGTAATTCAGAGATTTCATTTATTGTTTTTTATTAGTGAAAAGATTTAAGCCGCTTGTGAAAATAGTGTTGTAATTTTCTGTGCAATTTCTTTTATACGCATGTGAATATGGGGATTGTATGCGAATATGAAGATGGTGTATCACATATTTAATTTTCTGTGTTATTGTAAAATTATTTAGTATTAACTTTATATGTAAAGAGCAATTACCATCTTAAAAACCAATTTATCTATTTTTAAATAATTTTTGGAGCATCGCTATTGATTACCATCTTAACAACCTTGAAAGCATTTGTCTTTTCAAAAACGCAAATGAATTGTTCCATAGTTTTGCCAGAAGAGGCTTTTAATCAGGGTAAGAGTATTGAAACTCAAACTTCCTAGCTACCCTTAGGCATCTCAATTTTTAATTGCTGAGATCTCGTATTTGGGTTTACATTCCGAATACTCTATGAAGTACTTCTCTGTGGTTACGGGCCACAGAGACTGTCTCGTTTTCATAATAATTGGTGTCTATATATATCTGAACTTTCGAAATTCCTGTATAATTGAATAACCTAAATGTTACTTCGATTAATTGTACTGAGACAACCATCGTTTCTGTTTGTAATGTATATACTTCTGTATGACTTCGGCACAATGGTTATTTTTTTATATATTAATTCGTCTTTGGAATTTTTCTCCTTCCATACAATTATTAATTTCTCACCTATTTTCAAGAGGTAGAGAATAGCGTGAATCTGAGACTTCCTCAGGTATTATGTTTTTCCGTTATTGTACTGATATTTCATTTAAATTTTATTTCAAGGTTAGTGTTCCAATCTAACCTTTGATTTTGTACTTTACAGGTATGACTATATGTCCTTACAATTGGAACTAATGTTTTTTTCAGCTATTTTTTGTGTTCTTAACACAGAAATATGTGTATACAGGTTGGTTAGAGGTTTGTTGGCTTTTCGCATCAAATTTGTAGAATTTTGCTACTTCAACCACAACAATGAAAGACAAATCTTCTCAAATCTTAACAAGATGAACTACTTTTGATGTATCTTTACACCTTTAAGGACAACTGCTAGTTTAGATACTTCATATTGAAATTCCATTCCATGTACGCGTTGCTCTTGAACGAAAATTGAGTAATATGATCTTACCATTATTTATTTTTATAATGGATCAGGAAATTGGCATCAAATAAGAGATGGTCGTTTTATATTTTCATTTTAAATTTGTATTTGCTTATTTTTTTAAAATATTAATGAAAATGAAAGAGATCCATATAACACCATATCAAGTAAGCTACTAAGTACGCTACTAAATTCCTTTACGATACTAAAAAGATAAAGATATACATATATATCATTTTAGACTACTCATCGATAACAACAATCAAAACGTCAAATATTTATTCTCAAACTTGACAATACAAATTGAGCAATACCAACAACCATGACACTCTATAATACCTCTATACTATATTATAGAGGTATTAACACGTAAGAGTAGAGCATAAGCAACAGGATTAGCAGATATGACAGTAGTCGTTGTTATTATTGATAGTAGTAGCCGTTGCAGATCAAGGGCAGGGTTTGTAGCAGTAGCACTTTCTGCCAGCCACGTGGAAATCGCAGCTTCCCGTTGGAAATCCCTCGGTTCGGCAAACATTTTTGCAGTTGGTGCTTCTCACGCAGTAACCTTTGAACTTGCCACTTGGGGTTTTGCACATACGACCCTCTGCCACTTGAACCTCCATCATCCCTGTATCACATCACATTACACATTTTTATTCACAAGATTCACCTCACATTTCAACAACTAATGTTACAATAGTTAGTGTATATATATTTTTCAAGGGAAGGTTTAGTTTTTATAGGTCTCCTAATCTAACAAGATTATATATGTCTGAGGATTACTCCAAACACTATTTCTTCACGACTATATATTTCTGAGAACTACTCCAAACACTATTTTTCAGTTAAAATATATATTCCAATGAGAAAGAAAAGAACAAATAGGGGAGAAGATTTACCAATACTTATAACGAGTAGCACCAGCAGAAAAAGAGCACTGAGGCGAGTGCCAACTCCCTTGCCCGCCATTATCGATCTCCCCTCTCTTTTGTTACACACCACACGCGGCTTCAAAGTTTGAGTGAAGAGCAGTGAGCGACCTGCCAAAACATGGAAGCAAATACTGTATTTATATGAGTGCTGAGGCGGTTCCAAAGACTTATGTTACCGTGTCTTGCCTTCTTTTATTCGATTCCATCCACTTCCAAAGTAAAGCTATCACCCAAAAAAGAGAAGAACAGTGTTAACAAGTAAAGTGATTAAAAATGAAAAGGAGGATTTTGATAAGGTGGATCCCACGAGATGGACTTCTGGATTTTTGATCTGAGGGAATAGATTCTGCGTTTCGATTACAATCCGGTTTTTTTAATAATTAATACACTCCACTTGGTGTCTATGGGCCAAAAAAATTAATAATTTAGTCATATATTATATTGCAATTAAACAAAAAGGTACATAGTTTTCTAGGTTGAAACACCACGTAGTTTTTTTAGACCGGCGGAGATATATAGTTTTTTCTCAAATAATTAGATTATCAAAAACAACACAATAGAACACTTTTTAAAAAGTTGTAGTGTGATAAAGAAAAACAATAACTCCCTAGCCTTTATCTATGTTGAGTTTAATTGATAAGTTCATTATTGCTAGTTAAAAATAACACAAAAATCCTAAATCTAAACATGTTAGTTTGAAGTTAGTCTACTGGACACAACACAACTTTTGCAAGGACATTATCATGTCTAATTCTTTCTTTTGTAATTAGAGATAATCAATATAGAGAAGGATTTCATGTCAAGCTTCACTTTTCTTGATCAATAATTTTTCTTCGATAGATTTTACTTGTTAATATATATCAAATGTTTAAAGATGCCTATTGTCAAATGTTTGAAGATACTTATTGTAGTGCCATGTGGTGCCCATATCAAGGATCCATTGGTCCACATTTTCTTCAATTTTCTCATCACAAATTAATTGGCTTTTCACCCTAGCTTCAATTTCTATAATACTCACTTCATTTCTCACTTCATGAGGAGTCTGATACCAAAACAATACTACTCACTTCTTTGTATTATGTTGTGCTCAAGTTTGTGGATGACCCCTTTGATTTTAACTAGAAATTTGAGGAGCAGACATAGTATACAGATTACACACTTCTAGTATAAAGTATTATGTTGTGCTCAACTTCTGCACTGAGCATGGCATTCAATTGCAACATATTGTTCCATATACTCCACAACAAAATGGTGTAGTTGAAAGGAAGAATCACACCTTAAAAGAAATGGCTAATTGTATGCTTCAATCTAAAGGACTTGGTCTCAATTTTTGGGCAGAAGCCATTAACTGTGCAAATTACATAGTCAATCGCACTCCTACTAAGGCTTTAAAGAATATAACTCCAGAAGAAGCTTGTAGCTCAATCAAACTAGATGTAAGTCACTTTCGTGTTTTTGGAAGTGATGCTTGGGCCCATATTCCAAATGCGAAACATAAAGCCTTAGAACCTAAGACTGAAAAATGCATTTTTGTTGGATATTCTGAGGATGTCAAAGGATATAGACTTCTTCAACCAAAATCCAAAAATATAATCATTAGAAGAGATGTAAAATTTGATGAAAATATATCGGCCTACGAGCCTAGTTCGGCGAGTGTACCACCTTTGGCTCGCGAGCCTGATTCGACATATGTGCCACCTCTCTCTCTCTCTTCTATTTTTAATAGCATTCCTTCTAGTTCAGATGATGACATCGATGATGAAAATCCTCCTCCACCGCTTCCAAGATGGGTCTGCTCTACTCGAGATGTAGCAGGTTCTCTTGCAGGTGACCCTGCCGATCGACGACGTACTCATTCTCAGTTTGAAAGAGCCTCTTCCTTATTGGTTCAAGTTCCAGAAAATCATGATCCAGAAACTTTTGAAGAAGCCTCCAGTCATCCAGATTGGGATGCAGCTATGAATGAAGAATGTCGCTCCTTATTGGCGAATGATACTTGGGATCTTGTTCCTTTTCCAAAAGGAAGAAAACTTGTCAGATGCAGATGGGTTTACAAAACAAAGTTTGGACCATATGGAAAATTGGATAGACATAAATCTCGTCTTGTCGCTAAAGGATTTTCACAAGTTGAAGGCATTGACTATACTGAAACCTTGTCCCCTGTTTCCAAAATGAATTCTATTCGCCTTTTTCTTTCCCTTGCTGCCTCCTTTAAATGGGAAGTCCATTAGATGGATGTTAAATCTGCCTTCTTACATGGAGATTTGCATGAAGAAATCTACATGGAACAACCCCCTAGCTTTATCCAAAAATACTCCAACCTTGTCTATCGCCTTAGGAAGTCTCTCTATGGTCTCAAACAAGCTCCTCGGGCTTGGTATGCCAAAATGGATAGATTTCTATAAGATAATGGCTTTTCTAGGTGTCATTCTGACAACACTATCTACATCAAGAAAGTGGGTAAGTCCTTCACCATCCTTGTTCTTTATGTTGATGATCTTATCCCTATTGGTGGTGATCCAAACCATATAAACCATGTGAATTCTAGCCTAAAAAAGAAGTTTGAAATGATAGACTTAGGACACTTGAATTATTTCCTTGGTCTTCAAGTCTTGCAATCCAAGGAAGGCATTACCCTCTCTCAATCCAAGTATGCCTATGATCTTCTACACCACTTTCACGTGGAAGACTGTAAGCCAACCCCTTCTCCATTTCAGTATGGAGTCAAGCTTTCAGTCACTTGTACTACTCCTGAAGTTTATGCTACCTTATATTGTCAACTTGTTGGTAAACTTTTGTATCTAACCCATACCCGTCTTGACCTTTCCTTTGTCGTTGGTCTTGTCGCTCGGTTTATGCACAACCTCATGAAAGTCACTGGAAAGCAGCTAAAAGAATACTTCGATACATTCAAGGTACAATTCAGTTCAGGATTCATTACAGTACAGGAGCATCTCCATTTTTTATTGGTTTCACTGATTCTGATTGGGCTGGTGACCTTGACGATTGAAAGTCTACTGCAGGATATGTATTCACTCTTGGTTCAAGACCTATTACTTGGTCTTTTAAGAAACAAAGTGCCATCTCTCTTTCTTCAGTAGAAGCAGAGTATCGTAGTGTAGTTGAAGCCAGCAAGGAAGCCATGTGGCTTCATCAGATCCTGTCTGAATTTGGTCTTCATCAGCAGCATCCAACTACACTTTGGTGTGATAATCAGAGTGCCATTCAGCTATGTAAAGATCGAGTTCAGCATCAGCATATGAAACACATTGAAATCCACATAAAATTCATCAAAAATCTCATTCATGATCATGTTCTTGAAGTGCAGTACTGTCCAACCAATGATCAAGTAGCCAATATATTTACAAAGGCTCTCACAAAAGCGAAGTTTACCAAACTTTGATCCATGCTTGGAGATCAGGAAAGTTGTCATTAAGTGGGGATAGGCTATAATGCCTCCTTCCTTCTCCTATTGTGTCACCTTTGTAAATCCTTCAATCCTATCCCAATTTGTTTTTAAGGGGGGATGTTAGGATATTTCGACACATAGGAAATAGCCTCCTTTTGTGTCACCTTTGTAAATCCTTCAATCCTATCCCAAGTTGTTCTTAAGGGTGGATGTTAGGATATTCCGACACATAGGAAATAGTTAAGAATAACTTAGTCTATTGTATAGTTAGGTAAAGTGTGTTTCTTTACCATGTACATTTCTGAAAGTCACGATTTGTAGTGATCCGACAGTTATCTCTCACCTTGGTATTAACGACACTTGATCTGTGGCTTAACACCCGATTGGTCCATGATCTCTATTCAAAGAGAATGGAGGGTCATTTTTCTGGTAACCGTTTATGAGAGAAACATATGTAACTTTTCTTTTTATATTAATAAATTTCCTGAAGTGGCTGCGTTGACTCAGGCCGTGGACTGTTTGCCTCTTTTAGGGTTTTAACCACGTGATTATACTAGTGTACTGATTTGTGATCTGTTTGTGAGCGGTGACCTTTTCTTCTTGATCTACGAAACTTACCCTGTAAATTCCTACAAAAAATAATATTAGTATATTTCTTTTTAAAACCAAAATACATCACACATACATAGTGCTTATAAGATCCAACAGATTCTAAACTAGGAGATTGCTTGTTGAGAATATATATCAACAATTAACAAACCCAAATAACTATTGTATGTGTTAATTCTAACACCCTCCCTTAATGCTTATATTACAAATATTAATAAAAAAATTTCAAATTACAGTATTGGAGTTAAAACACAAATATATGTCTCATTTGGTCACCATTAGCACTTACACCCACTCTGGAATCTCCAGGACTACGCTCTTTCTTCACCACAACTTTGAGTTTACCACTTGACCCATTTAAGATACAACTGCCTCTGCCCATCACTGACATATTTATAATACTGACACTTCTTGATATACTTACTTCCGGACACCATGCTAGAGAAGCAATCTCAATTTTGAAAAATTCTATTAACAAACTCCCATCTGACGAAGACATATAGCATCACATTCACCAATTATCTAGGAAAGTTGTCTGAATATTGAATGTTTTCAATAGTAACTCTTACAAAGTGACATGTTTAACACAAAAGGATCTCATACTGCAACTAATAGCTAGTGTTCTTGGGTTACTGCATCCTTCAAGAACCACAAACCATAATAGTATGTAAACATAATTAAACCAATCATGTGTTCAGGGGTTTCTAAGCACCAAGAACCATTGATTTAGATTACGTTACACTGTTCGTTGATTGGTTCTGCACTTTCCACAAACTAAAAATATACATAACTGAAATATAACATAAAAAATAATAGAGAAGTTGAAAACTCCAAGTTTAAAGAAAACAAACCCTCTTAGCACAATATAAGACTCAATATTTCCATTTATAGGAATTAACATTATTATATGAGAAGTGTAGGCACCACTAGCAGCAAGGCATGGAAATAAATGGGATAATCCACTTTGTTGTTTTAGTTTGAAAAATCCTTAGAAGATTGTTTCCTTTAAATATGGTAAAGCCCAACAAAATATATCATTGCAGAGCATGTTATCTAGGAAATTTGTTTGAATATTGAATGTTTTCAACACTCAATATTACAAAGTGACATGTTTAACACACAAGCATCTCATACTACAAATAATAACTATTTCTCTTGGGTCACTGCATCCTCCAAGAACCACAAACCATAAGAGTATGTAAACATAATCAAACCAATGATGTGTTCAGGGGTTTCTAAGCACCAAGAACCACAAATTTAGATCATGTTACACTGTTCATTGATTGGTTCTACACTTTTCACAAACTAAAAGTATACATAATTGTAATATAACATACAAATTAATAGAGACAAGTTGAAAAACTCCAAGTTAAAAAAAAAACAAACCCTCTTGGCACATTATAAGTCTCAATATTTCCATTTATAGGAATTACCATTATTCTATGAGCAGTGTAGACACCATTCGCAGTAAGGCATGGAAATAAGTGGGACAATCCACTTTGTTGTTTTAGTTTGAAAAAGCCTTAGAATATTGTTTCCTTTAAATATGGTAAAACCCAAAAAAATATATTGTTGCAAAGCATTAGGGCTCCTTCAATTAGCCGATTCAATTTTCCTGTAGAGTGAGCTAGTGGTATGTTCATTCTATTCATCCTTCAACCTTTTCCACTCTAGGGTAGATACATGTACTAATCTAACATTCCAAAACTGTAACAAGGTAAAAGGTAATCCAAATTTAAATTTACTAAATCCAATATGTTGAGCTCCTTTGATCGCAAACGACATGAACCAAGAAAACACTCACTTACAAATCAATTAGTGCAAGGAAAGAAAGCAAACCAATCTATATACCTAGACTTTGGGCCATAATTCAATTATCACTGCTCTTTGAATTCCACCGTGGCCATCTGCGTTATCCAACCAAAGAACCCACAAGAAAGGTTTTCTACTACTTTTGGGTACCTCTCGTAATTATTTGCAGAGCATGGAATTTCTCATACTACCCTGCACTAGATATGTAAATTGAAATTATGTCTATCACGCACTCCATAATATGTCCATAGAAAAAATTTCTGCACCTTGAAGGACTATGAAGACTTTAAAAGTTTGAGGTTCGCTCCATAATAGGTTGCAAAAAAACATAATAATAATAAAATGCATGTGTTGAAATTGAAATTGTGCAACTCGCGCTTTGAGAAGATGATTACCCTTCCTCGTGAAAATTTTGAACCTTCGCAAAGACCCCAATTTAATTTTTGAGCCCATGACTTCCAACAATTTCTGATACTTGGCCCGTTGTGGCTCAGACTCTCCTAAATGGCATGTGGGGAGAGAGTGAAATCATCTAGACATTGGTTTTTCACTACATACATATTTACAAAACAACAAAAATACACAATTCACTCTCCTACCATGTCCTACTTATTTACAAAGAATCAACTATCAGTCATCATGACTCTCACATCTTCCTGACTTTCCCATGAGGGAGTTAAGCCAAATCCGGCTCTGATACCATATTTGAAATTTGAGGAAAAAACATAATACAAAGATTACACACAAAATAATATTAGCATATTTCTTTGCAAAACCAAAATACATCAAACATATATAGTGCTTATGAGATCTAACTGTCTAAACTAGGAGATTGTTTGGTGAGAAAATTTCTCAACAACCAATAAACCCAAACCAAATAACTATTGTAAGTGTTAATTATAATAGGTTTACACATGGAAACAATAAGGAGGTAGTGAAAAATAGAGAAATAAGAAGAGGAGAGTTCATAGGGAGAAGAGTCTTCAACAAAGAGTGGTTTGAGGTGAGCAGAATGATGAAGGGAGGAAACCTAGAAAGTAGGGTTAGGGTTTTATAAGGGAGGGACTAAAAAAAACCCTCTAACAAACCAGAATTTCCCCTATTTAAATATAGAATAAATACAAAGAGCCAACCAAGACAAATAATTTGTTGTAAGTATAGAAGAGAAGAGACCTGAGATGTTAGCTAACTCTCTTGATCGAGATATAAAGATAGATAAGAAAAAAAAGAAACACAAAAAGTGAATAGAGTTAGCCTATAGAAATCACTTACCCCAAATTCCGCAATAGGGAAATGCTATCTTTTATGCAAGTTGAGTGACCTATAATCATAAAATTATTTTAGAGGAAACAATGAGTTGGAAGGAAATGAACTCTATACCATCCCCATTAAAACTAGAGAATGCTACTTGTAAGGTGGAGTGTTCTGTTGCCATCTATCAAGGTTATGGAGGCTGAAATGAAGGTTGAAAATGGACCCAAATCATGTTTGCATGGGTAAGTGAGGTGACACCTCAACAATGAAGAATTTCTATTATATATATATATATATTAATAATTATTATTATATTTAATTGCAAAATAATATTTTAATATTCACCTCAAATATAAAGTTTAATCAATCTTATAAATAAAAATTTCTTTATTTAAAAAAAATTAATATGAAATTTGAGATATCAATATCTTTTTAATTCTGTAATATTTATATTGTAATAACAAAATAAAATTTTAATATTATAATTAATTAAGAGTTCATTTTATTTGAATTTAAGAAAACAAGTAAATAGTCTAAAACCAAAAAATATTTTGCAACATTGAAAACTTAATCACTTATAAACCATTAACACTTCATTTTGAATGACATTTTTTTTAAAAGTAAAGGTAATGAGTTAATTAACATTCATAGATAATACCCCACAAATGGGTTGATTAAGAAATGAAAGGTGGATACACATATTGCTTCCATTCTACTAGCACACACACAAACGAGACATGGTACCATGCCTCCTTAATGATTTATTACATACCATGCAAAGCGCATAAGTTACTATAACACTTCACCGCCTAATTATATCATTAGTTAATATGCTCAGGTATTATACATCAATGGGGTTGGAAAAATGTATAGAAATATTTAGAGAAGTTAATGGAAGGTGTGCTAGGTAATAAGATGAGCCTATTAAGCTATGATCTCACACCAAATTGGCATTCAATTGGAAGTAAGAGGTGGGATTTTGGGTTCAAATCATTTTCTTGGGAGCAATAAATCATCATTTTGCATGGTAAAGGGATTTTCTATGGTGTATTATCTCAGTAATGGAGGTATTCAAGCACCACAAAGCCTACATGTTCTTATTTTTTAATTCCCAACGACTGAAGGTTAGCACTCTCCTTTCCATCGTTAGATTTTCAGGGTGGGTATTCACACATGCTAGTATATTTTCCTAGAAGACACAGAGGAAAACCTAATTATGCTAGGATGTTTGCCTCACCTTCCTCATTGTTTCAACTAACTCTAAGATTTTTTGGAGGTCTCAAGTAAGCCAAGCTCTGACAAAGTTGAAATTTTCATCCCAACTATGAGTTCTTAGGTTTAAAATCATGCTTTCCCTCTTTGGAGGGTTTCCTCCAAACTTTTGTAGCTCGAGGTGGTACATAGGGAGCACATGCTTACATTTATTTCTTCCCTTCAGTCAGATATTTTGATGGTTCTTATATTGATGATTTAGTTAATTTTTCCCCTCTAGGAAACATCTAAGTTAATCAAATTACCACTTTGGTCAAGGCTCAACATAATTCCTATTTGGTGGCATCTCTAGGCTGAGTAAGGGATTGAAAATAATATAAATACTCTAGGACCCAGTGCCATCCATTCTCATCATGCTATCTGTAACAGGACACCTATTAATTTCACCTTGAGGTGGCATCTTGTTTTCACATTTGAAAAACTCTCTCAATTTATATTCATCATGAACCGATGCAGAGTGAGGGTGCATCAAAGTGTGGCTTATTAATAGGAATGGGCGCACTTAAGGGTGCAAGTGAGAGTCGAGGGCTTGGATTCAAGATACTGGCAGCTCACCCCTCGACTGTTTCAAGAGGAAATTACATAAGAAGAGTGGGAACTAGAAGATCAAAGGTGCACTCTCACTACCACACAATTTTTGATAGTGGTAGATTGAGTTTCGGATGCAGGGCATACTAGAGGTTTCTACAACCAGTACATGTAAATTGTAGAAATTTATAGGCACTTCAAATTTCTTTTGGGAAGAGTTCTTGTTAACGAAAATGAAATCAAGGATGGCATCCTTCTAACCTTGAATCAGATGTAGAGATATATGATATCAAAGGATTGAAGGCTTGGATGATTCGATAAGCATATGGGAATCCCACTTGATCTTAGTTTCTCCTAAACAGAAAGAAGGAGCCCATACTAGTTGATGATATTCATTAAGATAATCTAGTTGAATGTCTTTCAATTATCTTGTTTTACTATATCTATGTTTCAGTTCTATAGTTTTTTGGCCAAGTTGGTAGTCATAGTACTTCTATTTTTAGGACTTGATGAATACTCTCTGTTTTGGGATTATGAAACAACTGAAGTTTTGTATCTGGTATGGTTTCCCTAATGGAATACCAAAACAAACTTCTAAAGACACCAGTGTATGCCTTTAATATAAAGGAATAAAAAATATTCACGTTACCAAAAAACATCAACTACACATAGTACCTAATAAAAACCTACCCACCTATAAGCCATTAACACCTCATTTTGAATGAAAATACTTTGTTAAAGTAATGATAATGAGTCAATTAAATTTCACACAACGCCTAATCATACTTATCCTCATTATAATTTGATAACTAAATTATGCTAAATTATATCATCTTTGAAAAAATCAAATTAAATTTTAGAATATAAAATACATATAACTATTATATAAAAAATCATACATATTAAAATATATACCTTCAAATATATTATTCCCAAAAATATTGTAGAAAAAATTCAATATAAACTCTAATGTGTATTTTTTTTATTACCTTTTTAAATTTTATATTAACCACTAGTTTTCTTCTATGTCCCACACATTGTAAATAAACTGTCATTCATTTTCTCAACCATTAAATTTTATTCTTAAATCCATCTTGATTGATCTAGAATAAAATGGTTTAACGATAATATTTATAATAACTTTTATTAATTTTAAATAGGACTCTTAAGTTTGTTTAATGATCTCTAAGTTTTTCATTATTATGTTGATAGGCATGTTTATCTTGGAATAGAGCTTTCATCATTTTAATTTAGTTATTAATAATTAATAAATGAATGGTAGGGATTTAAATTTATGAAATTCATCCTTAGATAGGGTGTTAGGTGTCGAGATGGTGGGGGCCAGGCTACCACCAGCCCACCTAGTCATTCAATAGGGGGACGTGACAGCTCATCCCCTTCGATGTCATAAATCTCATGGAAAAACAAAATATATTGTAATCCTCACACCATGTTTTCATACACTCTCTTCTATCGGCCTCACCCCTATTTAATTGCCCTTGTCTGGAATACCACCACTTGGTTCAATCACCCAGTCCTCCCTCGTGTGAATGCACAGTTGCAATAGTTGAAATATATGGAAAATGATACTCAATACTACTATCTATTTGGTCCTCTCAACTTACAAATTGTCGAGTATTTTCAAACGCCCATAAAAGAGCCACCCATAGGTCCAACACACCCCATTTTTCTCTTGAAGGAAATTGCATGCCCAGGGAAAAATTCTTCCTTCTATTACTCCCATTCATTCTAGATTAAAAAACTAACATGACTCTCAAGCTACCACTAGTTGGAGGTAGAAAGGAAAAATGACTTGTTAGCAGTCTTAAATTCACAACGCATTTTCTTATTTTTTATTTTTTTTTTATTTTTTTTTATTTTTTACAGTTTTACTTGTAGTCGACACTCTAACGCAACCAAGGTTTAATCTCTCCACTTAATAATATTTATCTGAGGAAACTGGCCTATCACAAAGAACTTTCATTTTGAAAAGTTGTACACTCCCTTGAGCGGGTCCTCTTCTGCCTTCTCTTGGTTTAGTGTAGTGGTCTCTCCTCAAAATTTCCTAGCGGAGTATGTTTCTCTTCCTCGACCTATGGTTTTATTTCCTCATCTTTTCACTCTCTATTTTATACCTCTCAAGGATTCTCATTCTCCTTCCCAATATTTTTCTCTTATTGGTACTACCCTCCATTGGCCTTCTCTCTCATTAGCCTTTTTCTTTCCTCCCTAGGTCGTGGTTGAACTCAAGTCTTGGTTTGTTTCACTAACATGGCCCTATATTTCCATCCCTAGCCTCTCTTTCTTCCTTTCATATTATATTTATAGAACCCATCCTTTAGTCCTTTAGCCTAGCCCCCTCCCTCACAATACCACCATGCCTCCCTAGTGAGCCTACATTAGACGAAGCACTACTTATTATCAGGAGCATGCTAGTCGAGGAAGCACAAGAAACAACCAAAAACTGGCAAAAGTTGCTACTCACTTTCAGGATTTGACACTTGGATCCATCTAAGAATAACAAGCTTAAGCTAAGGGGAAAGTAACCACCCAGCATAACCTTCTCTCAGGCACTCAAGTACTTTCTAATTTGTTAGATTGGTTGTTTGACACATGTTACACACGAGGACATTTTAATCAATACATGCATACAATGGACCTATATTGGCACATGAAATTTCTCATGAGAGGGGTTGTAATGGATCAAAATGAACAGTGATATGATCTCCTCCTCTCCACGGAGCATCTACACCTACATATGATAGACCTAGATTAGAGATTGAAGCGAATTGAGAAACACTTTGACATCCCACTCCACTACTATCCACTCACTAGGAAACAACTAGGAGCCAATCTAGGTCATACCTATAGACTCGTATTCCACCCCTTAGATTTATATTTCTATTACGTCTCTAGTTTCTTATTCTTCTAACATTTCTATTTGGTTTCATGGCTCCAAAAGGCCATTGATTAACATATGTATGTCCTATTTTGAATTTTTTGGAAGCTTTTTGTATTCATCCTCCCTTAAAAGAGTGCACTTTTGGATATGGTTAGGCATGCCAAGCGATCGACCAGTCTAAAACTCTTACCTCGTTATGTAATCTTTTGTTTTGAAGGAAATCCAAATTTTACTCCAATAATGATAATAATTTTATGAAATATTCATAAAATATTTTTAGTAGTAGTCATGGATAGAGAGTTGAGATCTATTTCAAAGATTTCTATGCCCTTTTAATATATATATATATATATATATATATATATATATATATATATATATATATATATATATATATATATATATATATATATATATATATATTGCTTATGAAATGAGTTATGGTGTTTTAGCATGTGGTATTGATAAACTATGGTATTAATCATGATATTGCGACAATGCCTATTTACAAGTTAATAATCTCCATGTTTAAGAATCTTTTTACACAATTTTTAAAATGTACATATATTCAACTCATATATTATTTTTTTAATAATAATAATAATAATAATAAAGTTAGTCCTATATAATATTTATTTGGGATATATATATATATATATATATATATATATATATATATATATATATATATATATATATATATATATATATATATAATTTATAATGAGTTATGGTGTTTTAGCATGTGGTATTGATAAACAATGGTATTGATCATGATATTGTGACAATGCCTATTTACAAGTTAATAATATCCATGATTAAGAGTCTTGTTACACATTTTTTTAAATGTGCATATATTCAATTCATATATTATTTTTTTAATAATAATAATAATAAAGTTATCCCCAAGGGTTAGCTCATTTGGTTGAGCCCCCATCGCTAAAGCAGCTTTGCTATTGAGAAGTCATGGGTTCAATTCTCTCGAAACTCTTGAGGTTAGGGTTTGTGGTTGAGGCAATAGGAAGTAATCCCTTTAGGTTGATCTACCTTGTACAAATATTCCATGGACGCAGCAGTCACCGATCTCCAGGGTCTGTGAACCACATAGAAAAATAAAATAAAATAAAAATAAATTTAATGATTTTAATAATTTTTTGTAATCTTAGCAATGTAAGATATATAAAAAATTTAAGTGCGTTGATGCATACCCTGTATTGATTCCCACCAACAATTTAATATGATTGCACTAGTAGTTATTGCATTCTAAGCCTATTATGTTGGATCTAAGTTCGATGATGGTATATAAATGGATGGATATTCAATCATTTCCTATTTGTTAGAAAATACAAAATTAATAGTATCTAATGTTTTTCAATGAAAGTTCTCTTTATATTCATGTGTATTATAATTTCACATGGTACATTCTCTAACGTAAATGCATATTCACATTTCTTTTGTGTGAGTAGAGATTAATGATTGTTTGTGTGAGTAGAGTTGGAATAGTCACTTATCCATGTAGATTCATAGTTGTAGAATGGAGGTGACCTACTATTAGGAGATTTGGAGATTTGGGGAAATATAGTTTATGATTGGGTGGAATGTCCAAAATATATAGTGAGTTGGTGCAATCCTTTGAGAAAGATAAGATTTCTTTGTGCATTTAATCATGTTATGTTTACTCTATTCTTTCTTGACTGGTTTATTGTTCAGTGTTTTTGTTATTACTATGCACTATGCAATGAACGTATTTATGGTTAATTCATATATGTTTTATTTATGGTTTTCATGAGTTTATTTTCCATTGCATACTTCTTGAATCATGTAAATCATACCAGAATTTTGTAATCAGGAAAATAATGCAATTTCTTGATGCACCCTTGAATTTGGGTATATGTTAGTTGCTATCAAATACAAAATTTTAACATGGGTCAACTTAGGGTTGGGTATGTTATGTCGCGGTATCAGAGTAGTGGTTTCAACACTAATAATTCCTATATGGGTTGATATTGCAAATTAATTTGAATTTGTTATTACAAAGTCGAATCTATGTTGAAATTGGGTGAAGATAGTTTAAAATGATGAAAAATATCTAAGATTTAGAATGGAATTCCATGTCATTTGACTATAGTGTGTTTATTTAATGAGTATTGAGTCAAAATCAGTGACGCAAAGCTCATCCCAAAGCTTCCAAGGTGACCTTGTGTATTTTTTTCAAGATTAAGTCACATATACCCATCAATGATCCATATCAAATTTTCAATTTGAAACGGATTGTATAGATTAACTATAGAATTAATCATATTTCTAATTTTTTGTTAAGTGTCAATTTCTAATTTTGTTGATAATTGATGGGGAATTTTGGCATTTGTTGAAAAGGAAGAACTCTAGAGTTTCCAATGGAAGGATTTTGTCGATCACCAATGGTATTTTCAATCATCAAATGAAAAGGAAGAACTCGAACACATTTACCAACTTAATGACAATTGTAACCTCAAAAAAACATTGCTAGCCCAAACAAACCCTATTTTGCACAAAAAAAAACATGAAAAAACACCTTGAAATCGAAAAGTGGTGATGCTACATCACCCTTTTATGGTTAAAATTCCAATGTTTTTCAGCCTGACATTGAAAACCAAAATCATAGTCACAAAAAACCATAAATTTTCAATAATTTTTAATGATGTTGTTAAAAATCAAATAGTTTCTCTTAAAATCTTTAAAATTCTAACATTTTTCAACTATGAAAACAAAACCAAATATCACAACTTGGGAATGATCATGATAATAACCAATATCAACATCTCTGATTAACCGAGCAGGGCCAAAATTGTAGTCTCCATAATGGCATGTATTTCCTAAAATAAAATCTCGTGCTCAAAAATAGTCTTCTCGCACACCTCTTAGCAACAAATAATCAGCACTTGTATATGCATGGTATGGTGTATTCTTCTTCGAAGTTCAAGACTGGCATAGGGTTATTATTTGAGAGTGATTTATTCTATCGAGACCTTTCTTCCGTATCTCTACTCCAAGGATTGCCAAGTGCACCATTAGAAGACTCAACTTCACTACTAGTTATATGATTCACATGTCAATTTTGACAAACCTCATAATCTCCCATTGCTTTGACATTAATAACAATATCTCAACAAATTTAAGTATAAAATAAATTTATATTAAAATTAATAATTAATTAAGTAAAATTAATTAAATAATTGAGAATAAATTATTTAATTAAAATGAAATATATGTCTAGACTTAAAATGTTTTCGATTAAAAAAAAATAACTCATATTAACTTTCTAAATAGACATATATTTTTGTTAAATTTAATATAATAAATCCATTTATTATAAAATCCAGTTTCAATTATAAGTGTTTTAATTCTTACTTATGGTGACAATTAAAATGACCATCATTGTTCAGCAGTAATCACTTTCATATTCAATAAGTCACATTATGATAATGAGAAATTAAACAAATCACTTCCCAACAAATCGACCTCACATTTATGATAATGAGAAAGAGAAGTCAATATATTTTTTTTCAACGAACGCATTTAAGAGAAAGAAGAGAGTAAAGGTTTCAAAAGTCATGCATTGCACGAGCGTATTTAAGGGAAAAAAAGAGAATAAAGGTTGCAAAAGTCATGCATTGTTATGATTAAGGTGAACAGCTTAATAATATTGCAATGTTATGATTTGTTGAACGAACTTGTTCGTTTAATGTTTGTAAACTTTTGTGTTTAATTCAAATAAATTAAATTTATATTATTTAATTATTCAAATTTGATTTTAAATATTAACTTAATATATTAAAATTATTAAATTATTTTTAACATGGATATTGTTATAAATTGTAATTGTTTTTTGTTATTTTAAAATTCATTTTTTTTTGTTAAACTAAAATTACATTAATCAATTCATGATATATGATAAAGATTTTATACAATCTTAGCTAATTATCTGCAAAATTCTATTTGTTGTTGTGACATTTTTTTCTAATTTTAACTATTCTTTCTATGGCAAATGCGAGTGGAGGGAGTGGTAATGTGGAGGGAGTGGTAATACCTCCTAAAACAAGGTTGTATCTAAAGGAACTCATCTGAACCAATATTTAGATTTTACTTCGAATTCATTAGTTTCAAAGTTAGATGGAGATCAACAGAATGACCAAAATTCAGTTGGTCAATCTAGCAAATGGAGCCTTGTTATTTGCTTACCTGAAGCATATGTTGATCGTAATTTTGAGGTGCACACAAATCGGATTGTTCAATATATACAGTTTATGCAAGATCATGCCCTTATTGGTAATTTTTTTGGAATATGGTCATCTGAAAATCCCTAACCAATTGGGTATACAATAAATGGAAGCCTAAAGGCTAGACCAAGCTAGAACTGGGAGCAAAGGGCTTCTTTACTATTTTCTTTCACAAGTTTGGAGGATCAAAATCGTGTTTTCGAAAATGGCCCATATTTTTTTTATTCTGCAAGACTCTACTTGTGGTTTTAGATAGAGAGATTTGTCCTTGATAAAGAACATTTCACAGTGAAACTCGTATGGATTCATATGTATTCACTATCGTAGGATTTTTGGACGAGGAAACACAAGTAAGAATTTGGAATGCGCCGGGGCACTTTGTCAAGATATCTAAAGCAACCAAATAAGTAAAACATATATCCTATGCATGAATATGTGTCTAAATGAACATTTCAAAGCCTCTTCTGAAAATATATAGATATATACTACTAGGATGAATTGTTGAAGCAAACACTCAATTATGAACATGTTCCTTTTAGGTGTCGACGGTGCCATGAATATGGCCATTTATACCACATTTTCCCCATAGTATCCTTGAATAAAAACATTAATCCCTCTTTGACACAATATAATGAAGGGTTCAATGTGCTAGAATGAAGTCACCATAACCCTAAACCCACCCACACACCTCAAAATCCCCATGAGTTTAAAGGGGAGAATGTGAAAGGACCAGCTCTAAACAAGTATGATCCAATCACATCTCTAGAAACCCCTAACCCCCTCACATCTAAGAAGTCCCTGAAGGTTCAAATGAAAGACCCATTGAGCCCTCCTTCCTCTTTGGTTAGGCTACCTCCATTATCTGATTCCTTATTGCCTTTGCACGTAATCCTACAACCTTCGACCCAGTCAACCTCAAATTTTTCTAATCTATTATGAAGCCAGCTCACAAAATAGAAGAAAAGATAGATCAACGACTTAAAAATTAGCCTCTTCGAGGGGGAAATCTCCTTTACATTAAATAAATGAACAATTCTTGGATGATTAAAATGAAAAAACCTCCTTTCTATATATAAGAGTGTAAGGGGTCACAATATAATAAGAGCCTACATAACAATAATGATGTAAGGGCACAAAAATAACAATAGTGGGCTTCTATGAGGCAAAATAATAAAAATATGGGGACTACATGTGCACAACAATAACAATAAGGGGGATACAATATCAATAATAATAAGGGGCTACACTAGTATTATAGGGACGTAAAATTCCCCTCTCCTTTAAAAAATTGTTGTCCTCAATGCTTAAGTAGTTTTGGATGCTTTTGTATAAAATTCTCATCCTCCCATGTGGAATCTTCAACGGGTAATTTCTTCCACTTGATGAGATACTCTAAAATTGATCGATTTCATAGTTGTTGAGTTCATGTTTCCGTGACTGCTTCATGTTCCAATATGATTTTTCCTTCCTCGACAAGTTTTGGAAATATTGTTTGAACTAGGAGCTTGTCACCTATAACCTTCCTTAAGCATTAAACATGGAAAACTAAGTGCAATTGGGAAGATGTAGGAACCTCCAATTTGTATACCATAGTACCAATATTTTGTGTTGGGTGTGTGGTATATTATTTCCACGACTAGTCGCACATGCGGGGGGGGGGTCACAGGGTGGTTTGGAGGGGGGCGATAGCCCCCCTGCAAGGGGTCTGGGGCAACACCCCGGGAAAAAAAAATTTGGACCCTATATTAGGTGGGTGGACCTAATTATATTTTTTTGCATGGTTTTGCACATGGTTTTGGTCATGATGGTTTTCTTTCCATGGTATTTTGTAGATCTGGTAAAGAGAACTATAATTTTGTTCTAATCCAGGGTCAGTGGATTGGGGTTTATGAATGATTCAACATGTATTATATTTATTGTAACATTGAAAGGAATATAATGAAAACTCAATATGGTAGTCTCGATTTTTGGATCCAGGGGAAAATATTTGTGTATATGTGTTTTATGTTTATGTTTGCGCCATTTTTTATTTTTATTTTTTTAAGAATTAGTTTGCAGGTAATTTCTGTATATGGTTAAAACCTAAATTTTGCAACACCTTCTAAGGACCATATTACTTTGGTGATAATTTATTATCCTTCTTATCTTGTTTGAGGGACATTTTTTTTTATGATTCTAGTTGTAAAAATACCCAATCGCCTACATCAAAACTTCTTTCGTTGCAATGATAACCTACGTGTTTGTTTCATTTGATTTTGCGCCAAAGTGAGGTTATCCTTTAAGCTCGATGTGATATTCCACTTCTTGAACCTTAGAATTTTCTCTTAAAGATGATGTGATGGACAGTGGATGATATCCATAAAATACCATAAATGGGGTCATTTTTGCTGCAGTATGGAAGGAAGTGGTATACCACCATTCAACCAGAGGTAACCAGTTGACCCATTGTGTTTATTTTTTAGATACAAAGAAATGAATATATCCTTCCAAACATTTGTTCACTATCTCAGTTTACCCATAAGATTGAGGATGATAAGATGAGCTATGAGCTAATTGAGTACCCAACAAGAAAATAAATTCATCCAAAAAATTTCTAGTGAAAATGGGATCTATGTCGCTTAAAATAATATTTGGGTTTACATGTAGCTTTTGAATTGTTTCCATAAATGAAGTAGCAATCGTACTCACTTTAAATGGATAAGATAATGCACAAAAGTGTGCATACTTGGTAATTATATCAACTACCACCATGATGACACTCTTTCATTCGGACTTGGGTAAACTTGTGATAAAATCCATTGAAACCTCCTCGCAATATTGAATTGGAATGGATAAGGGTTGTAACAAACTCGGGGCCTTAATTGTCTCAACTTTATTTTGTTGGAAAACTAAACATTCTGCCAAAAAATTTTGAATATCAGATTTAAGGTCATCCCAAAAAAATCCTTCTTGACCTTATGGTATGTTTTTTAAAATACCGTGTGCCCTCCTAAGGCAGAGGTGTGAAATTCCAAAATAATATTTTCTTTTTGTTGGGAATTATTACAAATATATAAGCAATATTTGTACCATAATGAATCATTTTTCCAGCTAAATATATCATATGTACTAGGATCTTACTGCAACTTTTGAATGAGTGTCCACACTTCCTCATCATTCTTCCATTCATCCCTTGCTCCAGTTATCCAATCTTGTTGGATAATAGAAATGGCACAAAAAAATGATTCCACATCCTCATCCTTTCTTGAGAGTGCATATGCAACAACATTTTTCTTCCATTTTTTGTAGATGATTTCAAGTTCATAACCCAACATTTGTGTGACCCATTTTTTCTACTCTTCTGAAGATAATATTTGTTCCAAAAATTATTTAAGAATATCACGATATGTATTTACCTTGAAGTGTCTTCCCATTAGGTAAGGTCTCCATTTCTTTAGTGCATGTAGTATTGCCAACATTTCCTTCTCATAAATAGGTTTGTGTATATACTTTCCTTTGATTGTATGACTTTCAAAAGAAATGGGTCTTCCTTCTTGGATTAAAACAACACCAATTCAATTTCATGGGGCATCGCATTCCACAATAAATATTTTTGTGAAGTCTAGCATAGCTAAGACCAGTGCTTGGCACATTTCCTCTTTAAGATGTTAAAAGGCCTTAGTTTCTTTTGGAATCCAATAAAATGCATCTTTCTTTAGTAATGTTGTTATATGTGTTGTTATTCTCCCATAATTCTTAACAAACTTGCGATAATACCCTGTCAACCCAAGAAATCCTCGCATATGCTTTATGGTTGTGGGGATTTTCCATTCCTTAATGGATTTAATTTTTTTAGGGTCTACCTTAACACCCTCATGAGATACAATATGACCCAAATATTCCACCTCTTGTACTCCAAAGAAACATTTGGAGGTTTTTTCATATAATTGTTTCTCCTCCAATAGTTTTAGTACCCTATCAAAATGTTGAACATGATCCTTCTAAGACTTGTTGTAGATTATTATATCATAAAAAAATACTAACACAAATTTTCTAAGGAAGGGTTTGAAAACTGAATTAATCAAACCTTGAAATGTATAAGTGTTATAAAATTAGCTCCAAAAATAGAAGAAAAGATAGATCAACGCCTTAGAAATCAACCACTTCGAGGGGCAACCTCCTTTACATTACATAAATGAAAAAGTATTGGATGGTTCAAATGAAAAAACCTCCTTTCTATATATAGGAGTCCATAGGATCGCAATATAATCATAGTCGGCCTAACAATAATAATGTAAGGGCACAGCAATAACAATAGTGGGGTTTTATGGGGCATAATAATAAAAATATGGGGACTATAGGGGTACAACGATAAAAATAAGGGGGCTACACTAACAACAATAAGGGACTACACTAGTAATATAGGGACCTAACATGCCCCTCTCCTTCAAACAAGTTTTGTCCTCAATGCTTGATTATTTCTTGATGCTTCTGTATAAAATTCACATCCTCCCATGTGGAATCTTCAATGGGTAAGTTATTACACTTGTTGAGATACTCTGAAATTGATCGATTTCGTAGTTGTCGAGTTCTTTTTTTTGTGACTACTTCAGAACTTATTTCACTGTGATGTTGATCTTCATGTTGTTTTATTCGATTCTACACCAAAGTTAGGTTATCCTCTGAGAGTTGGAGAACTTTTGGTTGATGCTTGATGTAATATTCAAATACTTTATCATCCATATTAGCTTTCATTTGATCCTTCAAAACATCCAAATTAGCCTTTATTTCTGCTTTTAAAGCATCTATGTCATCTTTGATTTCTCTTTGTAAGATCGAAATTTGTTGCATTTGGTACTGTAATTTTGATATATCATACTGCAATTCTTCCTTTTCATGCGTCATAATATATATTTTTGAGGGATTAATGGGTGTGGAATTATTTTTGGGAAGCATTATATAACCCAATACTAATATCTATGCTTCAAAATGCCCTTAGAATCACTTCAAACTGATTTTTCAAACAAATGTTATGCAAACTTGTTTAAAATATACACACATTTTTCTTACTTTTTAGGAGGTCTATATTGAACCTAATTTATCTCTGTTATTTTAAATCTTCAAGATCTGAATTTTTATCATGTATTAGCCCTCTGCGTCCTCTTTCGAATGCCACAGGTTAGACCTAATTTGTATTCTTCAAGGCAAAGTTTTTCCCAATCTCTCGCAATGACCTAATTATGGACTGGTTCAGTAGATTGAACTTGTAAGGCGTGCCACGAGTCATGCTTTCCTCCTTCAGCTTTGAAATTGATATATATTAAACTACATTCCGTTTAATTTTGACCACTTTTTACATAATTCCAATCTGATGCTCAGAGAGATAGTTATGAATATTTTCCCAAGGTCACCTCTTTAAGATGAAATGCGGGTGCCTAAAAAAACCCTAACTTCCACAGGTCGACATATCTCTGAAACTATTGCGAACCAAGATCTGAAATTTTTACAGGACGTTCATCAGGATTTCTTCACAAATGGGTTTTGGTTTTAGCGTCTAAACCTTTGTAGAAAAAAATTACAGCGCAAATTCGACGATGACCTGTTTGAAGCAACGAAACCCTAGAATCCAAAGATCTGATACCAAATGTTATGAAACCAGCTCCAAAAATAGAAGAAAAGCGAGATCAACGCCTTATAAATCAGCCACTTCGAGGGGGAAACCTCCTTTACATTACATAAATGAACAATTCTTGGATGATTCAAATGACAATACCTCCTTTCTATATATAGGAGTCTATGGGGTCACAATATAATCCTAGCCGACCTAACAATAATAATGTAAGGGCACAACAATAACAATAGTGAGGTTTTACGGGGCACAATAATAAAAATATGGGGACTACAGGGGTACAAAAATAACAATAAGGGGGCTACATTAACAACGATAAGGGACTACACTAGTAATATAGGGACCTAACAATAAGGTGCATTGGTAACGCCAAAAGGCATGACCAAATATTCATAATGACCCTCATGAGTTATAAATGTTGTTTTCAGAATGTCTTTAAACTTAATTCTAATTTGATGATATCCTGAACGAAGATCCAACTTGGTGAAGCAAATTTCTCCATGTAATTCATCCAATAATGCATCAACGATAGGAATGGGAAATTTATCTTTAATAATGAGCTTGTTGAGCTCCCTATAATCCAGACACAAGCGCCATGATCCATCCTTCTTGGGCACCAACACTACTAGAGCAGAGAAATAACTTTGACTAGGTTTAATTATACCGGCCTCTAGCATTTATGAAACCATACGTTCAATTTCATTTTTTTGGGCATAGGGATATCTATAAGGCCTAATGTTGGAGGAAAAATTCTTGGAATGAAATGAATAGTAGGATCATGATCACGAATAGGTGAGAGGCCTTTGGGAGTCTCAAATACCTTTGGATGATTCTCTAATACTTTTTGGAGATTTGGATAAATAGATGATTTCGATTTTTGAACCTCTAGTGAGCATAATTGTGCAATTATGCCTCATTGTTATTTTTTAAAACATGTGTCAAGCCATTAGTGTTGATTATATTTCCTGATTTTCCTTGCAATACCCCTTAATTCAACTTCCTTTCCTTCCCAAAAAAAATTCAAGAAAATTTATTGAAAATTAAAAGCTATCGTACCCAAATATTGTAACCATTGAACTCCTAGTACAACATCAGCACCACCCATTGGAATGGAAAGAATTGGACTACTCAATACATATTCCCTCATGGTTAGCATTATATTATGGCACTTCCAGAGCAATTTATAGTTTCTCCATTTGAAACCATCACTTGACACTCTGGTGTTGGGTATATGAAGCAATTCAATTCCTTGGATATCTTACAATGAATAACATTATGGGTACTACCTGAATAAATCAAAACTAATTACCTTTTTCTTCTTGATATGTCCTTCTATCTTGAGAGTTTGGGGAGTGGTAATTCATGCCAATGCATTACAAGATATGGTCGGATTCATTTCTTCTTTCTCTAGGGTTGGTTCTTGGTGTGTATCCTCTTCTTTTGAAGTTTCTTATTCCTTATCTTCCCCCTCTTCACAATCTATGTAAAATAATTTCTTCTTAGCACACTTATGACCTTTAGTGTATTTTCTATCACAACTATAACAAATCCCTTTTTCTCTTTTTTCTTCCAATTGTTGGGGTGTCAGCCTTGTTGGTTATGGAAGGCTAGGAGTAGTAACACTTCCATATTTCTAGTTGTGAGTGGTAGGATTTCTTGTTTCCATAATTTTTCTTTCAATTTTTCTTTCTAACCTGAATGCCTTCTCCAATGAATCAGGTTCCCAAAGGTGAACCTCATGTTGGATGTTATCCTTTAAATTCCCTACACTAGTATTATATGGACCTAACATAATCAACCACATTATCCCCTTATATTCCTTCACGTTGTGCCTAAAGGGATGGAGCCACATCCAGATCAAGAAGAAGGCATAGATTTGGTTTCACTTAATCTTCCAAAAATAACAAAGGCGTGGAAACTTGAGAATATGTTTACACTCCCAGAGCACCAAATATGTCTACTAGGAAAATCCTATCTTAATTATCGACATAATTTAGCAAGTTCAAGTTAATAATGTTAGGAAGTGGATGATTGGGAGTCCATAATCATTCACTAAAGGACCCAACAAAACCACAAAGGAAGGAAATAAAGTGATGTTGAAATATAAACTTAGTATTGTTGGATGAGATCAAAGGCACATTATTCAACTTAAGTCTCGTTAGGGGTATCCCAAAGGCATTTCATGGTTCTAAAAAACCTCAACATCTCATGGAATGTGAAGGGACTTGATAGTAAAGGTAAAAAAGGGGTCCTTAGAGAAAAATGGAAAGAAGAGCATCCTTCAATAATGTTAATCTGGGAAACCAAATTATCAGGTGAGATCATTTCTAATATTATTATCAAATGGGGAAAGAACTACTAGGGAGTCACAATAAATTCATAAGGTTACTTTGGGGGCATGGATATCATATGGAACAAGCAATATATCTAGGTTACAAACATGTTTTCTTCCTTTTACATCATGACTATTTAGGTTTAGTTTATAAATATATGGGAGTATTTCCTTATATCAAATGTCTATGAACCAAATATCCCATATAAAAAATATGTGTTCCTCTCAACTATTGCCAACACAAGAAAATTACTCTCTCCATCTCCATGGATAGTTGGGGGATAATTTAACATTATTAATTCACTTGCGGGGGGAGAAAGGTGAAATTAGGCGAATGGAGGAAAAGGATATGTTTTTTCAGGTGACAATCAATGTAGTGCATATGGTGGAGATAGATACAAAGAATAATATATATATACTTAGAATAACAAGAGGGGTGGTCAGCATCAAGTTTCCTCTAAATTGGACTAATTTTTCATATATGAGAATATCATGAGTTGGGACTTATTTATAGGGGCAACCATACTACCAAACCATGGATCAAATCATTGGGAAATAAGCCTAAATATAAAATATAAGTCAAGATTGTGTAACCATCCCTTAAAATTCCATAATTTTTGGCTCTATCACCCAGAATTCGAATATAACATCCAATAGTTGTGGGAGGAACTATAAGTCATAAAAGGCTTGAAGATGTTCAGGGTATTTAAAAAAATTAAGCACATTAAATGGAAGTTGAAATGGTGGAATAAGGGATGGGTTGGAAATTCCCTGATGGGGGTGGGTAGCCATGCGGCAGATCATTTTCAAGGCGGGGGGGGTGTGCCCGCCACTACACTTAGTCCATTTTTCATTAAGTGGGGGGTGGTGTGGCCTGTCCCTCTTCATTTTGTAACTTGTAAAATTAATATGTCTTGAAATGGTGAGGATTATAACGGATTGATCATTTTTTTAGGCTATGGTGAAAGGTGGGAGTATGTACCCCAAAGTGCACAAATTATTTGGTGTGGGTCGGATTTTCCTCCCCCCTATAGAGCCATGATAAGGATCATTGTTGTGACTCCCTTTCAAAATTCTATATTTGGAGAGGGGAAGATGTGTTTTAGATTTGGAATGTAGAAGGGTGTGTGACATTCGGGGGGCATAATGACAACAATACCTTGCTTTTCTATAACGTCTTAGGAGATGATGGCCAGGAGGGTGATGATGTACTTGGTAGGTTTGTGGGCTCAAAATTTGTAGTGATTTTTTGAGTTGGAATCTTGGACGAATATAGGAGTTGGTGTGGGTACAATTGGAGTTCATTAATGATGAGCTTCTCATTTTTTGCAATTAATTGTGGATTTTAACAAGTAATGTTTATTATTATACCTAACCTTGAATATTTTTTTTCTTATGTTGGTTACTGTCATGTTTTTGCTTTCTTGGAGGGGTGTATGTGGTGGTTTGTTGATATTGTGGTTTCCTTGAGTGGGGAAGCTTTGGGAATTTTCCATCTATTTTTTATGATTACAAACATAATGGTTTGTTGGTTTTATCCCTTGGTGATTGGTTTGGAAGGTGAGGGTGGGTTGGAGTGATTATGTATCGACCACTGTTCGAGTAGTATGGTAGTAATCATGGTAGGTTAGGTTGTCTATAGTCGGTAAATGTAGAGGGGAGGGTATTTTATCCTACTTAACCGATTTCAGCATTTGAACTGGAGGAGGGGTTGATGGGATGTGGTCTTTGGGATTGGTGGTGCTTCTTTCTTTGGAATTTGGAAGATAAATCTTTTGTGGTAGGTTTTATGCGTCACTAGGTTGTTCGTGGGAATTAGGGGGCTGGTGGAAATGGCCATCCCCATTGGTCACAAGCACAGGAGGCTGCGACTAAGTATTTCTTAGAAACCTTGTATAACACTCAGGTAGAGATTCAAAGACTTAAGAAACAAGTTGCATGATATTGGAATCCATATTCTGATTCTAAACTCTTACAGGAGGTGTCCCATTGGCTTTTGGACCATGGTTACACTAGGGGAAGAAGGAGCTAGTATATGCATTTGGTTAAATTCCATTGACAGTTGAAGACTCTACTGGGATGGGTTTTAAAGGAAAAATATGAAGATTGGAACAATATTATTTCCTTTCTCAATGATATCCAATGCAATCAATGGAAGAAACAGGTTTTTCTAGACATATCAGAAGCTTGCTTCAATCACATTGAGATCTACATCTAATGTGAGTTTAAGCCCCATATGCCTCATGTTTCATGTGTGAATAATACAACTCCATTGTCATCATTGAATGCTTGATATTAATTTTATGTTATGGTTAAGTTACTATAAGATCCTTTTCTGATTTGTTCTTATGTTTAGTAGTTGTTCCATAGTTTTATGTAGACAATTTGAACCAACCAACAATCATGGTTTCCTATTTAGGGAGAGTGAGGCCAGTACTTTTGACAATTGGATCTACAATGATGTAATTTGATTTTTGGAGGTAATATAATTAATTTACAAAAAAGGAACAAAATTTTAATATCCTAGAGGAGAAAAACAAATTAGAACAAAAAATGGAGGAAAACTAGCAAGAGGTGACATTATTTTGTAGATCTAATAACTTAATCAAAGCAGATGTAAAAAATTTATAGGAGTTATAGGAGAGGAGAAAATAGGAAGATATTTTGTGGAAACAAAAAATCCCATATCAAATGGTTGCAAGAAGAAGAAAGAAATACATCATTATTTTACAAGTCAATGTTGCAGCACAAGACTACAACTAGATCTCTTCACTAATAGACTCAGATGGTAGGAAATAAGAGACCCACTAAAATATATCACATGATTTTTTATAGTTCTTCCATAATATACTTTCTAAGCCCACAGGCATTAGAACTAGGGATATCCAAAACATATCAAGGTATATACCTTGGTTAATTATTATAGACCAAAACGAATTTCTTCTCAAGAAGATACACTATGAAGAGGTGGAATCTATAGTTAAGGTGATGCCCCATAACAAAGCTTCAATACTAGATGGATTTAATGTGGAATTTTTTCAATCATGTTGGTTAATCATTGAGGGAAATATGTGGAAAGCAGTTGAGGAGTATAGGAATTTTGGTTCAATCCTTAGAGCAATGAGCACTACTTTCTTGACTTTAGTGCCCAAGAAAGAGAAAGTGGAGGGACCCAATGGCTATAGGCCCATTTCATTGTGAAATGTGATATAAAAGGTAATTACTAGGACAATAGCCAAAAAACTCCAGCCATTCATCATTAATATTATATCTCTAGAGAAGATGGGATTTGTAGAGGGGAAAGAAACTTTAGATGGAATTATGGTTGCACATGAAGTGATCCATTCTATGAGGATCATAAAGAGACATGGAATGATGATTATATTAGATTTATCCAAAGCATATGGTAATCTTAAAAGGAACTAATTTTTTATTATACTTCATGCCTATGGCTTTGAAAAATAATGGATTGAATGGATCTACAATCTTATAGCCCTATATTTTTTATGAGTTCTAGTAAATGAATCTAGATCTTCCCCCTTCACTTCCTCTCAAGGGATCATGCAAGGTGACCCTCTCTCACCATTCCTATTCATCTTAGTAGTTTAGGGTTTGGGGAGATTATTCAAGGCAAGGGCATCTGGAAACAAACTATCTAGCCTTCAACTATGTGGAAAGGACCTCCCTTTGACCCACCAATAATTTGTTGATGATACAATGGGCTTGGGAAAACCAAAAATACATGAAACTCACATCTTCAATGATATTCTTGATGTGTTTATATAGCTTCAGGTATGGATATGGATGTGTTTCTATAGCCTTAGGTCTTCATCCTCGTGGGCACAAGCCTAAACCCCCTACCGATCATCCTCATATATTAGAAAACATTAGCCAAACCCAATCATTCATTTCTAGCTTGACCCATTGCCTAGTGGAGCATAGAATGTTCATAGCATTATCATGCTATAAGTATAAAACATTCATCTCATATGACCCTCATAGAGTTCTTAAGAATCAATGCATGTTCTTTAAGAGAATCTATTCTTCTGAGCATGCATGTGCTCCTATGTTGTTTAATTGAAAAATATATTTTTTTCATCCATTGTTACCCAATATCCCATGTGGCACATTTTCCCCATTCAATGATCCATTTGAGAAGAAATTTTAAGACTGATTGAGGAGGTATTAGAGGAGGGTTTACATCATGTTTCATCAGTTCCACATTTGTTTGCAAAAAATATTTTTTTTTGTATTTCATAATTTTTAAATTATAAAAACAAATAATTTGTTTTTGTCTTTGAAGGAAGCATATTTAAATTTCATGGATCTTTCACTAAAGAAAACCAAAAGCCATCATCGCCAAATGAAAAAAAATCGAACCCCAACCTACAACCAATAAATGTAAACTTTGAAATTGATGTAGGGTTGGGGTCATTAAAAATCCTTATAAAAGATTTACGAAACACCAAAGAGCTCTCACACCTTTTAGTATCCATATAATTTAATATCATTATTACTTATATTTTTAATACTTAAAGCTAATAACATATTGAATGATTTTACTATTATAGAATTCTTCTAAATAGAAACCAAGGAGAGATGTTATTTCAAAGCAATATTTGATGATCTTATTTTAACCTTAAAACTTCATACAGAAACATATTTGCGTGGATGGCTACACCTACCAAGATTTTGTAGACAAATAGAAGAATAGTTGGTTCATAATTTTTAACAAACCTCCCAACAATAATATAGAACTCCCTTTTGTATTTTAATGTCGTAAGTTGTTCCCATTTTATAAAAATTGCCCCATATTCCACCTTGTACAGGTCTACACCATCAGATTCAGTGTTGGACAATTGAATAATTTTCAACCATTAGATTCCACCACTGAATCTTGAACTTTCAACCAACTCCTTGATTTAATCCATCTGATGTGAATTCTTTCAACCAAGACTACCACTTTCTAGGGTTTCTAACGACTTCCTTCTGATCCTTTTCGACCATTTTCATAAGGGTTTCTATTTACTTCCTTCTAATCCCTTTCATCTATTTTCATAATGGCAGGGAAAAATTTTGTTTTGAGCATGGATGGAATGGTTGATGCTATTCTTGTTTTCCTCGAGAAAGGTTCAGGTCTTCGACGTCATCGTTTAGGAATAAAAGGGTCTACACTCTTGCTAAGAAAGGGAGTATTTGATTTAGTTCGACTCCTACTTAAATCTTGTTTCTATGCTTTTCTTTATATATAAATTCCTATCGTCTTAATTCCTTTTATACTTTTCTTTAAAGGAATGGACGAGAATCCTACCCTACCTAGAAATTTTGCAAGTATAACTAGCAAACCGTGTTGTGGTTATTCATATGTTTAGTTCTTACACAAGAATTTATTTTTAATGATATAACTTCATTGTTTTCTTCTGGCTGCATGTTGGATCATTGGTAGCTTCAACTTCTTCTGCATGGTTGCTTCCACATAGAAAAATTAGGTTCTTGAATTAAGTTAACTATACTTCTTGAGCTCCCATTTAGAGTTTCAAGTTTCTTTAGTGGGGAAGCTTATTTTTAAAATATTAATAAGAAAAACCCTAACTTATTAGAATGCTTCTTGGTTGCTATAATTCTCCTTAATTACTATAATCTCTTAAGCTAAGGGGGATTTGATGGTTTATATATTCATCCTTAACATGTCGATATAGATTAATGATGTTTCTATTATATGATCAATTTACACATTGCATTCTATAATCATGGATTTCTATGTGTGTCTAGGATTCTCTACAAGTTTATTCTTGTGTTTCTGTTCTAATCTTGTATTTTATTGGTTATTGCAGATTGCAGGATTTATGTTTGGAGCATTTTCTCCTCATTGTCTCCCTTTATATATGGGGACAAGCATTTGTGTGGTCAATATTTGGGATTCCAACCTCTGTAACTTTGTATTTGATTATTACAATAATGAGAAAACATTAAAACACTACCAATGATAGGATATGTCATACCACCCGCAAAAAAATAGGTAATGAGTTCGTGAATCGGCGTACCTTCTTTTTTTCTCAGTTCGGCCCTCAAGTCTACTAAAATTTTTAAGAGAGACCCCAACTTCACCATATTGCTTAGTCTTTGAATTTTTGGAAAGTTGAATCGACTAACTAATACCCCTGTGTCTGTTGGTATCTCGGGATTGTCTGACCAATGGCTACCATGGAAATGACCAGGGCATGTTGAACGTGGAAGAAAAGGAAAATGATGAAGCTGAAGGGTCGAGATTGAGGGAGGGTGAAAATAAACACATGAAAGAGGCAGATTTGGACAAATTTTCAATCCATGAAATAGTCGATTACATTTATCAGAAACCCATCCCAGAAGAATGTTCTTGCATATCCATTCCATTTCATCCAACAGAAAATAATGACTGGAAAGATTTGATGATGAGATATTTGAGTTCTAAAGAGAAGGAAGATAGAGAAGTGTGATTCATGGCTTTTGATGCCCTAGAAAATTACATGCATTTGGATTCCCAGGAAAACTACATATCTTCTAAAATCGTGAAAGCCAAGGGTGTGCATGTTAGATATGGGGCAGGTTATTTAATAGTGTTAATGGTAATAGAAATTTTCTTAAACCTGCAACTAAATGGTTGGTTTAGAATGGATGGTTTCTCTATTTCTCTATTGGAAAAAAGGGAATATGGGACTACCTAGTTGACAGTAGAGGAAATGGGTTCACCATCCATGCATTTGTAACCAATGCTCAGGTCAAGTCATCACAAGTCTAGTTTGTTAACACCAACACAGAACACATGGATGTTTTCCAACTACTTACCTTGAGAGGTAATTTTTTAAGTCTCATAACCTTTTTCATTATAGGTGCTTTTGTGAACTTGATTTGATTTTTTGGTCGAGCTTTGCTCGATGCAATTGAAGGTAATGTTGTAAAATGGCATTACATGCCACTCTCTAAACCTAGTGTAGCTATTATTATGGTTTCCATTGTTATTGTTTTCTGCATGGACTGTATCGCTTTGTATTTTGGGAGATTTCATATACAATATCCTTTGATTAGAAGAAAATCAGATCCTAGAGAGATGGTTCCTCGTAGAGATCCTTTGAATAGAGAAGGGTTAGTTTCCAGGAAGCCATTTTCTTTTATTGTTGTATGTGTAGTGATAGTATTAGATATTATATTCATTTTATTATGTAGCATAGTAGAAGTAGTATGGGGAATAAAATGTTTTGGAAGATGGATATACAATGCTCTAAAAGGCCTAGTTTTGGTTGTATACGTTGTGATAGTATTGGAGATTGTATGCATTGTGTTATGACAAATAGTAGCATTATTTTGTGTAATAAAAGGTGTTAGCATATGGATATATAGTGCTATACAAGGTCGGGTTTGCGTGAAGTAGGTAGGAGATAGTTACGTGCTTGGTGAGCTTGTTTCAAAATATGATTCCATCCCAATTATTACCATTGTCTATGAGACAAAGAAAAGTGCATATCCTTGTGAGAAATGGAATGAAAATGGAATTCAAGTGTACTCTTTTGCATTATTTCTCAATTTATTCATAGTTGGAGTTCGGGGCAAGTGGGCCTACATAAGCAAGAACAACTTAATTCTAACAAATATTTTTCTTAAAAATGTTTAGGGCCTGAAACACAAAGTCAAATGTTTGTTCTGGAATGCATTGTATAGTTAGTTTTGCGTGAGTTTCATCTTGTCACTGCATTATTTTATGGTTCATTTTGTGTTACTTTCATATTTTGACATTTACTTTTGTTATCATCAGTTTCTTTCAACTTGTATCTTTCACAAAATCAATTTCAAAAATGCATGTGAATTACCTTATTGGAATAAAGGTTTTTCCTATTTATGATGTGTATTTGTTGTCTTTAAGTAACTTTTTTATAAATATGGTATGGTGTACTTTTGAGAATAGGAGATATAATCCATGATGTGATTAATGTATCTTAGACAAACTTATCATAATTTATTTATTTATTATTACTATTGAGTTGTAAGAAAGAGATTTTGAGATTAATCAAAATCTCAATCTAACCAATTTAGGAAAAGAGAAAAACCCAGCCAAATATTTCATAACAAAATAAACAACCCAAGTATTAAAAATCTTCTGAAGATTCATTATTGAGTTTTAAAATTTAAGGGAATTAACCATAGGTAGTGTATTGAAGATTTAATACCTCCTATTGCAATTAGGCTCACATTTGAGGTGGAAAAGTGGTTGTTCATTCTTATCATGTTTGTGTCATCTCTAAGTGAGATGGTTTATTGTGTATGACAAAATAAGGAGTGGCTTATACCTATTCACATGTTAGGTAACATTTATCTTGTAAGAATTTTGAAGGAAAGCACAGTTGAATTATCATATAATCTTTAGGTGATCTCATTAAAAAAGTATGTTGCTCCTTATATGTTGATTATGCCTAATCTAGACTATGATAGCCCATGGGGTTTCTTTGATGGGGCCAACCAAGAGCATCAACCTAGGTGTGTGATTGGTGGTGTTTTTTATATAAATTAATTTCAATTGATTCATATCTGATATACTTTGGCTCCTGGTTCCAATTAAAAGGTCAAGTTATCAACATTGTTTGTTGTTCTTTATTTGGAAAGTGCTTGTGGTTTGAAGAGATTGCAAGTGATGGAAATCACAAATATTTTTTGACCTGGCTAACGCAAGTTTTCTATGTGGAATGTGCGGCTTCAATCCTTGAGGTCTCAAATTTGGCAGCACATTCAGGAGCTATAATGGTCATCCTTCACCCAAATTTATCGTGAGCTCAATCAGCTAGCAGATAAGATCTCTAAGGAGGCATTCGAGTAGCTAGGTGGCTCTTTTCCTGTATATAAATTTGTTGATGTCTAGGAATTCAAAGGCATGGAATTTCTACTTTAAGTCTTAATTTTGGTCTGATGGTCTGTTTTTTTATATTGGTTGAAGTTATAGAGTATATCATCATGTGTCTTATGGTTTCATATGACTCTTGGATAAAAAATGTAGAAATTATACAAACATATGTATATCAATGGATTCAATCTGATCAAGCAATGTACTAAAGCTAGATACTGCTCAAAACCCCTCTATCTTCTATTGTATATTCACCATGGAATCATGAAACAATTACAATGCACTCTTCTGACAAGAGTCTCCTGCACTCTCACAATTGTCTCACACTATCCCAGACAAAATTGACCAACACTTGCCAATTCTTAGCCTCTAAACAACCTGCCTTTCTTGAACAATTCTTGATGAATGAAATCCCCGTTCTTTTGGAATTTTGGCCTTCCAAAACTGGGCAAGGATCATGGGAAATCCAATGGATGTCTGGTTGCATGTGTGCAACCTACTAATCACACAACTGATAGTTAACATCCCTTTAACCTTTTTATCAACTGGTTCTCCACTGGAATTTGCATGCATGCAGCTATTAATAGTAAATCATCAGTTTCATAGCAGATCACCAATTGTGAATTAAATAATATTTAATTCACTTGATCTCTCACTAGTGCAACAAATAGTTACAACTAGTTCACCTGACTCTAACTCACCTAACTAAGTTAACTAATTACTCATGCATTAAACAAATGCACCAACTGCAATTTGAACTCCATAACTAATAGAATAACTCTGCATGCCTCACCAACCACCCTCAACTTGAAATACATGAGCTAACTGAGTTTATCACACTCAGTTAACTATTACAAGTCCTCATGAGATAAGATTACATTTTATTGTCCAATTTAATTAAGGTAAAATTAGATTAGACATTGCACCAATTTAATTAAATTAAGTTGGCCTTCACACTAATGTATCGCTAGGATCTGTTGGTCCCACACTAGTGCATATGCTGCAATTTCTTGTTGGACTTCAACACTCCCTCTCAATAAGAAAAGGATTATCTACCACCCTGATCCTGCCTCTATGGTATTCGAATTTTCTCTTAGCGAGCGCCTTCGTCAGAATATCTGCATTCTGATCCTCCATGGGAATGTACTGAAGTAACATAATGTGCATCTGAACGCAATCTCTGAGATGGTGGTTCCAGATGTCTATGTGCTTGGACCTATCATGAAATATTAGATTAACCGATATTTTAATGCAACTCTAGTTATCACAATGTATCACAGTCAAATCCATCTGAGAACTAAACAAACCAACCAGGATATTTCTCATCCAGATGGCCTCACATGCAACTTGACTTGCTACCATGTACTCTGCCTTGACTAAACTGAGTGCCACAGATCGATGCTTCCTGCTTTACCAAGAAACTATTGTCGATCCTACGCTGAAGATCCCTCTTGATGTGCTCTTTTTTTCTGATGGACTGCCTGCCCAATCTGCATCCGTAAAGCCTTGAAGCTTCACTCCCTTTTTCCATTTGTACCATAATCCATACTCTGTAGTGCCCTTGAGATATCTTAATGCATGCTTCTCCGCCTTCCAAAAGAGCTTGGTCAGCTTAACCATAGCTTGACTCAGCTGGTTAACTGCGTAGCAAATGTATGGTCTGGTGTTCACCAATTACATCAGTGAACCCACTAGCTGCATGTAGACAAAAACGTCCACTACTTCTCCTTAAGTAGCATCCTATTTCCTCCAATTTCATGGAAGAGTAGTATCCATGGTTTTATAGCTCTCCACGTGAAACTTACCCAGAATCTCTTTGGCATACTTTCCTTGAGAAACAAAAAGTTCACCATCTTGTTGCCATATTTCCAAACCAAGGAAATAGTGAAGGAGTCCCATGTCCTTCATTTTGAACTCCCTTGCAAGATCCTCCTTGCATGAATTTATCAGCTGCTCATCACCTGTCAAAATTAGACCATCAACATAAAGCACGATAATCAAGAGCTTACCATCAACCACAATCTGGTACAGGTTTGCATCAGCTTCAATTTTGGTGAAGCCCAACTCGATGAAATAGTTATCAATCTGAGTGTACCAAGCATGAGGTGTTTGCTTTAGCCTATACAGTTCTCTCTTGAGTCGACACAGATGCCACTCACTGTGAAAGATATCAAAACCTTTTGGATGCTCTATGTACACTTCCTCCTCAATAACTCCATTGAGAAACATAATTTTCACATCCATCTGATGAATGCGCCACCCCATCTGTGTTGAGAGTACAAGGATAGATATAATGGAAGAGTACCTCACGACTGGTGTGAAAGTATCCTCATAGTCAATCCCCTCAACTTGTGAGAATCCACGGGCCACAAATCTTTCCTTGTACTTCTCCACACTCCCATCCGTTGCTTACTTCACCTTATAGATCCATCTAGATCTAACCACTAATTTTCCGACTGGTCTTGGGGAAACCTCCCATGCACTGTTCTTGACGATGGAGTCATACTCCTCTACCATAGCATCAACGCCAATTGGTTGTTGCACTGCTTCCTCAAAGGAATATGGTTTTGTCACAATACACTTGCTCATAAGACCCATGTATCCAATAAACATGTTTGGAGACTGTCTCTGTCTACGTAGTGAAGTAGGGGCTCCTACATTCTCTAACGCATCAAGTCCAATCTATCAGCTTCTGTGTTGCACCTTCTACCATTTCTGGTGGATGGCACTGCATGAGTGTTTTTTTCCACTCCATTATCCTCTGCATGTGCCTGCTCCACATCTTGAGGTTCATTATTTGGAACCAAGAGTTCCTCTTCTGCATGCAGATCCAACTCCCTCTCAAGGGAAAATCGCATGGCTTTCTCCTCATCAAAATTTATATCTCATCTCACAACAGTCATCCTAATGTTTGGAAAATACACCCGATAGTTATGGGGAGTATCAGTGTACCCCAAAAATATCAAAATCTTAGTTGTTGGTTCGAGCTTCTTCCTGGCATCTTTGCTCGCATGCACATAAACAAATGAGAAAAAATATTAAAATATGAAACATCAGGTTTCTTACCAATAAAAGCCTCCTCTTGTGTACTCATTCCAAGTATCCGATGAGGACAACGATTTTGCACAAATACCACTGTGTTGTATGCCTCCACCCACAAATGCAACGGTAGGCCTTGATCATGCAACATCAATCATGTTGCACCGATAATTGTTTTATTCTTTCTTTCTACGGCCCCATTCTGTTATGGGTTATGAGGCACAATCAACTCTCTCTGAATTCCTTCTTTGCTGCAAAAGTCCTTGAATTCATTGGAGATGTACTCGCCATTGTCACTCCTAAAAAGCCTTCACATGCTTCCCCGTGTCTTTCTCCACTAGTGTTTTGAACTCAAGAAATTTTGAGAACGTCTGATCTTTCTTCTGCATGAAGTAGATCCAACACTTTCTAGAAAAATCATCAAAAAAGATCACGTAGTACTTATGCTTTGTTGTAGAAGCAGTAAAGCATGGTCCACACATGTTTGAGTGAAATCTCTCAAGGATTTCTGAAGCTCGATTCTCCTTCTCATGAAAATTGGCCTTTGAATACTTCCCCATAGTACATCCCTTGAATGTATCTAACTGCACAAAAGTACCCTTGGAAAGACTTGTAGAAATATGCCACATGACCTTCAAGGCTCTGTGGTGTAGATGGCTCAGTCTCCCGTGCCATAATTCACCCTCATCTCGGCTCACCACATTGTCCGCCTTACCCATCAATGTTTTGCAACCATATACATCAATTTTATATAGATTCTTCACACGAATCCCAATCTTCTTGACTTGTCCTGTTGCTTTGTGTCGAAGGAAATATTTTCCTTGACTGAAAACAACATCATAGCCTCTATCCTCCAACATTGTGGCTGAGACTAAATTTTTCTTCAAGCCTGGTACATGCATTACATCTTTTAACTGAAAGGGTTTACCTGACTGTCTCTTGAAGGTAACTGTACCAATCTTGGTAGCACTATACTGCTCGTCATCACCCATTTTGTATGCATCTGGAGGTCCTTCTCCTCCAAGCTACTGAAAATTTCTTTGTCTCCCATTATGTGAAAGGATGCACCACTATCCAAGTACCACACTGATCCCATTGCACTTGACACCATGCTTGCAATGAGCGAGAAGTAAAGCTCAAATTGCGAGGCTAAAGCCTCCCCAACTAGAGATCCTGAAGCCTTCTTGTTCTTCTTATTTTGTGGACAATTAGTGGCATAATGTCCATGCTCATGACAATGAAAACACTTCACTCTCGACATGTCGCACTTCTTGCCATCTTTGTTAGACTCGGATTTGGAATGGCATTTATTTTCTTTCCCCTTCTTTGCCTTAGCAGCCAAAGCACAATCTTCTTCATCATCATTCTTCCATGAATATCCATCCCTGGTATTCCACCTGAATTCTTCTTGTACCAAATCTAACCAAAGTCGTTCCCAATCTGGCAGCTTTTCCCTTCCATTGACAGAGTCCTGATAACTATGCCAACTCTCGAGAAGTCCTAGAAGAGCTAGGCTCACCAATTCATCATCCGCGACAGTAATTCTGATGCTCCCAATCTCATCACGACATTGGAAAAACTTTGTTAAATATTTTTGAATGGTGTCGCCTTTCTCCATTTTGTTTTTCCTAAGATTTTCCTTCAGTGCCAATTTTCTATGATCACTGCTGCTCTGAAATAGATCTATCAAAGCTTTCCACATTGCATATGGTGTCACTTTTACATGGAGACTTGAGACAATGTGATCTCGTACTCCCTCCAGTAAGATCCTCCTCACCTTTGCAACCATATTTTTCCAAGCATCAGTATTTGCAGCATCTTCTACAGTGGGTTTGGGAACATCATTATCAATGAATTCTTTCAACCCATTTTCCTCCAGCACTGCCTCCATCCTGTCTTTCCATGCAATATAGTTAGAGCTTCCCTTGAGTGCATACTTCAATCTCAATCCATTGAAATCCATTTCGATCTTGATTCACCTATCGCACCAAGAATAATTTTTCAAATTTGAATGCTATTAAGTCACAAACTCAACTTCTCCTCCACTATAATGATTTCCTATGCTATGATACCATGTAGAATTTATACAAACATATGTATATCAATGGATTCAATCTGATCAAAAAAATTACTAAAGCTAGATATTGAATCCTTCTACAAATAAATTACGGAAATTAAGCACAATCGCCAATCACAATAAGAAAAGAACGAATCAAATCAAACCAAAACACAGATAATTTCTCGGGGAAAGCTTACTGCTCAAAACCCCTCTATATTATATTGTATATTCACCATGGAATCATGAAAAAATTACAATGCACTCTTCTCACAAGAGTCTCTTGCACTCTCACAACTATCTCACATTGTCCTGGACAAAATCGACTAACACTTAGCCAATTCTCAGCCTCTAAATAGCATGTCTTGCTTGCGCAATTCCTGATGAATGCAATCCTCGTTCTTTTGGAATTTTGGCCTTCCAAAACTGCGCAAGGATCATGGGCAATCCAATGGATTTCTGGTTGCATGTGGGAAACCTACTAATCACACAACTGATAATTAACATCCCTTTAACCCTTGTCTCAACTGGGTCTCCACTGGAACTGACATGCATGCAGCTATTAATAGTAAATCATCAATTGCATGGAAGATCGCTGATTGTATTAAATAATTATTAATTCATTTGAGCTCTCACTAGTGCAACAAACAGTTACAGCTAGTTCAACTGACTCTAACTCACCTAAATGAGTTAACTGATTACTCATGCATTAAAATAATGCACCAAATTCAATTCAAACTCCATAACTAATAGAATTACTCTGCATGCCTCACCAACCATCCTCAACTCGAAATACATGAGCTAACTGAGTTTATCACAATCAGTTAACTATTACAAGTGATCATGAGATAAGATTACATTATATTGTCCAATTTAATTAAGGGAAAATTAAATTAGACACTGCACCAATTTAATTAATTAAATTTTCCTTCACACTAATGTATTGGAGGACCTATTGGTCCCACACTAGTGTGTGTGCTGTAATTTCTTGTTTTTTATATTGGTTGAAGTTATAGATTCTATCGTCGTGTGTCTTATGGTTTCATATCACTCTTGGATAAACAAAATGTATATCTTGATTTTGGAATATAAATATTATTTTTGAGGAAAAAAAAGATATTTTAAACATATTTTTTATCTATAAATATATTTATATTAAGTATAATTCTTTTTATGTATATGTTTTTAACATATACGGAAAATTCATATATATGAGCAAAATATTTTTAGAAAGATTTTATTTATACTCTACGATATGTATATTTTTTATAGTTTCATTTTTACATTGCATTCTATTGAAAGGAAAAAACACACAAATTGCAAAAAAATGTGTAGTTTTGATAAAAAAATTCTTCCCTTTCATTATTACAGAACACAATTTTTCTGTACAGGTATCTCCAAATAGAAAAATGGTGCTACTAAGGTTTCCACCACAAGCACAAGCATAACCTACAATGTGGCACACCCTACTATATGCTCACAGCATGTCACCCTCAAGGACCACTGCCTCCTCTTCTTCATTGAGAAATACTTCCTCAACAACTCACTCAGTTGCATCATTTCTATACCCCCAACAATCTATTTATGTTATTGTGCTCATAGCAGTTGAGTAACCTCTATTATTTCCAAGATACTAACATCAAATGAATTTTCGGTGAGACATGAAAAAATATGGGATCAACCTTCCAAATAGCATCTTGCAGGAATTGAAAGTGTTGCCATTGTATATATAGTGTATAAAATGTGCTCTACTCTTAGAATCCTTTGAAAATTTGTGCTTCCCACTCCCATTCTCTGCTCTCAACAATCTTGAACTTAGTATGCAGATTGATTGTTTTTTTCGACATTGCACAGACTTTAGATCTACATGCCTAAATTTCATATATGTTATTCATCATTGTAGATATGCATTTTTAGACATATAATGTACTTTTTAAATTCAAATCTAAACATCCAAATATCACATATTGCAAAATATTTGCTATTTTCTTCTTGAGTTGTTTTCTACATAAATTTCCCTTTCTCACTCATTTTTCTCTTGTGCCCAAAGGTTAAGTTTTTAACATTTTCAGCTACTTGGAGATTGCAAGGCACATTTTAGTGTTTTTATTTTTTTTATACTTTTCTATGGTTAGTGTTCAAATTTTGAAATATAAGACTATTGAGATAATAACTCCCCATTTATTACATTTGGAAACTCAAGAGAACATGTTATACAATCTAAAGGTCTATTGAAAATGTTGGTTGGAGCAACATCTTACAAAGGAAATTGAAATATTTGCCTATATGAACAATTTTGATGAAGCCATAGGTTTGATTGGACTGCATTTTTTGAAAAATCTGGTGTTTGCTATCGGTGAATGTAAAATTCCAAAATAGAGTTAGGAAAAGTTGAATTTAATATTTGAAAACCAAATTTTCATCCCTTGTTCCTAATGAGCCTTCTTCATTGAATTTTTTCTTGCCAAATTCATGTTACTATTAGCACAACTAAAAGTTTGTGGAAAATTCAAAGAAAATAATGAATGCATTCCCCTTATTATAACCAAGCTTAAAGTCCCAAGTTGTTAGGTATTTTTCTCTACCTCCTATTTCATTATGGATGTGCTTGTATAAGAGCTCAAAATGCCCTATTTTACGTTTTTTTGTCAATGTCTTACCAAAAAACAATCTAAGCTTGGGAAATTAGATGTTCCTTCTATATCTAAGAAGGAATCCATTATGTCTCAAACCTCCAAAGCTAAGCACAAAACTCTGCACAACCAAGAGATTGATACTACTCAGGCTAGTAAATCTACCTCCAAGCCTCAATAGAAATTAAATCCTTGGCTCCTCTATCTTCCAAGTTTGGTGAGTCTTCTTCCAGAACAAAGAAGAATTAAAATTTAACATGAAATTTTCATAACATACTTTGGAATGAGGAAGTCTTGGAAGAAACTAGAAGCGTTGATTGAAGCCATGTAGTAGCAAAAAATTTTATTGCCAAACCTTCTTCAACTACTAAAATGCATGTACTTTCCACTCAAACTTTACAAGAATTTTCAAATAGTTGAATTCTTGAGAGTCTAGAGCCTCACGTAATGACTTATTCTCATGAATTTCTTCCTTCCCCATCTAATAGTAGCATTTTTCAAATTGCAGTTGGAGATTCTTCTTGATGTGATGTTTTAGGTTTAAGCATTGTGTAGTTAGGTAATTTTTTAGGAGATTCTTTTATGTGGTTACTGTTGTTACAAGAAATTGATATAACAATATTAGATAAACCTGGAAAATATAATGTAGTGGTTGATTTTCTTTCTAGGCTAACTTTTGAAAGTGAATGCATGCACGTTGAAGATTATTTTCCGGATGAATATCTTTTTTGTATTTCTACTCACTCACCATGGTATGTAGACATAGCTAACTACCTCGCAATAGGGATATTTCCACAATAGTTGTACTCAATAGAAAATAAGAAGATTTTTCAACAGAGTGCAAGATACTCTTGGGTAGAAATGATACCTTTACCACACAAGGCCAGATCATCAGATCAGGATTTGTGTGAGAGAGGATGAAATTTTTGACATCCTCATAGCTTTCCGTGAGGAACCTTGCGGAGGACACTTTGCTTACAAGAGGAGATGGTATAAAGTTCTTCCAACAGGATATTATTGGCATACCATATTCTAGGATGCAAATAAATTTGTGAAGGGATATGACAGTTGTCAGAGAATGGGTCAACCACTCCAGTGAAATTAAATTCTATTAGAAACTCAAATGGTATTGGAACCATTTAAGAAGTGGTCCTTATAATTTGTAGGACCAATTAATCCTTCATGTCCGTAGAAGTCTTACATCCTAGTCTGCACATATTATGTCACGAAATTGGTTGAATAAAAGGCACTAACTAGGGAAACTGAACAAGTTGTTTCAGATTTATTATTTGAATACATTTTTTTTTTTCATTTTGGAGTGCCTCGAGAAATAGTGATAGATGGAGGACCACAATTCACATCTCATTTTATCCAGAGGTTAGTTGAGAAATTCAAGAAATGTCACAGAATTACCTCATAGTATAATCCATAGGAAAATGGTCAAGTGGAGAGCACTAATAAGGTTATTGAAGGAATTCTCACCATATTGTAGACAGCCACTGGATGAAATTTGTTGATAAACTTCCATAGGCACTATGGGCATACAATACTACATGCAGAAATACTAATGGATTTTTACCATACCAATTGGTGTATGGTAAAAACCCATTATTTCATATTGATATTGAAATAAAAACACTCAGAATAGCATTGCAAATGAACTTGTATTTGAATACATCTCAAAAACATCGGTTGAACCAGTTAAATGAAATAGATGAGAAGATATTGGTTTCCATCTAGTAAACATACATCATCCAATGACAGAGGGCTAAGTGTCATGACAAGTTTATAAAAAATATTGTGTTTTAGAAAGGCGATTGGGCTCTATTGTATGATTCAAGACTCAAAGACTTCAAGGGGAATCTTTACACCAGATGGTTAGGTCCTTATGAGGTAGATACAGTCTTTGACAATGGGACCTTGAGATTAACTACCATAGACAGTGTCAAATTTCCATTTCTTGCAAATGGGCATTTTCTTCAGTTATATCATAAACCAAACTCAAAGGATTCATTTGTTAACATTGTATCCAGATCTGATCTTCAAGTTATCAGGGCAGGGGGAAATTCTCCTGTGCTGTCAAATTATTAAATTCCAAAAAGTATAGCAGTTGAAAACCAACTTTTGTTGGTAACTGATACACCAAAAAAAATATAAATAATAAAAAGAAAAAATAATAATAAATAAATATTCTTGTGAAAACCTCTTGTGGGGCGTGGGTAGATAATTGTAACAGCTAAAAAACACTTTGTGGTGGTTGTTACACATTTTCATTTTAATAAATTATGTAACAACATGTTGTTACACAGATGTCATAAATGTCATGTTGTTAGAAACCGTTTTTATTCATTATATTATTTTGAGGATTTGTAGGCACAAATTTTAATGCCCTCAAAGGAATACATTGTTGTAATAAAGTACTGCTACAATTTATTCAACCATCATGGAGAAATTATTTTTTGTTACATCTATAAAAGTCGACCAATGGAGATAACTATAGCATGGAACCAGTTGTAGTTGTCTGGTTCGATAATCATCATCGCCAACACTCTACCACCGGTATCAATCAAATCACCCCCTGGTATGTGATTCAAAAATATATTTTTTTTTCCTTTATTTAGAAATTATAGCAGTTAATACGTCATTTAATTTTGATGGCTGAGGACGAACTTTACATTTAAGTTGGGGGGGAGAGAACAATTCATTTTGTGATTTGTGACATAACACAATTTAAAGTGACAATACCTGTTAATCATTACCACTTTTCATGATTGATCATATCATTAATGTGAACTGTATCCAAGTCAATTTTTCATACCTATGAATTAATGATGAAATGATAACCCGTACCGCACACTTTCCTCACCTGATATCATTTCCTATCGCACTGATATCCACCCTGACGTAGCTCTGCGCCCTCATTGCACAATTTTTTTAAGAATTGTGACAGCAATCTGGTGAAAGTTCATAGTGACTAATTGTAGCAATTAGTGAGGGGTATGTAAAGCGAAGGATGGGAGGAGAAGCAGTAAGGTACAAACCAGATTCCATCAAGGCTTTAGAAAAATTCTCAGAAGCATATCAAATTTTTAGAGAATCAGGGTAGATTGATTTTTTCGAGTGACTCAGGGGGTCAAATGAGAGTGTTTCTTTGGAATTTGATTGAAATATAAATAGGAATCAAATAGAGGTCAGAAGCCTAAGACTGTAGATTACAGAGGAAGTGATTATGAGATTAATATCACTTCTGCCTGAAGAGAAGAGGTGGTTCAATTGGAAATTTAGTGACCCATCCCTTAAAGCTGAATTTTTGCGAGGAGAAGAACAGTTGGTCAAGAAGGGAAGAGGAATTGACATCCTTTCTCTTCCTCAATCATGGGATGATTTTTACATTTTAATTGTCAAGTACATTACATGTGAGGGGTGCTCGACAATAATTTTGAACTATAATTTCTCGTTGTTCAGCCATACTCAGCATGAGCAATTGGTTAATCTTCCTCATTTTCTGTTGGAAAATTTGAAACACATGGTTGCCTCGATAAAGGTAGCCTCACATCCAGAGAGCTACATTACCAACCATGGCCTCAGAAAATTGACCATGATGAAAGCTATAGAGCATCAAGGAAGAAATCGGGAAGATTTTAACAGTGAAGGAACAGAAACCCCATGAAAGAGACTATTGAGACTTCTACAGATGCCCCAGAGGAAGCTGATATAGCTAAAAAGAAGGGCCATTCTTCAGGAATGAGATTTAATAATAGGTCACTTGAGAAACCTATGGGTGGCAGAACATCGAAGAAAAGAGTTAAGTTTGATACTCAACCAGAACCCTCGCCACCGTCCAAGAGGAAACTAGGCAAGAAAAAAGAACAGAAGAGGAAGTAATAAGAGACAAACAAGCAGAAGAAGAGGAAACAGACTAAGAAGGAAGACACTTCTTCATCGGGTAAGAACAAAACTCAAAGTTTTTTGCTTAAAATTAAGAAGATAAAAGCACAAAATAAGGAATTAAAGCAACAATTAGGAGGTAGAAAAATGAAAACAAAGGTTTCGGGTCTCGATGCACTGGTTGAGGTTATAGATAAGCTTGGGTCAAAACCACACAGGGGTCTTTATGTATATCATGTGCTGAGGGTTTGGCAACAACAGGATACAAAATTTGTAGTGCAAACACCATATAAAAATAAATCCAAATGGAACCATGGGAGGCTAACACATAAGAACATGTTGACGATGTTATCGATACACAATAACCAACAGTTGAAATAGAGAACCCCACGGATTTTAAACTAGAAACCGATACACAAGAACCTATCAATGATGTTACTGATACAAAAGAGCTAGCAGTTGAGACAAAAGTTCCTAAGGAAGAAAAATTCAGATTTTTTCCACAAGAACTTGTCAACGAAGTTGTTGATACACAATAACCATCAACTTAGGTAAAGCAGCTCGAAACATGAGATGTTGTTACACCCTCTACTATTGTTGTACATGAGACAACATAAGGCCCTGAAGCAGGGTGGCATTCTGAAAGACTTTTGTTGATATTAGAATTGCAGAATTGGAACAAATGGCACTCTTCCTAAAAAATGGAGTGATTTCTTTGGAAGAATATCAGAAGACTATTCATACCCTTAAGGATCAATGGGCCAAAGAATTGCTAACAAAAGAGCTGATGAAGCGGGAAACATGGGAAGTTGAGAAGAAAAAAGGAAGAATAAAGACAACAACTACAACAATAGGTCAAGGAGCTGGCTAAAGAGAAAGGTAAAATGTATGAGTTAGCCCTAAACCTTTTAGGTTGCAGACCGCCATCTCCATCCTACCCGATTTTCTTATGGGATAAATTTTATCTTTATGAGTTGAAAGATATCTATGAAAACAGACCCTACAGGATTGTTTCCACTATAACTTTTCTAAATTCATTTCAATCATGCGATTGTGATGAGCATAGATTTTTATGCAAACTCTTCCTGCACAATAAATTTTTTGAGCATGTTCGTTTGCATATTATTGTAAACATTTTTTCCTATGTTGGATATTTGCAGCTACGGGCTTTTATATCCTTTATGAGAAATCAAGTTGATTGGCACCTCCCCATGAAATCATCTGCTATAAATGAAGAGAAGGAAACCTTGAGGATGAGACCAGAACCTTGTATGGCTGTTGATATGAGGTGTGAATTCAGGAAGTTTCTCAGTAAACCTAACATAGTAGAACAATCATCCCTCTATAGGAGAAGAATTATTTGGTTTTGTATTAATATTTTTGCACAGTTGAAAAGTAAAGCATTAGTTGGAAGTCTAAAATAATCTGAAGCTTGATGTGAAAAACTACAAGCAGGGGATCCCTTTGGGTTCCCCAATTTCATGATAGTTGTTACTCGAGTCCCTGAGTATGCACTAATTGTTAAAATGACTGGATATTTCTGGATAGGGCTCAAATTTAGGTTTCCTTTGATTTGGCTCTCGGTTGAGAACTACCATCCTCACTTCCAACTGAAAAAATATGATGAAAGTTCCTGGATACATCAGCTCATGTCTACCCAGGGGTACAAGACAGCAGATGAAGACACTATTGGTGCCTATGATCTTACATAACTACATCAACAACACACTAGTGTCACAATGGATAAGGAACCTAAGCATTTTGAATAATTTGCATGAGGACATGCAGTGGCTTCAATTGGGGGGGGATATGTTGGGTGCAATATTTGAGGATATTTCAGGCATCATTTTCCCCATTTTTTTCCATTTTCCCTCATCAAACCTAAAATTTCCCTAGTACAATGTCACTCCCTCTGATTAAGAAGAAACCTTTTCCTTTAACTATTATTATTTTATTTTCTGCAAAGTATTGAATGAAACAATCCTTTCTTTGGGATGACTGACTAGGGTATCTTTGGAAGAGTAAATTTGAATGTTTTTCTTTCAGGTGATGCCATGAATATTGAGAGCCATGGGTGAACAGTTGTTGTTGTTACTTGTTGTTACACATTGTGAGTTGTTGTTACTCGTTGTTACACCCTAGGTTTGCTATTTTATGTTGTTACACCACAAAGTTTTTGTTACACTGCAAATTGTCAAGACTAGAGTCAACACTTTCAAACATAGTTTTCAAGGACTGCATGAAGTATTTCCATGCATACATTTAAGAATATCTAATCAGTTACAAGTGCATCTAAACAAGAGTGGTGTAACCATAACAAATCTTTATTAAAAGTAGTTTGTAACCACTTCTATCTTTTTATTATTTCTATTAGCTTAATGAGCATGAGAATCGCCATATTCTCAAGACTATTTTGTTTCCCTAATTTTTGGGCTTTGTAAAGACTTTATAAAAATATCTTAGTCTCATGAGGGAAAAAGGATGGATAATAGAGATAATACCAACATTCTGACCTTGTACTCTTAAACTATTTTAATACAAGCACATATATGGTGATATTACTATAATCTCCGTATTGAATTCTTAAGTAGTGTCGTTTTATTCCTGCACCCTGCTAGGGAGGAAGGGCCCTACTCTTTAGCAGGTATCGCAGTGCTAGTAGGATATTTGTTTTTATGTGTAAGTGTGGATTTATTATCACTGTTTCATATGTTTTATTATGGAATAGATACACTTTTGCTTTCATATTTATTGCATGTTGTTACACAGGTTAAGTAATTCTATGTTAGTGAATTATTGTTACACCTTTAGTTAATAGTATATGGTGCACATAACTTTATTCTGAAGTTTTTATGAAGTGTGGATTATTCCTTGTCGAGTGCGTTTTATTCCTACGGTGTACCTGTTAATTTCTGCAAGTGTGTATTTCCATTCTGCAAGATTGCTTTAATTTATGCAATTTTGTTAAATGACATTTTTTCTATTTTAACTAGTTATTACATGTATCAGCATAGATAGTGAAAACGTCTTTGAAATAAAAAATACCTACCCTAGTTGATAATTAATGATTTTGGTTTAGTTACTTTAGGAGTGATAAAATTGCACAAACACTCACCCAACTGGATCATTTCTATACCCCCAACAATTGGAGCTCTTATGATATTTCCAAGAGCCTCACATCAAATGAAATTTCGATGAGACATGAACAAATATAGGATGAAGCTTTCGACTTGTAGCTTTCAGAACTTGAAAGTGTTTCCCATTGTTTATATAGTATATAAAAAGTGCTATGCTCTTAGAATCCTTTTAAAATTTGTGATTCTCACTCCCATTCACTTCTCCCAACAATCTTGAACTTAGTATGTAGATTGACTGTTTTTTTCGACATTGAACGAACTTTAGATTTACGTGCCCAAAGTTCATACATGTAATTCATCATTGTAGATATGAATTTTTAGACATCAATGTACTTTTTCAATTCAAATCTAAACATCTAGATATCACATATTGCAAAATATCTGCTCTTTTCTTCTTCAGATGTTTTCTGCATAAATTTCCCTTTCTCACCCTTTGTTCTTTTGTGCCCAAAGGTTATGTTTTTAACACTTTCAACTACTTGGAGATTTCAAGGCATGTTTTAGTGTTTTTAGTTTTTTAATACTTTTTCTATGGTTAGTGTTAAAATTGTGAAATATAAGACTATTGAGATTATAACTCCCGATATATTACATTTGGAAACTCAAGAGAACATGTTATATAATCTAAAGGTCTATTGAAAATGTTGGTTGAAGAAACATCTTACCAAGGAAATTGAAAGACCTGCCTATATGAACAATATTGATAAAGCCATAGGTTTGATTGGACTGCATTTTTCGAATAATTTGGTGTTTGATATCAGTGAAAGTAAAATTCCAAAATAAAGTTAGGAAATTTTGAATTTACTATTTGAAAACCAAATTTTCATCCCTTGTACCTAATGAGCCTTCTTCATTGAATATTTTCTTTCCAAATTCAGGTTACTATTAGCACAACTAAAAGTTTGTGGAAAATTCAAATCAAATAATGAATGCATTCCCCTTGTTCTAACCATGCTTAAAGTCCCTTGTTAGGCATTTTTCTCTACCTTCTATTTCATTATGGATGTTGTTGTATAAGCTCAAAATTCCCACTTTTCCGTTTTTTTGCCAATGTATTACCAAGAAGCAATCTAAGCTTGGGAAATTAGATGTTCCTTCTATATCTAAGAAGGAATCCATTGTGGCTCAAACCTCCAAAGCTAAGATCAAAACTCTACACAACCAAGAGATTGATACTACTCAAGCTAGTAAGTCTACCTCCAAGCCTCAATAGAAATAAAATTCTCTGCTCCTCTATCTTCCAAGTTTGGTGGGTCTTCTTCCAAAACAAAGAAGAAGTCAAGTGTAACATGACATTTTCACAACATACTTGGGAATGAGGAACTCTTGGAAGAAACTAGAATCATTGATTGAAACCATGTAGTAGCACAAAATTTTAGTGACAAACCTTATTCAACTACTAAAATGCATGTACTTTCCACTCAAACTTTACAAGCATGTTTAAATAGTTGAATGCTCGAGATTCTAGAGCCTCACGTAATGACTCATTCTCATGAATTTCTTTCTTCCCCATCTAATAGTAGCATTTTGCAAATTGCAATTGGAGATTCTTCTCAATGTGATGTTTTAGGTTTAAGCATTTTGCACTTAGGTAATGGCTACATTAATAATGTTCTCCTTAGTCTTAAAATTTATACCAATCTATTCTTTATTTATTAGATTTTTCACTTTTGTGATGGGAAGACAATATATTTTTAACTTTTATTTTCATGATGCGGTCATTAAAGAAATTCAAATCCAAAAATTGTTTTTTGTTTGGGAAGAGTTGATCATTTTTCTTGGTTATACGTATTTATTGGTTTTTATCCTTCTTTAGGTTCCTCCTTTATTGCACTCTTGAGAAACAATTTTCATGAAATATTTGGACATACGAATTATAGTTATCTGCAACAGTTGAGACCACAAAATTTGGTGCTTGGTCTTCCTAAAGTTTCTTACATCAAGATGCTTTTCCAAAAGTTAAGGCCTTGTGTGCTATAAAATGTTATAAGATGGTATATAGTGATCTCATCCCATTTTTTACTTATTCATTTTTAGGGGCTAAGTATGCACTCACCTTTAGTGATACTTATGTCTCTCTTGGGTGTACTTTATTAAGTACAAGAGTGAGATATTTTTTCCTTTTAATGCATTTTTAAGGATTTTACTAAACAATAATTATCCATTAATATGAATAAAGTGTGCACAAAAAATGGGGGGAGTACGTCAGTAAAGCATTCAAATATTTTGTAGAAAATATGGTATTCAACATCAATGTGTACATCCTTCAGCAAAATGGCGTTGCTAAAAAAGAACTAGTCACTGAAAGAGTGGCTAACTATAAGAACACAAACCCTCATTTCTAAGCTATAAGAAATGAATTGTGCAAATTACATTCAGAATTGCATGCCTCCTAGGGAATTGTTGAATATGACCCCAAAGGAATCTTGAACACATGTTAATCCCAGTGCTTCTTCCTTCAAAGTACTTGGCAGTTAAGCGTGCCCCTGAAGTCTACATGACAGCTGAGTTGTTCAAGCCACATATCAGTTGCATGCTCTCAATTGAGTTATTCCAACGATATTTATGTGGATTTATACGTGTGTCATTACACTCTAATGTTACAATTTGAAGGCAGGAACAGTTCACATTAAGTCTTTGCATTACTTGGTATGTCTAAAATGCTTCTTTCTGATATTGTGATTTGAACCCAGACCGCTTGGATGAAAATCAGGTAGAGTTTCCCATCAAAGTTGCAGACTTTACACCAAAAGTTATGAATAATTGAGAGTTGATGTCTGGCTCATTTTCATCTAATACGCGATGATGTCTGAATTTGTGAGGTTGTGATGCAAATTTATATTTGGAAAGATAGCCATCATATTGTTTATGAATTCATATTATTTTATTTAGTTTATTTGATTTCATCTACTACCTGTACTTTTTCAAAATCTATCAAATATTTGCTATTGGAACTTGAGAGACCATCTTTGAATATTAAGAGACAATATATGTTGGAAAGGTGGCAGAATATGTCAATTTGGCATAATGTAAGTGATTTCTCTTAATCTTCTAGTTTTGAATGGCATTTTGTTACTAATTTTTATTTTCAATGATTTTTTATATGTCAAAATTCTTCTTGAGTTTATGTCTTACCACATTTCCTTTACAACATATCATACAATTGCTAATATTATAAAGCTATGATTAAGTCTATATTAAATCATCAAAACAACTATTTTGACACATTGTTGAAATCAAAGAAGTACGAGTCTAAAAAAATCCATATTTATTACAGGTTTGATAAATAATACTAAAAATAAATAATGTTTATTGAAAAATGTATAGCACATTTTGTATGCATTTAATCATTTTGAAATGGTTTAAGTTGTTCAATCACTACTCATAGTTTAAGCAATGTTCATTTTAATTTTCCAATTTAAAGTATTAAAAAAATCATTATTTAAATAATTAAAATGATAAATATTTTATATTATTTTAATTTTTTATTAAATATTTTATTATCATTTTAACTTTTACTTATTTTTAATCTAGAAAACCAATATTATCTATACATTTTATTAAATAATTAATTTTATATTTTAATTGTGGCTATTCTAGAGTCCAGTATGAGGGGATGTGTGATTCTCTCTACTCATGTGGAATTGATATATGCTCCTCTTAAAATAAAAATAAATCATTCTACTTATATTTTTCAAAAATATTTCAACATTTTATTTAAATAAAATATTTGAAGATCTATATTTACTTAATTTGTATTAATATCAATTTCATATATATCTATATATAGAAAAAATTTGTTAAAAAAAAATATTTTAATGTTGTATATAATAAAATATTCAATATGCAAAGAAAAAAAAAATTGGAAATTAAAAAATAAAATAAAAAATATCAAATACTTCCTAATCAAAACAATAAGAGAGATGTGTAATTCATTTATTCTTAATATAAAAGCAATATGTGACATTTAAAAATATTCATGATAATAATAAAAATTCAATGTGGATTATCAATAAAATGTTTTAATACACAAGATTAAGTAATATTGACATACATTTAAAATATATAATAACAAAACAAAAAACATTTTAATATACACAATGTACTCCATAGTTAAAATCCTTCAATGCACATATTATGTAAAATACTTTAATATCAAATATGTACAAATTATATATTGTAAATTATGTATATATTATATAAAGCAATTGGAAAAAAAATCATTTTTATGGTTAAAATGTTTGAAACAGTCTTATTTTTTTACATTTTGGTTTTTTGTTAGACCTATGTTTTTTTTGTAATTTTTCCTTAAAATCCAACAAATTGTTTTTTGGATTTACAAATTATGTACTTATTTAAAAATGCAATTTTAATAATGAAAAAATACATATTGTATAGAAAATGGCTCATTAAAATCAATTAAAAAATGAGTAAAAACCTTTTTTTTTCTTTTTTAAATTTTACATTTTTTTATCATTTTGAACACATGCTAAATCCATGGTTAAACTTGATCTTTACTAGTAATTAAACCATTATGATAATCTCTATTTCAACCTAATATCAAAATATCTACCTCAACCCTACCCAAGTGAATTATTAAAAAGAAAATGAAAAAAAAAACATCAATTTTTCACTTTCACTTTCACTTTGACAATTTTCCATCCATATGTGAATAGCAAGATCAAGATATCAACCTCAACACTACAGTGTACACCACTGGATTATTGAAAGGAAAATGAAAAAGAAATAAAACAAAACATCAATCTTTCACTTTCACTTTGACAATTTTCCATCCACATGTGAAAAGCCAAAATGTTTAATAACAAATGTCCATGGAATATAACTTTTTCAGGGACTCGACAGCAACACTCGGAATATCAGTTACTGATTCTCCAACTTCAAAATACACACTGAACAATAGCAATATCAACTTGAAAGTACACACTGAACAACAGCAACACCATGTCACCTCTGTAAAATATATAATAAGTCCATATAGCAGAACAATAGCAACAGCTTCTGTAATATAAAGAATAGCTTACTGTTATATTACAGTCGACAGACCAGGAGGAGTAGAGCACTAGGATTAGGAGATATTGTAGCAGTAGGTACTATTATTATAGTTGCAGTGGCAGCCGTTGGAGATCAAGGGCAGGGTTTGTAGCAGTAGCACTTTCTGTTGCCCACATGGAAATCGCAGCTCCCCGTTGGAAATCCCTCTGTTCGGCAAATATTTTTGCAATTGGTGCTTCTCACGCAGTACCCTTTGAACTTGCTGCTTGGGGTTTTGCACATACGACCCTCTGCCACTCTAACCTCCATCATCCCTGCATCACCTTATACACACTCATTCTGAGCGGTCTTTAGTGCTATTTTTATTGAAGTTTTTCTCTTTTATTTTTCTGGTTTAATTTTTTTTTAATTTCGCTGGAATTTATTGAAATTATAACTTTGATGAGTAACCAGTGCACGATCATGCCCTAAGGGTTTTCCAATGTGCTAAATTCATATATAAAATAAAAACACCTAGTTAAAATAACACAAATCAAATTTCACTTCTTATTTTCTACAAAATTTAAGTACCAGAAAATCCAAAAAATCGTACGAAAGACAACTCCTATTTATTCACATCAAGAAATACAACAACAATATCAAAAATAAAATAAGAGGAAATCCAGAAATTGTGGTTCACCCATTTGGTGTATACATATTTATTCATATTAGAAACACAACAACAATATCAAGAAGAATGAAGTAAAAAAAAAATATCTTAAGCTGTGGTTCAAGGATTTGGTTTGGTTTCACCGTTCGGTAATTCTAACCTTAGTTTTCTGACACTATGTTCATTTATTGTTGGTCCTGGAAAATACCAATAATTTACCCGTATGTAACAACTGTCATATTATATGTTAATTTGCACCCAAATAAAACACAATCATTTAACTCATTGTAATAATTCTTATCTAGAAATCATTAGGCTTGGCACTTTATATTATGTTGTAATAATATCAATGTAAACCTAAGTATTTTCTACCACTCCACGGTTTTACATTAACACCAAAGTCCTTACACATTTGGTCTCGGTGTTCCATACAACCATGGTGCCTGTGGGGTTTTAAATAGCAGACACGTGGTACACTACACAGCGTTGATTTGATTTTTGCATCCGACGGTGGTAGTGATCTTGGGATCGATGATGTCCTTTGGTAATAACGGATTTTCGCTCATTGTGCTTCCTCCGCCGGAAGGCTCCACAGCTGCTCTGTTAGGTGTTGCGCAGACCTCGTTGCAACCATGGCGGCCAGTGGCGAATTGCCTCCCAACAGTGATGCTTTCCAACGCTTTCCAGGTAACTCCTGGTGTTTTCACCAGTTGCTTCCACTGTTTTCTCGTTTACCCATTTAAGTGAAGGATTTATGTTCATGCTCTACAGGTTTTTTTCAAATATCTCCAGTTTCTTCTACCTGTTGCTTAGCTCGTTTAATTTGTCAAAACCTTCCGGTTTTTGTTTTCTATTTACCTGTCGATTTGTCTATTTGTATCAGTGTTTCTTTTTTCAACGCGTAATTTTGTTTTATGGCCTACAGGAATTCTCTAACCCTGGTTCTATTCCGTTCGAAGATTTCAGGTGAGATTTTCCTTTCGTTTGTCATTTGGTTTATTGTAACCCCCGTGGCGGTGCAAACCCTATCATCTTCCTAACAGTTTTTTTTTCTTGGTTGCACTCAGGTAAATACTCCAGCCCCTTCTTCGTCAAGGGTTCTCATGGTTCGAGCTTGATGGAGTTCTTACCCTCGCCTCGTTCACAGGTACCCAGCCGTTGATATACTTGGGGTTCCATGGCTCTCTGTCAGTACTGGAACATTGGTTTTGTCCTTGCTATGATAGATGGAATTGCTAGGTTTCAGGACCTGTAACTTAGTTAACGTGTCCTCAGGAATTTGAGTCATTTTTTTTTACAGAGAATGTCAAGTGTGAACATGGCGCGACTGTCTGCTGTTTAGTCTCTGTTATGTTGGCCTCTGGCTGCGAGAATTTTCTACCTGCTTCGGACGAAGTCTTGTTGCTTAACAATGTATATTTTTGATACAGTTCGGTTGGGGTTTTCAGCCCCCGTGCCTTCTTGAATGAATGACTCGGATTCTAATTTGGGGTTTATGAATATTCCTATGTCCTGTTTTTATTACAGTTATGGTTATATGGTATTTGCTATAGAAATGTTTTGCGTTGCTTCGTGTCTATATTCTGTCTATTAGTCGCTAGGTTTTAATATCCATATTCGGCAACGAGTTCGCTTTGTAATTCTTCCTTCTGGTTACAAAGTCTTGAGTGCATGTATTGTATTATGAAATATGGGAAGTCTATTTTACATTATATGCTATAAATGCACAAAATATTGCGGCTCGTTTATTGTTAATCGTAATGTCTGAGAAGTTTACATTCTATTCCTGGAATTGTATCTGCTTACAGGTTTTCTTCAAACTGTAATGTAAAAGTTCTCGTTATCAATTTTTTCTTATGAAGAGTAATGGGTTATCCATTTCCTGTTTTCCTAGTTTCTTGCTTTTACTACTCCTAAGAAGAACAATTACAGGTGACCGGACCACCTATTGTCCAAGTTTATCATAGGAAGGGGACGATTTATCTAGAACCATGATTCATTCAGGAATTTGGATTAACAGTCCGCCTGTAACTACGTTTTCCTTCTCTGTTTATATTAGTTGTACTTCTGCAGCACTATCTCTAGGGAGTAGTTACTCAGACCTAGCTACCAACCCATCAGGTCGACACTTACAGTCTTTTGTCTAGATTACCTACTATTTCAGGTTGGTGAGATAAACTACGTCCTTATCTTATACACACTGTTGCCTTTCGACTATTCTCCACAGATTAGGTTTTTACCAGATTGCCAAGTTCAAAAATAATTTTTACAACTACAATCACATACTGCTGCTTTATACACAGATAAACTTAATTTAAATAAATAATCTTAACTGTAATAAACAGATTATTCTTTCTAAGGAAATAAGAGAATTCTGTTTGCTTTTACTCATCTGAGTCCGCTTTCCACTGATGGTACTCGTTACCTCCCGTCCACGAACTGGGCAATTACGTCCACAGTTCTCCCCCGAGCTTGTAGCCTGGGTCTTGTTGAACACGAAACTCTGGAGGAGAGTCCTCAAGATAGTCCGGTCCAACTCTCCGACTCCAGTGAAAAACAGAATTCCTAGGGAGAACTCGGGACAGTCCGGTCCAAATCTCCAACCCAGGGGTTAAACTGTTCTGGAATATCCTTCCAGTTTTAACAGAGTCTCTTCTTTCCTTTCTCACAGAACCCCCAACTCTCTTCGGAAATCCCCCTTTATTCCAGAGTCTCCTTAGGTAACTGTAGAAACTGTTTTTCTGTTCAACTGACTCCAGATTTACTTTTACCATCAATTTTTACTCATAAGTAAATTTCACAAGTTAAATCTTTTATTCAAAAATCAAAAATAGTTTTGTTCAGATATTTAATTAATTCATCCTTAATCAATAAATCGTAACCATTAGTCAGCGACTAATATGGTGGTTACAGTTTTCCCCCTCTGGGAGAGAACACCGTCCCCAGTGTTCTTATTCTAGCTCAGAAAAAGTTCAGGATAAGCCTCACGGACGAAACTCTCGTCTTCCCAGGTAGCCTCCTCTGGTCCAAAGTGCTTCCATTGCACTTTAACCTGGACGATGGCTCGTTTCCGGAGCATGATTTCCCTCCGGTATATTATACTGTGGGGCTCGACCAGAAATTCTCCGTCCCGTTCTACCTGCACACAATAAACTTAGTTTAATCAATAAGTCTTTATCATCATGTTATTAATTGAACCATTATGCTTACCCTCTACCTGAATGTTCTGCCAATGGATTATGTGTCTTGGATCATGAACATATCGTTTTAATAACGATACATGAAAGACGTTATGCACCCGAATATGGCTAGGAAGGGCTAAGCGATACGCTACTGGTCCTACTCTTTCCAGTATCTGGAAAGGACCACAAAATCGAGGTGCCAATTTTGCACAAGAAGCCCATCTCAGTGTACTCTTCTTTGGCTTAATCCTAACATACACATGATCGCCAACCTCATACTCACGGTATGACCTTCTTTTGTCTGCGTACACCTTCTGCCTGTCCTGTGCTACTTTCAAATTCTGTCGAATTTTCTTCACCTCTACTTCCATTTCTGCTAGCATGTCTGGTCCTAGCATGAGTCTATTCTCGGGGCTGCTCCAATTGATGGGAGTTCTGCACTGCTGCCCATATAGCGCCTCAAATGGACTCATCTTTAACGATTCTTAGTAACCATTATTGTAGGCAAACTCTATCAAGTGTATGTACTCCTCCCATTTTACTGGTTGCTGCATAACATACATTCTCAACATGTCTTCCAATACTTGATTCACTTGCTCGGTCTGACCATCTGTTTGCGGGTGGTATGCAGTACTAAAATGTACTTGCGTTCCTAATCCTGTAAACAGTGTTTTCCAAAAAGCTGATGTGAATTTTACATCTCTGTCTGAGATAACGGTCTTAAGAATGCCATGCAGTCTGAAGATTTCACGCATAAATAAGTCTGCTATCTGTACTGTCTTATAGGTGGATTGGACAGGTATGAAATGTGCCGACTTGCTTAGTCTATCCACAACTACCATTATGGAATCATTACCTCGTTTCGATTTTGGTAACCCGGTGATGAAATCCAATGAGATCACCTCCCATTTCCATTCGGGAATGGGTATAGGCTGCATTAAGACCGCTAGGTGCCGATGCTCTACTTTCACTTGCTGGCACTCTAAACACTTGGTTAGATAGCTGGCTATATCCTTCCTCATGCCTGGCCAACAGTAATACTTTCTTATAGCTGTCAGCATCTTCTGATATCCTGGGTGCCCTACATAATTGCTTCTGTGATATTCGTCCAGCAACCTAGTTTTTAATTCCACTCTGTTTGGAATGACTATCCTTTTCTTGAAGATCAACAACCCGTCCTGGTTAATCTCATAATCCCCTTGCCCACCTTGTCCTTCAGATTCTTGTGTCTGCTGCCACAAGTATTTATACTCAGGATCCTTGTCTGCTTCTTTTCTGATCTGTTCCAAAAATCTGGTTTCAATTTGGTTAACATATAACTCATAAAGGTTATGCAGTTTCCTGCTTAATGCATCCGCAACTTTGTTTTCTTTTCCCTTCACGTGTTGTAAATCAATATCAAATTCGCTTAACAAAGCGTTCCATCTTGCTTGCCTGGAATTCAAGTCAGCTTGTTTAAAATAGCTGGTTAGACTACTATGATCAGTTTTCAACACAAACCTCTTTCCAAGTAAGTAGTGTCTCCGTACTCGGAGAGCATGCACAACTGCAGTCAGCTCTAAATCATAGGCTGAATATCGTTGTTCATGATCTTTTAGCTTGCGGGATTCATATGCAATTACCTTCCCTTCTTGCGATAATACAACCCCAACTCCTTCCTTGCATGCATCTGTACAAACCTCGAATTCCTTATCCGGATCTGCTACACTTAACACAGACGTTGTCGTCAATAACTGCTTCAATCTTTCAAAGCTCTCCTGACATTCTTTTGTCCATTTAAAGATTTTTCCTTTTCTTTGTAAAGAAGTAATGGGAAAGGCTATCTTCGAAAACCCTTTTATAAATCGCCGGTAGTAGCCAGCGAGGCCCATAAACGATCGTATATCTGCCACATTCTGTGGCACCTTCCATTCCATGATAGTTTTAATTTTCTCCGGGTCTACCGCAATACCCTTTTTCGATATAACATGTCCAAGATATTGTATTTCTTCCTTGAAGAAATCACATTTACTGAATTTCGCATACAACTGATGTTTCCTCAGCATCTCCAGTACCATACGCAGATGTTTTTCATGTTCTTCCACATCCTTAGATTAAATCAGTATATCATCAATGAAAATTAACACGAAGTTATCCAAATAAGGGTGGAAAATACTATGCATCAGTCTCATAAAAGTGGCTGGTGCATTAGTTAGCCCAAAAGGTAATACCACGAATTCATAGTGGCCATACCTGGTGCAGAAAGCAGTTTTGTGTATATCTTCATCCTTAATTTTGATCTGGTGATACCCGGATCACAAGTCAATTTTTGAGAACACAGTATCTCCCTTTACTTGGTCAAACAAGTCATCAATACGGGGTAGGGGATACCTGTTCTTAACTGTCAGTTTATTTAACTGTCGGTAATCCATGCACATGCGCATGGTTCCATCCTTTTTCCTAACAAACAGCACCGGTGCTCCCCAAGGCGACACACTGGGTCATATATACCCCTTATCTAATAATTCTTGAAGCTGCATTTTTAGCTCAGTCAGTTCTGGCACACTCATACGGTAGGGGGTTCGCGAAATGGGCGAAGCTCCTGGTAGCAGTTCTATCGTGAAATCAACATCTCTTTTAGGTGTTAATCCTGGTATTTCTTCCGGAAATACGTCCTTAAATTTCTGTACTATAGGTATGTCCTCTAACACAGCTGCTTTATCCTTAGACTCAGATAGTCCAACTTGTATGGCGTACAGCTGGCATCCCTTTCTCATGCATTTTTCCATTTGGGAAGCGGTAATTGGATGCAGACGTACAGGCTTCTTTATGCCCTGAATTTCTTGACGATTACCATTCTGATCTCTGTAGTAGACTATCTTTTCCTTACAGTCGATGAGAGCCCAGTGTTTCTCTAACCAATCCATACCCAACAATACGTCATAGGATCCCAAAGGCAGAATATTTAAATCTACCATTAACTGTTGTCCACCGATTTGCAATACACAATCTGATATTTTGGCACTAACTCTTCTTTTAGCTCCTGTAGCTAACTGAACCAACCAGCTCTTTTTAAATTTTTGACTTGACAGTTTATAGGTTTCCACTAATTTAGGACTTATATAACTCAGACTTGCGCCTGGATCTACCAAAACAGAAATAGTTTGGGATGATAATTTACCTTCCAGCTCTATCATGGTGGGTTGAAAATCAGCTTGCCGGTCCTCTAATGCTGTGTTAATTCGGGGTATGCTTCTAGCAATATCTCCCACAGTAGAGGCCTCCTGCAAATTGGTTACTGCTTCGGTTTTACCCCGCTGTGGGAAATCCCGGTAGTAGTGTGCTGCCCCGCAGCCCCAACACTGCAGAGGTGGCCTTTGGTTGTGAGGTTGCTCAGGCTTATTCGAAGCTTCCACCGTCTTGTCTTCTCCCGGCCATCTAATCCTCTGATGGTTCCTACCAAATTTCTTATTAACTGAACTCCTGGCTGAGCTTCGGAAATTACTGGTTTTACCCCTTTTGAAACCAGCACCGCTTCTGTTTTCTTTCTTTGATTGCCACCCTTTACCTTGGTCCACTTTGTTTTTCGCTTGCTGATAGCACAGCCTTGCTTTTCTGATGGCCTCATCCATTGTCTTAGGATTAACAAACTCGATACGCTCCTTCATATGGGCGGGTAAACTGCTCAGAAACCTCTGGACCTTGGCCTTCTCATCTCTTAAGTACGGTACATAGCGCAGTAATGATGTAAAATTAGTGATGAACTCGTCCATAGTCAACTGTCCTAGCCTTAAATCATGAAATTCTCGAGCCTTTTCATCATAAAAACGCTCAGTCAAGTACTTGTCTTTGAAGTACTGTTGGAACTTATCCCATGTCACATCCTGGTCCTCTATTCCTCGCACATTCTTCACTTCTTCCCACCATAGGGTAGCTTTGTCCTTCAGCTGGTAAATGGCTAACCGTGCCTTAAGACCACTATCATAATCGTACACCTGAAAGTATTTGTTCATGTTAATCAACCATGCTTCTGCCACTTCATCCTTTTCGCCATCGAACATAGGTGGCTTTATCTTCCTGAATTCTCCGTGCAGCTCCACCTTCTGCTTTTTGTTTGGCTTCCGTTCAGTTTCATTTTCAAATTTAGCCTCATTAAAATTTCGGTTTGGATGACTTCGCAGTGACACACTTCTTTCCCTTCGGTCTGTGTCATGTTCCTCTGATTGCTGTCCGTTTTTGTCTTGGAATTCTCTGTCAGCACTGGGCTTTTCAACCCTTTGATTTTGTTTATCGGAGAGGCTCTTGAGGATCCTCTCCTGGTCCTGCATCATCCTTTCATTTTCCTTACGTACTCTTTCCATCTCTTCCTGTAGTTGTTGTACTGTGTGTAACAAAATGCGGGTCTGATGTTGTTGTTCTTCGATCAGTCTGTTAGACCGCTGATGCTGCTCTATCCCCAGCTGAACCCACAGTTCGGGGTTTCCTTCAGGTGGAGGTTGAGTCTCTCCGACATTTCGCTGTTGATGTTCTGAAGGTGTCCGTCTTGGTTGTCGTTCCATTTAATTATCTGACTGTGCACGAAATCATTCAATTTGTAACGTCAGTTGACCCAATAGGGCCCAGCGTTGTAACGCCGCTCTGATACCACTTGTAACATGCACTCAACCACAATTTTACTCACATAAAAAAAAAAATTAAATCACCGTTTGGTAATTCTAACCTTAGTTTTCTGACACTATGTTCATTTATTATTGGTCCTGGAAAATACCAATAATTTACCCGTATGTAACAACTGTCATATTATATGTTAATTTTTCACGCAAATAAAACACAATCATTTAACTCATTGTAATAATTCTTATCCGGAAATCATTAGGCTTGGCACTTTATATTATGTTGTAATAATATCAATGTAAACCTAAGTATTTTCTACCACTCCACGGTTTAACATTAACACCAAAGTCCTTACACATTTGGTCTCGGTGTTCCATACAACCATGGTGCCTATGGGGTTTTAAATAGCAGACACGTGGTCCACTACACAGTGTTGATTTGATTTTTGCATCCGACAGTGGTAGTGATCTTGGGATCGATGATGTCCTTTGGTAATAACGGATTTTCGCTCATTGTGCTTCCTCCGCCGGAAGGCTCCAGAGCTGCTCTGTTAGGGTTTGCGTAGACCTCGTTGCAACCATGGCGGCCAGTGGCGAATTGCCTCCCAACAGTCATGCTTTCCAACGCTTTCCAGGTAACTCCTGGTGTTTTCACCAGTTGCTTCCACGGTTTTCTCGTTTACCCATTTAAGTGAAGGATTTATGTTCATTCTCTACAGGTTTTTTTCAAATATCTCTAGTTTCTTCTACTTGTTGCTTAGCTCGTTTAATTTGTCAAACCCTTCCGGTTTTCGTTTGCTATTTACCTATCGATTTGTCTATTTATATCAGTCTTTCTTTTTTCAACGCGTAATTTTGTTTTATGGCCTACAGGAATTCTCTAACCCTGGTTCTATTCCGTTCGAAGATTTCAGGTGAGATTTTATTTTCGTTTGTCATTTGGTTTATTGTAACCCCCGTGGCGGTGCAAACCCTATCATCTTCCTAACAGTTTTTTTTTCTTGGTTGCACTCAGGTAAATACTCCAGCCCCTTCTTCGTCAAGGGTTCTCATGGTTCGAGCTTGATGGAGTTCTTACCCTCGCCTCGTTCACAGGTACCCAGCCATTGATATACTTGGGGTTCCATGGCTCTCTGCCAGTACTGGAACATTGGTTTTGTCCTTGCTATGATAGATGGAATTGCTAGGTTTCAGGACCTGTAACTTAGTTAACGTGTCCTCAGGAATTTGAGTCATTTTTTTTTACAGAGAATGTCAAGTGTGAACATGGTGCGACTGTCTGCCGTTTAGTCTCTGTTATGCTGGCCTCTGGCCGCGAGAATTTTCTACCTGCTTGGGACGAAGTCTTGTTGTTTAACAATGTATATTTTTGATACAGTTCGGTTGGGGTTTTCAGCCTCCGTGCCTTCTTGAATGAATGACTCGGATTCTAATTTGGGGTTTATGAATATTCCTATGTCCTATTTTTATTACAGTTATGGTTATATGGTATTTTCTATAGAAATTTTTTGCGTTGCTTCGTGTCTATATTCTGTCTATTAGTCGCTAGGTTTTAATATCCATATTCGGCAACGAGTTCGCTTTGTAATTATTCCTTCTGGTTACAAAGTCTTGAGTGCATGTATTGTATTATGAAATATGGGAAGTCTATTTTACATTATATGCTATGAATGCACAAAATATTGCGGCTCGTTTATTGTTAATCGTAATGTCTGAGAAGTTTACATTCTATTCCTGGAATTGTATCTTCTTACAGGTTTTCTTCAAACTGTAATGTAAAATTTCTCGTTATCAATTTTTTCTTATGAAGAGTAATGGGTTATCCATTTCCTGTTTTCCTAGTTTCTTGCTTTTACTGCTCGTAAGAAGAACACTTACAGGTGATCGGACCACCTATTGTCCGAGTTTATCATAGGAAGGGGACGATTTATCCAGAAGCCTGATTCATTCAGGCATTTGGATTAACAGTCCGCCTGTAACTACGTTTTCCTTCTATGTTTATATTAGTTACTAGATTTTTGGCTTCTGTGATCCATCAATAAATTAGGAAGAAATCTTTCGGTAAAAATCACATCAGCCATGAAAAGGATTTCGAATCAGGAACCAAATTGCGGTTCATCAGACAGACCGCCGCTAAGTTTAATGCATGTGTGTTTTGGTGAAGAAAATCATAAAATCAACTAGTTTGACTATAAAATCTAAGTATTCAATAATTAAAAAATCAAAATCAAGCAGTTTGAATATTTAAATTAAAAAGTTAAATTCAATTTATTTATTTTTTTTTTTTTTTTTTATAAATAAAAATAAATTTCAATTTTATAGTTTAATTATTTAATTTAATTTAATTTATTATTATTATTATTATTATTATTTTTAATTTATATTTATTTATTTATTTATTATTTTTTAATTGATTATTATACATTATTTTATTATAAATCTTTAAAAATAAAATGAATAAATAATTAAATAATTAAATAATAATAATAATAAATATAAAACTAGAAATAAAATAGTTCCCTTAATTTACAAATTTAATTACAAATTGAAACGGCTAGTTTGAATATTCAAAATAATAGCAAATTTTATTTTTATTAATATCGTTAAGATTTTCAAAAACAAATATTATTTAATTAAAATTGTTATATTATTAGTATTGCAATTCTATCTTTAAAAATATAAATAAATAAAAGAATAATATTATTAAATTAAAATTATATATTATTATATTGAAATTCTATCTTTTAATATATATATATATATATAAAATTAAATAAAATATAAAAATAAAAATAAAATAGAAATAGTTCTATCAATAAAGTTAAATTTTTTTGAAATGGCTAGTAAGATATTAAAATTATTAATTTAATTATAAATAAAAATTATTTAGGACGGTCTAACTATAAATAAAAAAAATTTTGTTTTTATTTTTCTTAATACCGTTAATTGATTATTCAAAATTTAAATATTATCTTATTATAATTCTATAATATATATATATATATATATATAGAGAGAGAGAGAGAGAGAGAGAAAATATATATATATATAAAATAAATAAATAAATAAATAAATTAAAAAAAAAAGAGGATTAAGAATATAAGGCAGGGATCCAACACCTGCTTAAATTCCAACCGTCATCTCTATTGAGATTTATGGGCCTTTTTTCAATTTCAAGGGCCTCTCTTAACTTACGATGATAAAAATGATCAATTCTGGCTAAGACCTTAGCCTCTTCGATACAAATATGATGGTTAGTTTTTTCCACATGTTCAGCTAGGGCAGAGGTGCGGGTCCTGCCATGTCTAAGGTCAGCTGCATGTTCACAAATCCTTTGGTTAATGGACCTACCCGTTTCACCAATGTAAGGGGTCCCACATGAACAAGGAATAAGATAGACTCCTTTTTTATCCTTAGGGTTCACAGGATCTTTAACTGAGTTAAGAGAGCTGCGAATCGTGTTAAGGGGTTTGAAGGAAGAGGAAACCTTATGCTTCCTAAGGATTCTAGCAATCCTATCAGTGGTACCCTGAATGAAAGGAAGCCTAACATTGCAGGACCATTGATTAGGATTTTTATTTTTATTTTCGGCCTGATTCTCATCATTTCCCTGCTCAAAAGTTAGGCGTTCTCAACACCTTAGCCACTAGGGCGTTGAGAATCTCAGATGAGTCTCACTTTGAGGGAGAAAAGACCCATCTTCTTGATGTTTTTTGTTCTAATGGTTATAGTAAGTCACAAGGACTTAAAGCTTTTCTTAAAGCTGAAAGAGGTTCCTTGGTTAAAAATAAAAATCCTGATCAATGGTCCTGCAATGTTAGGCTTCCTTTCATTCAGGGTACCACTGATAAGATTGCTAGAATCCTTAGGAAGCATAAGGTTTCCTCTTCCTTCAAACCCCTTAACACGATTCGCAGCTCTCTTAACTCAGTTAAAGATCCTGTGAACCCTAAGGATAAAAAAGGGGTCTATCTTATTCCTTGTTCATGTGGGACACCTTACATTGGTGAAACAGGTAGGTCCATTAACCAAAGGATTTGCGAACATGCAGCTGACCTTAGACATGGCAGGTCCCGCACCTCTGCCCTAGCTGAACATGTGGAAAAAACTAACCATCATATATGTATCGAAGAGGCTAAGGTCTTAGCCAGAATTGATCATTTTCATCATCGTAAGTTAAGAGAGGCCCTTGAAATTGAAAAAAGGCCCATAAATCTCAATAGAGATGACGGTTGGAATATAAGCAGGTGTTGGATCCCTGCCTTATATTCTTAATCCTCTTTTTTTTTTTTTTAATTCTATTTTATTTATTTATTTATTTATTTTTTAATATTTTTTTTATTTTCTCTCTCTCTCTCTCTCTCTATATATATATATATTATATAATTATAGTAATATAATATTTAAATTTTGAATAATTAACAGTATTAAGAAAAATAAAAATAGAAAACAAAAAAAAATTTTATATATAGTTAGACGGTCCTAAATTATTTTATTTATAATTAAATTATTAATTTTAATATCTTACTAGCAGCCCTAAAAAAAAAAAAAAAAAAAAAAAACACTTTATTTATAGAACTATTTTTTTTACTTTTATTTATATATATATATTTTATTTATTTTTTAATTTTTTATTCTTTATTTATTTATTTATTTATTTATTTATTTATTTATTTATTTATTTTATTTTTTTATATATATATTTTTTTAATAAGATAGAATTTCAATATAATAATATTATTCTTTTATTTATTTATATTTTTTAAGATAGAATTTTAATACAATAATATATAATTTTAATTAAATAATATTTGTTTTTGAAAATTCTTAACGATATTAATAAAAATAAAATTTGTTATTATTTTGAATATTCAAACTAGCCGTTTCAATTTGTAATTAAATTTGTAAATGAAGGGAACTATTTTATTTCTAGTTTTATATTTATTATTATTATTATTTAATTATTTAATTATTTATTCATTTTATTTTTAAAGATTTACAATAAAATAATGTATAATAATCAATTAAAAATAATAAATAAATAAATAAATATAAATTAAAAATAATAATAATAATAATAAATATAATTAAATTAAATAATTAAACTATAAAATTGAAATTTATTTTTATTTAAAAAAATAAAAAAAAATAAATTGAATTTAACTTTTAATTTAAATATTCAAACTAGCCGTTTTTTATTTTTTAATTATTGAACTAACCGTTTTATAGTCAAACTAGTTGATTTTAACGGTTTTCTTTCCTCGCCTACATCTATTTAAACTTAACGACTGATCTGATCTCTCACCTAGTCCTGATGATGAACCACACTGGTTGGTTCGAAACGCGTCGACTTTGTTCATGACAATGTGATTTTTACCGAAAGATTTCTTCCTAATTTATATTAGTTGTACTTCTGCAGCACTATCTCCAGGGAGTAGTTACTCAGACCTAGCTACCAACCCATCAGGTCGACACTTACAGTCTTTTGTCTGGATTACCTACTGTTTCAGGTTGGTGAGATAAACTACGTCCTTATCTTATACACATTGTTGCCTTTCGACTATTCTCCACAGATTAGGTTTTTACCAGATTGCCAAGTTCAAAAATAATTTTTACAACTACAATCACATATTGCTGCTTTATACACAGATAAACTTAATTTAAACAGATAATCTTAACTGTAATAAACAGATTATTCTTTCTAAGGAAATAAGAGAATTATGTTTGCTTTTACTCATCTGAGTCCGCTTTCCACTGATGGTACTTATTACCTCCCGTCCACGAACTGGGCAATTACGTCCACAGTTCTCCCCCGAGCTTGTAGCCTGGGTCTTGTTGAACACGAAACTCTGGAGGAGAGTTCTCAGGACAGTCCGGTCCAACTCTCCGACTCCAGTGAAAAACAGAATTCCTGGGGAGAAATCGGGACAGTCCAGTCCAAATCTCCAACCCAGGGGTTAAACTGTTCTGGAATATCCTTCCAGTTTTAACAGAGTCCCTTCTTTCCTTTCTCACATAACCCCCAACTCTCTTTGGAAATCCCCCTTTATTCCAGAGTCTCCTTAGGTAACTGTAGGAACTGTTTTTCTGTTCAACTGACTCCAATTTTACTTTTACCATCAATTTTTACTCATAAGTAAATTTCACAAGTTAAATCTTTTATTCAAAAATCAAAAATCTTTTTGTTCAGATATTTAATTAATTCATCCTTAATCAATAAATCGTAACCATTAGTCAGTGACTAATATGGTGGTTACAATAGTCTCCGGACACCATTTCTTTAACTTGAAAAAAAAATGGGAAAGGAGATTTACCAATGCTTATGACCAGCAGCAAAATCAAAAAAAGAGCACTGAAACGAGTGCCAACTCCTTTGCCCGCCATTATTGATCTTCTCTTTCTTCAGAAGACACACCCCACGCTTGAAAAAGTTGGAGTGAAGAAGAGCAGTGAGAATCATATGAAAACCGCTGAAGCTAATAGCCTATATATGGGGAAGCCCGACCATGGTGTAATCATATTGTGTACATGCTATAGACCACGTGAAATTCCTGAGGGAACGCTGAGTGTGGTGGGGTAAACCGAAAAAACTATATATGACATTACCAGTTGGAACCAGGCTGGACGAAGGGACACGAGCCCCTCCGGACCTGTATAGTCGGACAGGCTTAGCTGGGTGCTCAATAATGGAGTGTACAAACATGATAAATGTGAACGTAGTGTGGACGTGAATATTTGGGCATGCCCACACTCCATTTCCTCTAGGGTGGGACCTGTGGGCCATCAATCGTATTTCATTTTCAGGAAGCAATCTCTTTCTTTTTTTATTGTAAATATGGTAGTATTTTTTTATTTTTTCTATTAAACAAAATAGTAGGTTTACATTGTCACATTTTATTTGGTATTCTTAATCTGCTCGTTGGAAATCAGGTTTGGTGGCCACTTCATAGAAATAAAAGCCAACCAAAATTGGAACAGTTTAATCATGTCACTAGATACCTTATAAGGTATATTGTCTACTAGTTCAATTGACATTTTGAATAAGTAAATGATATCCCCCATTTACATAGTTAAATAAATAAAAATAGAATTATGAAGTTACTCATACGAGGATTGAATGGTATTTGCTATATAAATTTATCTGATGAAGTTAGGAAAAATCTAGTTATAATTTATCTGAGTGTGATTTTCATACACATTGTTTTAGGACTTGTCTAAGTAGATGATAATTTCTCTTTAGATGCCTATTTTCTTTTTGGAATCGAGTACTTTTTTTTATAAAAATTCTGAAATTGAGTGTACTAATTTTTTTTTAATGGTGGAAATGGTTTCAACCCTCTCAAGAACCACCCAAAATTAGAAACTTGATATTCCATTGGATCCAGTCAAAATCATGCCACAAAATCATTTTTTGAGGGTCAAATAGTAGCCTATTTGGATTATCCTCATTGATTTATTTGAAAATTCATGGTTATATATAAAAAGAAAATTGATTTGTTTGTTTAAATACAATATCATTATTATTTTTTTTTTGTCGGCCACAAAACTTTCATTAATTCATCAAAAAGATACATCTTGTAAACCACTCTCTCGACTTCATTCCAACTAGATTTGTTAGCCAAGAGAACGATACAGAAACAGAGAAGGCACTGTTATTTTTCACATGAACTCCAAAGGAAAAAAAGGCATACAACCCAAAACACGAACAAAAGCAAAAAACAACTTGCAGAAGGTATTTACAAAGAAGGATTTCATGCATGAGAAACACCTTAGACTACAGGGTGGCCATGACCTTCGTGCACATGAAAGTCGATGTGAGCCAGTCTGCTTCAAACTCATCAAGTCACTAACTTGTTTGGTGTTGGCATCTAGCACATAGAGGCAAGGTGATCCAGAATTTCCCCTTGACTGAATTGAACGTCGTTTATATACGCAATGGTTTCATTGTGGTCTTCATACTGCTTCTCACGAATGATATTGAGACTAGCCATAATATTTCTCATTTGATCAGTAATTGAGGCAAGCGAGGGTGGCTACACCACCTAACCCAGTGATTGGGCACAATTATGGGTGACATCAACCTCCTCATCTGCACTCCCCTCCATATCATCATTCATTGCCCCCTATTCGACCCGCTCCCCAAGCAAACCATTATGCCCGATACCTCGTCGAGAACGACCCCTCTGGTGATTCATAGCAATCATGTTATCACTGCACCAAATAGTCATGAAACCAAGGTCTCCTAAACCACGCCCCCTCTTCTTGTTGTTCCAGCAGTTGAGAGGGAGCTCAACCACCCACCACACACAATGGCCATGACTGCTAGAGCCCCGTCAATTATAACTCCAATTGACACAATCCCCCAACAACATACCAATGAAACAAAAGGGCCTCTCAATTTGGCTTCCACAGCACCCCCCAGCGATGCTAAGCCTCAAGGTAGCGCCCTCACAAGGAGGAAAATCGGTTATCCCATGCCCACAATAGCTACAGACACTAACAACATGCCAGCTATGACTTGAATTACCGCCACCCTTTGAAAATGATTCCTTTACAATACCTTTAGTGAAACAGGGCCACACAATACCACATTGTTGAACGCCCAGGACCAAATTATGACTCAGAGCGACACCTTCTATGATATTCCCACTTAGCATTATTGCTAAGTGAAATATCAATTTTGGCCATTTTTGCTTAATTCATATTTGCATTTAGGAAATGTGGGTTTAGGGGCCCCACATGTATTTTTGATGAAATCAATCCCAAGCATTAGAGTGAGAGGGGATTGCACCTCTAGTGGAGCGTGGGGGCCACCCATAGAGAATTACAGCCCACATGAGGACAACGCACTCATTGGTGTGAGATTGGTGGGGAGAAACCAAGTTGGGCCCACATGTGAATTTTGGAGGAAATTTGACAAAAAGGCAGGAAAGGCACTCATTTTGGCATTCATGATCATTTGAGAAATTGTCTTAGACAAACACGCTTGAACTAAAGCCAAGTTTGCAAGTGTTTTTCAGCACACGAGTGTTTCTAAGCGAAAATCTCAACCCTTGCTTCAGAGATTTTCGAGTGCCAACCCAAGGAGGGCATCTCACCTATTCTAGTTCGAATCATGAGCAGAAAGTGTGAGTTTGGGGAAGTTTTCAAAAGCAGCAACACAGTGGCTGCGAAGTCCTTGGAGGAGCAACACTTGGGTGTTGAGGAGAGAAGGGATTTTGGGCTTGAAATTTGAGGAGGAGTCTGGGGAAGTGTTTTGAGGAAAATTGCAACCATTTTTGGGGCATGTTTCAGCACGATTGACAAGTGGGTCGAATTACCTAGAAGAAGTGCCATTGAGGGAAAAGAGGGCTGAAATTCCAAGGTCAGCCATTGGCCAATCCCTTCGTGGGTTATTAAGGGTATTTTGTGGAGAGACTGGGATTAATTTCCCAGAATTTTTTAGCATCAAAGGAGGCCCTAGCAGTAGTTCTTTATGACCAACAACGTATTTTCTGGGAAGTTTAGCGTAGAGCCAGGAGAGAGAAACAACATATTTGAGAGCGACTTAATATCTTCCACTTGGGCTTTTCTAGCTTGCCTTTTGCAAGCCTAGGTGCACTCTTTCCAACACCACATTGTAGCCTCTTTATTTGTAATAAAATGGCTCAGCAACGCAATTTCTAGTGTAATTACATGGACTAATTTATGTGTTTTATTTTTGCGATTTTTGTGTCTATGCATGATTTTTTATTTACTATAAAAAATCCCCAGGAATATTACAATGGTATCAAAGCTCATAGACTTGGCTCATCTTGTTGGAGAAACATGGTCTATGACACCATAGGATAGGAAAAACGTGACTTACCAGAGATAGAGGTACAGGAGTAGATAAATGCAGTTACACATTACTCCAGATCTAATAATTGAATTAGAGGTTGTGGAAACAAACATGGGGGACAATGACGGAGACAGAAGGAGTAAGGATGAGGAGTTTGATCATCATTTGCTAAAGGAATTATAGGACCTGTCCAAGAGCATTAATGAACTGAGGTAGCAGAATGGCAATGACAGCAAGGGTAAGGGAGTTCAAGGGGACTTCCAACTGGGTGAAGGCTCTAACACTTCATAGCACCACGCATCGCTTAATCACAACATGACCCTTAACACACCCCCTAGATTCACTATTCCCACGTTCTTAACATATGGATCTGGTGGGAAACATGAATAGCAGGAGATTCCTTATGGGGAATATTTCTTGGAGTATCAGTCATATGGACTTGATTTTGGGAAATCTGTCACTTTCAGGGACTTTTTCCAACTGAAGGGAAATAATAGGGCCAAGGGATAGAGTGGGGGAGGCTACAGGTAGGGGACATATTTGCAACATATTGTGGGGAGGTTTTTTCTCCCAACTTTTGATGGCTCTTCTAAGAGCTAAGCCAAAGCATGGGTAGAGAATTTGGATGTCTACTTCCAACTAAATCAGATGACGGAGGGAGAGGCAATCAAAATTGCCACACCACATCTAGAGAGGGAAGCTCATGACTAGTCGTTCCATGGGCTAGCCACAATGGGACATGTGAGAGTGACCGCTTATGAGGATTTCACCAAGAGGGTGTTGGATTGTTTTGAGAGGAAATATCCTGAGGAGTACTTTGGGGAGCTTACAAGGCTCAAGTAGATTGAGAGCATTGAGGCATATATTTCATAGTTTTTGAGGTTGTCAGTGATGGTTCCAGATTTATCGAAGGCCAAGAGGATCTACATGTTTATAGAGGGGCTAACAGAGCCATTGTAGGGATTGGTGAGGTCCAACATACCCACTACTTTGTAGTACGCGGTAGGAAGGGCCCTAGATCTATAGGATTCCCTACCCAAAGCTAGAGCACCACTACCACCTAGACAAGTTTTCCTAGACACATTTTCTAGCAGAGGCGAAGAGACACTAGGGATCCACCACTAAATTCCAGTCAGGGGCATGGGTAGATGGATAAGGAGACTCGGAAATACCTTTGAAGGATAAAGTGGGCCAACAACGAGCATGGATAAAGTGGTTGCACTTGGGAGAGTACCGCTACAACACCACGTATCACATGTCCATAGTTATATGTCCATTCTGAGATTTGTATGGTTATGATGCATTATATTTTGCTGGCATGATGTTTGGAAATAGCAAGGCCCCTAGGGGCCAAGGATTGGATACAGGAGAGCCAAGATATTTTTCGAACTCTCAAAGACAAAATGAGAATGGCACAAAACTAGAAGAAACTTTATGCAGACAGTCGCAGAGTTGAGAGGGAGTTTGAGGTAAGGGACTTGGTCTTCTTGAGGCTTCAGCCATACCGGATATCATCCCTCAAGCAGAATGGGGCTGAGAAGCTGAAACCTCGCATGTATGGGCCATAATGAGTCACTCAGAGGGATGGGAAGGTAGCATATGAGTTGGATATACCCCCGGGGAGTCAAGTGAAAAATATTTTTCATGTGTATTGCCTTAAAAGGGCACTCAGGCAACAGGTGATAGCAGCTACAGAGCTACCCCCTATGGATGATGAGGGGAACTTAGTTATGGAGTGAGAGCCTATTTTGGATACCTAGGAGAGGCACTAGAGGAACAGGTTCATCAAGGATTTTTTTTATTAGATGGAGGAACCTAATAGATGAGGATGCCACTTGGGAATCGAAGTAGATACTTCAACATTCTTCACTATAATTTCTTGAGGACAAGCAATTTTTTGGCGAGGAGGACTGTGATATTCTTACTTAGCATTATTGCTAAGTGAAATATCAATTTTGGACATTTTTTTCTTTATTCATATTTTCACTTAGGAAATGTGGGTTTAGAGGCCCCAAATGTATTTTTTATGAAAGCAAGACCAAACATTAGAGTTGGAGGGGAAATATTGCGGCTCTAGTGGAGCGTGGGGGCCACCCATAGAGAATTACGGCCCACATGAGGAATACACACACATTGGTATGATATTGGTGGGGAGAAATTTAGTTGGTCCCACATGGGCATTTTGGAGGCACTTTGACAAAAAGGAAGGAAAGACACTCATTTTGGCATTCATGGTCATTTGAGAAATTGTCTTAGACAAGCATCCTTGAGCTGAATCCAAGTCTGTAAGTGTTGTTCAACACACGAGTGTTTCCGAGCAGAAATCTCAACCCTTTCTTCAGTGGACTAAGAGGGCCAACCCAAGAAGGGAGTCTCACCTATTCTAGTTTGATCCAGGAGTAGAGAGTGCGAGTTTGGGGAAGTTTCTAGTATTATCTGGTGACCCCTAGTATTGCACCAAGAATGTTGCAACTCCCAGGGGCTGCCCTACTTTACTTTATCAACCCGGGGTTCGTACAAACTTTGAGGTGACAGTGCTATATACACAGCATATGCATTATGTTCATGTCATCCTCTTCTACTTTATGAAAGGGTACTACTTCTAGGGGTTCTCAATGAAGTTTGTCACAGTTCAATGAAACTAAACTAAATTGCAAAAAGGAAATGACAGAAATGGAACTAATTTAACGTGTAGGAAGGAAATGACTGCAAGAAACTAAATTAAATTTCTGATAAGAAATAACAGGAAGGAAACTAATTTAATTTGCAAGAAACAAATAGCAGAAAGGAAACTAATCCTAAACCACAGTTAACTTGGCCAAATGACTGAATGCACTATACTTATCATATGATCTATCTACCATGCTTCTATCCGTGCAACTAGGCTATCCATGAGTTAATTATAATTAAAAAGAATTAATTTGCAGCTTGGAGGGAAGAAAAAGGGATAAATGAGGTTAATGGGGGGTTTAACACATAAAACAAGGGTTGGAAGCGGAAAGAGGGAGTTAAACCCTTATAAAACCTTATTATAGCGCGAGAAATGAATTTGGAGTGGAAAGAATTCAAAAATGTGATGGCAGAGTGTGATGGAGGACAAAAGTTACGATGTGTGATGTCGCAATCAAAAATTCATAAGTTTAAAGGGATAGCGATAAGGATTAACAAGAATGAACTAAGTTGTGGGAAGTGAAAAGTGTGACAAGTGATGTCGCGGGTTGCAAATCACAATATCGAAATTTTAAAGGAATAACAGTAAGGATTAACAAGAATGAACTAAAATGTGCGAAGTGCAATTGGCGACACGGTAAAATTTATGGGCTGCGATCTGCAAAGTGCAAAGTGCGACGAGTGACGTGGTGGAGTTATCGCATCAGTGGAATGAGTGGGAAGTGTTATGCGAAAAGCTAAATGATGCAATTTGCGATTTGTGATTTCGCAATATCGTATTCGCAAGAACGAGCAGTGAGTGTTTTAAAGGTAAAATCTAAATGGTGCGAAGTGCGATTTGTGATGGGCGACGTGGCCGTGGGACCGACAGTGGTGCACAATTGCAATATCGCAATTGGAAAGAATAGTGGTAAGTGTTAAGGGAGAAAGGGAAAAGTTGCAGGATGCAATTTGCGATAGGATAAGAATTGTGGGATGCGATTTGCGATAGGATAAAAAAATGTGAGATGTGGTTTGCGATAGGGATGACGTGGCGGTGAGTCTGAAAGAAAAAGGGAAAATTTGTGATTTGCGATATGTGATGTCATCGCAATCGCAAGAACCAATGGTAAGTGTTTAAAGGTAAAAGCTAAGAGTTGTGATTTTTGAAGTGTGATGTATGACGACGGGAGACTCGAGGATCAAAGGCGAAGGTCACGTTTGAATGGTTTTTCACGTGTTTTGCATAAAAAGGGTAAGGCACTGAGAATAAGTGGGAAAAATAGGAGATGGAGGGTGTAACATCAGTGCACAGAGTGTAATAACAGAGATGGAAGGGAGATGTAAGACAAAGCAGGATGTGCTGGAGAACTTCCCTTTGGGCTATGCTGCCCATACATGTTATCAACCTGCATATTTATGCAAGAAAGCCAAAAAATATGTTCATGAAGATTCAAGCACCGATCTAATCTATTTCCAGGAAATCATAAGCGAGAAAGCATTTTTTGTCTGTGGGAAAAGGTCTACCCTCCTCGAGCTCTATTGACAGAGTTGAGAGGGGAAGGCTGACCTCACAACTTTATGGATTTTATCACTATTCTACCACTCTGTAAGCAGATTAAATCTACAACAAAAGACAACAGGAAGTGAGCTAAAACATCAACAAAAATACCGGCAAACTAGCTAAATGGCATGAAAGAAAAGAATGGAAATAGCAGAGAAGTTGAGGCACATGGGTTGGGCCCTAACCCACGAGCCGAGCTCTCTAGAACTATATCAATAGAAATTAGTTTGAATACTCATTGCATTAATAATACAGTCTTATTACATCTCGAAGGTATTAACAGTAAAAGCCTAATAGCTTGCAGCAAAATTTCTAAATGGAATCAAATAATAAAATGGAATCGAATAGAATCAACCCACTGGCTAACTAACTAACCCATTCCTATCTCTAGCTCTGCTCTATTTATTCTACAGGGAAGCTACCAACTACTCCCTGGAAATTGGTGATTGAGTGCCCTTCATCTTTAGTTGCTTGGCTGCCTCTTGGAATTCGATTTTCTGGAAACTCCAAGTGAAGTATGGCTTGACTACACTTGGTCTTGAGTTTCTTCGCTGCCTCTAGAATTCAAATTTTTGGAGGGGGATCTCATGAGGATCCTTTGGCTGCCTTTGAGAGTTAAGGAGGGTGGACAATCCCCTTGAATATCTCCAATATTTCTCCCTAATTTCCTGATGTTGTGCTCATTTATTCTCCAATCCCAATCTTCCAGTCGTAGGAAGCAAGTCCCTAAATCATCTTCTTCTCCAAATCTTTATAATCTTCCAAATATTCTCACAATATTCTACAAAAACAACCAATATTAGGAAAAAATATGCAACTACCTTTAATCCTTCCTATGAACATATTAAAGCGTAAGAAAACATTATTAAGTGCATAAGGAAGGTAGATGGGCTTAAGAAAGTTCATATTGGCCTTATTTTATGTCTAATTTAGAGGCCCATCAGTAGCATTGCAATGACTGCGCTGTCCTTGGAGGAGCCACACTAGGGTGTTGAGGGGAGAAGGGAGTTTGGGCCTGAAATTTGAGGAGTAGTCTGAGGAAGTGTTTTGAGGTAGATTGCATCCACTTTTGGGGATTTTTACAGCAAGATTGACAGGTGAGTTGAATTACCCAGCAGTAGTGCCATTGAGGGAAAAGAGGTTCAAAATTCCAAGGTCAACCATTGGAAATTCCTTCGTGGGTTATTCTAGGTATTTGGTGGAGAGGCCGGGATTAATTTCCTAGAATTTTTTGAGCATCAGAGGAGGCCCTAGAAGTAGTGCTTTATAGCCAGCACCATATTTTCTGGGAAGTTCAGTGCAGAGTCAGGAGAGAGAAATATTAGGTTTGAGAGAGACTTAGTATCTTCCATTTGGTATTTGTTATCTTTCCTTGTGAAAGCCCAGGTGCACTCTTTCCAACACCACATTGTACCCTCTTTATTTTTAATAAAGTGGCTAAGTAGCACAGTTTATGTTGAAATTATATGGACTAATTTATGTGTTTGATTTTCATGATTTTTATGTCTATGCATGCTTTCTTATTTAATGTAAAAATTATGTAGGAATATTACACCTTCCCGGTAAAGAAGTAGGAGAGAGACCACCATACATTAACCATAAGCAGAATATGAATGGTAATTAAGACGGAGGAAGAGACCTCCACTTACCAAAATTTAAGCAAAGGCTCAAGAGAATTATGACCAATGCCGAGAAATGTCGCTCAAATTGGCATTGTAGGTGTTTATTTTGGTGTTGTGAGACTATTCTGCGATCAGCCCCAACTCCTCTCTCCTAGTTCCCACACCATCTGACAAGTCACCCTAATAATAAATGCACTGGAGACGTACCTCCTACAACCAGACTAGTTCAAGTTCAGGCCACCTAGACCGATGGGAATTCACAGGTAATAGGAATATGCACACTTAGTTAGGTTAAATTCACTCACCCTCCCTCCCATACCAAGACACCAAATATTGTTGAGGATGTTGGCCAGCTCAAATATATAATAAACTAACGCCTTCTGAATTCTTCTAGCTGACCTTTGCCACTTGGATTGGTTGTCATCAAGACTATGAAAACACATCATTCAAGATCATTCCACCTTTTGGGAGCCAAGTCTCATACCCCCTACACACCCAACCCCAACACGGTCTCCATATCTTCCTTGATTATAGGTTTTAGTTGTTTTTTGTCATTTAGAAGAATCATGTGGGGGCTATTCCATAGAGATAGAAAGGTTTGGGGCTTGATTTCCCTAGTTCACTAACAATTCTTCCTCTTTTTTTTCTAACCCTCAATGAATGAGAAATGATGACATAGGGAATTGAAAAAACCAGGGTGTAGATATTTTGAGCTAGGAGCTCCAATTGCTAGCTCTTAATGGCCTTCTTTTCTTTATTAGTGTTAGAAAATAAAATATTTGATTTATCACCATTAACCACCATACCTGAGGCTTCCTTGAAGTCAGTGAGGATCTGTTCCAAGGCCTTGATCTCTTGAATGGAGGGTTCTCTAGAAAAAAATAATGCCATCCACGAACTACTTGTGGGAAAGAGGGAGGTCATGTCCCCACAACCTTAAGCCTTTGAAAATAACTTGATTAATAATTTATTTGATATAAATAGGATCAGGCCCACCGCCACCATCATAAAGAGGAAAGGAGATAGCATATCTCCTTGAATAAGGCCTTAAGAGGCCCTAAAATTTTGAGATGTGGAACCATTTATGAGTATAGAGAAGAATGGCGATGATATGAGGGATTGAATCCAACTCACATACTCAAGAGAGAATCCAAATGCATCCAACACTCTAAGTAAGTAATCCAATTTAAGTCTATCATATGATTTTTATAGATCTAATTTTATCAACATTCCTGGTTTTTGTCCTCGTTTTAGCGAGTGCACCACCAAGAGAGATGTAATGACTCCATCCATTATTTTATGACCCTCCACAAATATTGAATATTTTGGATCTATAAGAAGCTTCAGAATTTCCTTTAGCCTTCGAACTATAATGGATGATATTATCTTGTAGATCACATTGCAGAGAACTATGGGTCAGAATCCACCAAAATCCTTTGACTAGTTGGATTTAGGTATCACGGTCAAGAACGTCGCATTCATGCCAGAACAAACTTTCTTATCACAACATGATTCCTCCACAGTTATGTGCACCTCCTACCCAAAAAAGGGCCAACATGCCTTAAATAAATTATTAGTAAAACCATTCAGGCTCATGCTTTATTTTTGGGCATCTCCTTGACCGCTTCCTCCAGCTCTTGGAGATGTATTTCTCGCATAATAGTTATATTTTTCTTTGGAGAAACCAGTTTGGGCATGTGTTCTATAATCTTATTTATGGCCTCCATCTAATATTATTGATCCTCCATTAATATATTTTGATGATAAGTGATCCAGGTGGATATTGGTGGCCGCCCCCGCATATTCCACCTAATCAGTGTCATTAATTTTCTTATTTACTATTTTTAGCATTTGTTTAGGTCCTGAAATTCCTGATTCATTTTGAGTCCCTAAATGGCATAATCCTCAAAGAGATCTTTCCAACAAGGTATCATATATGCCAAACGGATATATTATGACCAAGTTACGACCTTGGGAAGTTGGCTACCCAACTAACCCCAACGGGGCCCATAAAATCTTGTTGTTACATCTCCTCCAGTTATGGTTTTGGTTTTTTAGGGTTTTATCTTATTTTTCAATAATAAAAAGGCCCTTGAGCCTCATTGTAATATAGTTCAGAGGCATGTAGCCGCCACATATCTTCTTAGAAATAAGCTACCATATATCTAGCTAGTTTATGTCCATTATGTCTGTAAGCATATTTCAGCCATTTGATATTAATGAAATGAATTTTTATTTCTGCTACATCTTTATGTTTATGTTTATTTCTATATTTTTTTTCTTTCCTGCATAAATCCATATTCAGGTCACGTCTCCATGAGGGTTTGAAACATACTTCAGTTTCAATGTTTTGCGGTAATATTCAATAAAATTCACACAAGTGCCATAGTCTCAACAGATCATATTAGAGAGGGAAAATATATCATTTTAAAGTACTTTTTATTATCTCAAATTATTTTTTTACGGAATTTGATTTTGTTTCTCGGTTTGAGAGATATGAGCAATTGAAGTTACACATGTCTGGAACACTGCGCCACCGTGCGTCCTATGAGTTTGTGGAATCATTTTCTCACCTCATAGATCATCAAATTTCAAGCATATTATAACACTATAAATATCTATTCAATACCTCAAATGGGTCTTTGACGGAATTTTATTTCATCACTAATATCAGAAGTTATCAGCAAAGTTGCAACAAGAGGTCCATTTTAACTTAGTGGTGTCAGAGCAGTTTGCTCTTTCTTGATATTTATTTTCATGTCCCCAATGAGGTTGGGGTATAAGGATTTAGGGATTGATCTAATTGAACCTTTGCAAGATCAGCCTCGCAAACCGTGACGGCCTCCCATGGTGGAAGAAAATAAATACGAGGGACTAGGATACCCTATCAAAATATTTCTTGAGGAGGCCCTCGAGAAACAAAGGAATGCGGTGATGGATAACTTTGACCAAATCCTTCAACTACTGCCCATTAGAAGTGCATCTGCATCTAGCAACCACTCTGGAGGCACCACTCCTTTCAAGGTGCAAGGCAACTTCAACATTCATGTATTTGAAGGCTAGATAGATGCAGACGCCATAGATAGATGGTTGAATTTTGTAGAAGAGTACTTTCGATCCATTTTTTCTCTGACCGAGAAATATCACTTTTTCACTACTCAAAGCCACCCCCCATGTCAAATACTGGTGGGAAACCTACTGTGATCAAAAGGACGAGAGGGAGCCCTCTCTGTTCTCAGTCACACCCACTTGGAAATTGTTCTGTGACAGCATCAAGGAACAATATTACCCCATGGGGAGCTATGAGGAAAAGTACATCCAATGGAGCATGTTGCGGCAGAAAAGGGATCAAGATGTGCACGAACTGATGAATTTGTTCCATACCCTCTGAAAAAATTTGGATATTAAAGATGGGGACTATTTCTTGGAGAATCAGTCATATGGACTTGATTTTGGGAAATCCGTCACTTTCAGGGACTTTTTCCAACTGAAGGGAAATAATAGGACCAAGGGACAGAGTGGGGGAGGCTACAGGTAGGGGACATATTTGCAACATATTGTTGGGAGGTTTTTTCTCCCAACTTTTGATGGCTCTTATAAGAGCTAAGCCAAAGCATGGGTAGAGAATTTGGATGTCTACTTCCAACTAAATCAGATGACGGAGGGAGAGGCAATCAAAATTTCCACACCACATCTAGAGGGGGAAGCTCATGACTAGTGGTTCCATGGGCTAGCCATGATGGGACATGTGAGAATGACCGCTTATGAGGATTTCACCAGGAGGGTGTTGGAGTGTTTTGAGAGGAAATATCTGAGGAGTACTTTGGGGAGCTTACAAGGCTCAAGCAAACTGAGAACATTGAGGCATATATTTCATAGTTTTTGAGGCTGTCAGTGATGGTTCTAGATTTATTGAAGGCCAAGAGGATCTACATGTTTATAGAGGGGCTAACAGAGCCATTGTATGGATTGGTGAGGTCCAACATACCCACTACTTTGTAGTACGTGGTAGGGAGCGCCCTAGATCTATAGGATTCCCTACCCAAAGCTAGAGCACCACTACCACCTAGACAAGTTTTCCAGCAGAGGCGAAGAGACACTAGGGATCCACCACTAAATTCCAATCAGGGGCATGGGCAGATGGATAAGGAGACTCGGAAATAACTTCGAAGGAGGAATTTGTGCTTTACCTATCAGGAACCTTGGGCATCTAGCCACAGATGTGCAGTGCACAAGGCCCATTACATTGATATATTTTATAACAATGACGCAGGGGATGATGCATATTTATAGGTGGGTGGAGATGACCACACAATACACACAAAGAGGGGGCCACCACCACCACCACCACCGATCAGGGGAGCTTCCTTTGCACCTTTCAGAGGTGTCCTTGCATCCCTATGTGGGGTACCCAATTTTTTTACCATGTGGATCAAGGGAATTATGTAGGGGAAGCGTGTATCAGCTCCACTGGATAGTGGGGCTACCCACAATTTCATTGATGCACAAATGGTTCAGAGGAGGGCCATCACAACCGAGGAATGTATTATCGGTTCTTTTCTTGGGGGCAGACCTTAACAGTGACCATGGGGAACTAGTCCATGATAGGCCACTTTTTGTGGTGGAAGTACCGAACACCAACGTGGATTTGAGAGTCCAGTGGCTCTATTCACTTGGAAAAGTCACTACGGATTGGAGGAGGTTGGAGACGAAGCTTATAAGGCTAGATGGAAAACTAGTTTTGCTACATGGTATGCACTCTTACCCTCCATAGACTGTTTTTTCCCATAGGATGGAGGTTGATCTGAGAAATGGGGAAATTGAGTGGGTTGTGGAGTTGAGGATTTCAGATGTTGAGGGTAAGCCCAAGCCACAACACCCTAAGATACAAGCCATTTTGGACAGGTACCCAATAGTGTTTGGAGACATACCATTGGGTCAACCACATAACTATGGGTTGGATCATACTATTGAGTTGGATTTGGGGGTACAGGCTATGATTAACAACCGTTGCTGACATCCCAAGGCATACCAGGATAGAGAGAGCTATTCATGAGTTGTTGGAATTTGGGCACATCAAGCCTAGCTCCAACCCTTTTGCTTCATTAGTTTTCCCGGTGAAGAAGAAGGATGGGTCCCTACACATGTGCATTGACTATCGGGCCCTTAACAAGAAGAACATGAAGAACCATTAACCCATTTATTGCATAGATGAGTTGAGGGAGGCAAATTTCTTCTCCAAGATTGACTTGTGCTCAGGGTACCACCAGATCAGGTGGAAAAGACCAGACAGCTTTCAGGTGCCACTATGGGCACTTTAAGTTCCTGTTTATGCCCTTCGAGCTAACCAAAGAAGCAACCACCTTCTAGTCCTGCATGAACCACGTGTTTCGTGGTCAGTTGCCGAAGTTTGCGTTTTTGTTCTTTGATGATATCTTGATTTAAAACCGGACCTGGGAGGAGCACTTGCAGCATGCAGACACAGTGTTGGGTATTTTGGAGGAGCAACAATTCTACGAAAATTGTCCAAGTGTGAGTTTAGTTTGACAGAGATGCTCTACGTACTGCACATCATTGGGGAGGACAGTGTGAGGTTCCATGAGGAGAAGATCAGGGCCATCCAAGATTGGCCAGCATCCCAGAATGTGATGGAGTTGAGGGTATTTTTGGGCATATGCACTTACTGCAAGAATTTCGTGAAGGGATTCTCTCATTTGGAAGATTCCCTCACCAATTTAATGAAAAACGAGAATTTGAGTGGATAGCTACAATGTAAGAGGCTTTTGAGTGCCTCAAATAGGTCATGAGAAGTTTCCTTATGTTGGCACTTCTATATTTCACCCAACCCTTTGTGTTGGAGTGTGATGCATCTGGAGAGGGTGTAGGAGAGGTTTTGATGCAGGGAGGGCACCCCATATATTTCGAGAATCAGAAGCTACTACCCCACGAGAGGTTGTACTCCATCTATGACAAGGAGATGATAGCCATTATGCATGTGCTAGCCAAGTTTAGAAAATACTTGTTGGGGAACAAGTTTATGGTCAAGACAGAATACACACAACCTCATATTTTTCTTAGAGAATAAGTTACAAGAGAGGCAGTAGAAGTGGGTGAGAAAGCCCTAGGAATACAACTTTGACATTGAGTATGTCAAAGGGAAGAAAATAGTGGTAGTTGATGTGTTGTCCAAGAGGTCAACTACCCTTTCATTGATGAGCATTGCCCCAAATTGGAGGGCACAGTTACTGGTAGAATATTCCAAGGACCGATTTTCATGTGAGGTCCTTAATGGGGTAGTGGAAGATATCTGGTACAAGGTGATGAACGAGGTGATCTACTTCAGAGACTGGATTTACTTAGTGCCTATTTCCCAATTGAGGGAGAATATTTTACAAGTTTTCCGTGACTCACCTCTAGCAGGGCACCAAGGGTTCATGAAGACATCGAGGGCCATCAGAGAGCAATTTTCATGGAGAGGCCTTAAGGATGACATTTTGAGGCATGTCAGGGAGTGTGACCCATGCCAGAGTAACAAGTCTGAGCATTCACACCCTACAACGCTGTTATAACCTCATCCTATCCCTGACGGGAAATGGGTAGTGTATCGATGGATTTCATTACTGGGTTGCCCATAGTACAGGGAAAGGACGACATATATGTGGTGGTGGACTAGTTGACAAAGTTTGCACATTTTTTCTCCATATTAGCCCGGTACTCGGCCTCACAGGTGGCCACATTGTTCTTTAAGGAGGTTTTTTGGCTACATGGTCTTCTGAACACCATTGTCAGTGACCAGGACAACAGGTTCATGTGGGGATTTTGGTCGAAGTTGTTTCAACTGTTGGGCATAGAGCTCACTCTGAGCACTTGTTATAATCCCCAGATAGACGAGAAGAAAAAGATATTTAACAAGTGGTTGGAGAGTTACCTATGTAACTATGTTATGGGCCAAAAACGAGCATGGATATAGTGGTTGCACTTGGGAGAGTACCGCTATAGCACCACGTATGACATGTCCATAGTTATATGTCCATTTTGAAATTTGTATGGTTACAATGCATTATCTTTTGCTGGCGTGATGTTTGGAAATATCAAGGCCCCTAGGGGCCAAGGATTGGATACAGGAGAGCCAAGATATTTTTCGAACTCTCAAAGAAAAAATTAGAATGGCAGAAAACTAGAAGAAACTTTATGCAGACAGTCGCAGCTTTGAGAGGGAGTTTGAGGTAAGGGACTTGGTCTTCTTGAGGCTTCATCCGTACTGGTAATCATCCCTTAAGCAGAATGGGGCCGAGAAGCTAAAACCTTGCATGTATGGGTGATAATGAGTCACTCAGAGGACTGGGAAGGTAGCATATGAGTTGGATATACCCCCAGTGAGTCAAGTGAACAATATTTTTCATGTGTATTGCCTCAAAAGGGCACTCGGGAAGCAGGTGATAGCAGCTACAGAGCTACCCCCTATGGATGATGAGGGGAACTTAGTTATGGAGTGAGAGCCTATTTTGGATACCTAGTGTTGGGTGTGGAGCCTGATTATCTTGTTTACTTTGTATCACAACATTGGACCCCTGTACCTTAAAAGGGGTGACAACGTCGCCCGTAATTAATCGTTGTCGTGGGGGGTTCAGGTGGGGCATCAGCGCTTTTTGGAGCCCCCCCTGGCTGGGGTTTCGGTGGCACTTCCCCCGAAGCTAAAAACAGATGTAAAATTGCCTTGTAAAAGTATATTAATTTCTAGTCAATCTGGGCCGTTCATAGGTAGATGATCTGACGGTAGAAGTTATGTTTAGTTTAGGGTTTTTTTTTGCCCTAGAAGGAAACCCCCTTGTATATATGAGGGTATTGTATTGCGGCTGTGTATTCTCAGAGCGAGAAACAAATAGGGAGACTGTGAGAGAGAGCAAAGGATATTACAGCAGATATACTGTAGGTCTATTTGGCTGATAAAATCGTAGGAAAGAAGGGTTCCCTGTTCGAGTGGGAGCAATGGCGAAAGATGGTAAATTTAGGGTTGAGAAATTTAACGGCCAAAACTTCCCGTTGTGGAAGATGCAGATGGAAGATTATCTGTATCAGAAAGATCTGTACCTACCATTGATCGGAAAAACAAAGAATTCGTCGGCCTTGACAGACGCGGAATGGAACATTCTCGATAGAAAGGCACTCAGAATAGTAGGGTTGTGCCTTGCAGCGTCAGTCGCCTTCAATATTTCAAAGGAAACGACAACAGAGGATTTGATGTAGACATTGGCGAAACTATATGAAAAACCCTCAGCCTCAAACAAGGTATTTCTTATCAAACGATTATTTAATATGAAGATGTCGGAAGGTGGATCTGTTGCAGACCATTTAAATGATTTTAATACAGTTACCAGTCATTTAATTTTTGTAGGGGTAAACTTTGATGATGAAGTTAGGGCTCTTTTATTTCTGTGCTCATTTCCAAAAATCTGGAATGGTTTAGTTATGGCCATTAGTAACTCTGTCTCTGGATCTAGTACTTTAAATTTTGATGATGTTTTCGGTGCTATCCTTAGTGAGGAAATGCGACAGAAAATCTTTGGTGAGACATCGGGTAATGTTTTGAGTGCAGATTCTAGGGGAAGAAGAATGGAAAGAGGAAAGAGCTCGGGTTATCGCAGTAAATCAAGGAAAGACAGATCCAAGTCCATATCGGGGATAGTGTGCTGGAAATGCGGAAAGAGAGGACACCTAAAGAAATATTTGTAGATCGTGGAAGGGAAAAGAAGGAGATTCACAGCAAGAAAAAAATCATGAAGAAAATGTGACAAGTGATGTGTTACAAGATGCTTTGATTCTTTCTTTTGAAAATGTTATTGATTCTTGGGTTGTAGATTCAGGGGCTTCATTCCATGCCACACCTGATAAGAAATATTTTCATGACTATGTTCAAGGAGATTTTGGACAAGTTTGTTTGGGTGAGGATAAACCCTGTAAAATTGTTGGAATGGGTAAAGTTCTTGTAAAACAAAAGAATGGAAACCAGTGGCTACTAAAGGAGGTAAGGCATGTTCCAGATCTGAATAAAAATATGATTTCAACAAGGCAGTTAGGCAGTGAATGTTGTGTGACAACTTTCACAGATAAAACTTGGAAGGTCACCAAAGGATCACTGGTAATAGAAAAAGGTGAAAAGGTTGGTACATTGTATTTATGCAATGGTATTTCTAACTCTGTTAATGCTTTAACTTCCAAAGGAGCAAATGCAGGATTATGGCATCATAGGCTCGGACACATGAGTGAGAAGGGAATGAAGATTCTTCACTCAAGAAATTTGTTGCCAGGTTTGAAGAATGTTGATTTGGATTTCTGTGAAAATTTCATTTATGGAAAACAAAATAGAGTTAGATTTCTCAAAGTTGGGAAAGAAAAGAAGAGCGAAAAATTAGAGCTTGTGCATACAGATGTATGGGGACCTTCTCATGTATCATCTCTAGGTGGCTCTCGTTATTATGTTACTTTTACTGATGATGCAACTAGAAAAACATGGATTTATTGTATTCAAAATAAATCTGATGTATTTGATACTTTCAAGAAATGGAAAGCTTTGGTTGAGATTGAGACGGGAAAGAAGTTGAAGTGTCTCAGATCAGACAATGGAGGTGAATATTGTAGCAAAGAGTTTGATAGGTACTGTTCAGAGCATGAAATTCGTAGAGAGAAGATAGTTCCAAGAACACCACAAGAAAATGGTGTGTCAGAAAGAATGAACAGAACAATCATGGAGCGTGCAAGGTGCATGAGATTGCATGCAGGATTGCCTTTACAATTTTGGGCAGATGCTGTAGATACTGTTGTTTATCTAATAAACAAAGGGCCTTAAAGTTCCTTGGACGGTGGTATTCCAAAGGAAGCATGGACAGGTAAAAAGGTAAATTACTCCTTTTTAAATCCTTTTGGTTGTGAGGCCTTTGTCCATATTAATAAAGAAAATAGAACAAAGCTTGAGGAAAAATCAAAGAAATGTACCTTTATTGGATATGGTGTTAATGATTTTGGTTATCGCTTATATGATTATGAAAATCACAAAATCATTAGGAGAAGAGATGTAATATTCAATGAAAAGGTCTTGTATAAGAATCGGTTGCAGGAAAAGAAACAGGAAAAAGAAAGCAAGGAATACATGGTTCTTGATGAGATAACTGAAAAAGTAAAGGTGCCTGAAAATAATAATAATCAACAGTCACAGCAGCAGCAACCACCACAACAGCAACAGGCACCTCAAACACCTAAAAGTGGTGTTAGAAGATCTACCAGGATAAGTAGACCCCCTGAACGATACTCTCCTTCATTATATTATTTATTGCTGACTGATTTTGGTGAACCCGAATGTTATGAAGAAGCAATGCAGGTTGGAAGCAGGAAGAAGTGGGAGCTAGCCATGGAAGAATTGATGGACTCCTTAATCCATAACCAGACTTGGGACTTAGTCAGGTTGCCTGTAGGTAAAAATTCATTGCAGAATAATGGGTTTACAGGCTAAAGGAAGAAGATGGAGAAAAACAGAGGCACAAATCTAGACTTGTGGTGAAGGGGTTTGCACAGAAGAAAGGTATTGATTTTGATGAAATATTTTCTCCTGTTGTTAAAACGACTTCAATCAAAACTATTTTAAGTCTTGTAGTAGTAGAAGATTTACATCTTGAACAGTTATATGTAAAGACAACATTTCTCCATGGAGATCTGGAGGAAGAGATCTATATGGAGCAACCAGAAGGATATGAGGTCAAAGGGAAAGAAAAATTAGTGTGTAGGCTAAAGAAGAGCTTGTATGGCTTAAAATAGGCTCCAAGGCAGTGGTATCTAAAATTTGACAAGTTTATGTCTAAACAAGGTTATACTAGATGTCACTCTGATCATTGTGTTTATTTGAAAAGGAAAAAATATGGCAGCTATATTATATTGTTATTTTATGTAGATGGCATGCTTGTTGTAGGATCTAACATGCAAGAAATAAATGTTCTCAAAAGAAAATTGGCAAATTCATTTGCAATGAAGGATTTGGGAGCTGCAAAACAATTCCTTGGTATGAGGATAGCTAGAGACAAGAAAAATCACAAATTAACATTGTCTCAGAATGAGTACATAGAAAAGGTGTTGAAAAGATTTAATATGCAGAATTCAAAACCAGTTAGTACACCTTTTTCTAGCCATTTCAAACTTATTAAGGATATGTGCCCCAAGACCCAAGAAGACATGGATTATATGTCTAAAGTTCCATATGCATCAGCAGTTGGAAGCTTAATGTATGCAATGGTCTGCACAAGGCCTTATATTGCACATGCAGTGGGAGTTGTAAGCAGGTACATGAATAATCTAGGAAAAGAACATTGGATGGAAGTAAAATGGATTCTCATATATTTGAGAGGTACCACAAATCAATCATTTTTCTTTGGTGGTTCAAACATTGCTCTACAGGGATATGTTGATCCAAATATGGCAAGTGACAGAGAAAACAAGAGGAGCACTACAGGATATGTATTTACTGTAGGTGGAACAGCTGTCAGTTGGGTTTCAAAAATCCAAAGTGTTGTTTCACTTTCAACAATAGAAGCAGAGTATGTTGCTGCTACAGAGGCTAGTAAAGAAATAATTTGGTTACAAAGGTTTATGGATGAATTGGGTAAGAAGCATGATATGGGCACATTATACAATGATAGCCAAAGTGCCATTCATCTTGCAAAGAACTCAGCATTTCATTCCAGGACTAAACACATACATCTCAAGTACCATTTCATACGGTCAGTATTGGAAGATGGAGAGTTGAAGCTGAAAAAGATACACACTAGCCAGAATCCTGCAGATATGCTAACAAAAGTTGTAACTAGGGAGAAACTGAGAATGTGCTCAGTTTCAATTGGTCTTCAAGGATGACGATGAAGATGAGGAACAACTAGGTCCAAAGAGGAGTCATTGTCCAGCAAATGAAGCAGCGATGGAGTTGCTACAATCAGTCTCCAAGTGGGAGATTGTTGGGTGTGGAGCCTGATTATCTTGTTTACTTTGTATCATAGCATTGGACCCCTATACCTTCAAAGGGGCGGCAATGCCGCCCGTAATTAATCGCTGTCGTGGGGGGTCCAGGGGGGGCGGCGACGCTTTTCGGAGCCCCCCCCTAGTGGGGGTTTTCGGGGGCAGCGCCCCCGAAGCTAAAAACAGATGTAAAATTGCCTTGTAAAAGTATAGTAATTTCTAGTCAATCTGGGCCGTTCATTAGGCAAATGATCTGACGGTAGAAGTTATGTTTAGATTAGGGTTTTTTGCCCTAAAAGGCAACCCCTTGTATATATGAGGGTATTGTATTGCGGCTGTGTATTATGAGTGTATTCTCGGAGCGAGAAACAGAGAGGGAGACTGAGAGAGAGAACATTTTAGTTTAGGTTTTTTTTTCCCCTAGAAGGCAACCCCCTTGTATATATGAGGGTATTGTATTGCGGCTGTGTATTATATGTGTATTATCGGAGCGAGAAACAGAGAGGGAGTCTGTGAGAGAGAACATAGGATATTACAACGGATCTGCTGTAGGTTGTCTCTTCATTTTGCTGGATAATAGAAAGGAAGGACTGGCTGTTCGGGGTGGACGTAGCCCAAACTGGGTGAACCACGTATATATGTGTCTCTTTGGTTTTATTTGTTTTGTGTGCTTGTATTTTTCGCATATTTTATGTGTTTCATTTCTCCATAATATATAATTTTCTAACAGGGCGCAAATTTTCTGTGTGCCAAAATTGCTCAAAAAACCAAAAATGCACTAAAGTGCCAAATGTGCCAAAAACTTGCCAAAATTGTTAGGTTACTTTCTTATAAAGGGATTGAGGCATGAGGAGACACCTTAGAAAGTATTTACAACCTCTCCTTCTCCTCAATGATTTTCTCTTTAGCCTTTTCCTTGCTCTTGTCCACCTGTTTTGCTGATGAAGAAGGCATGGCCCCTTTCACTCTAAGTGAAGCAAAAAAATGGCTCAAAATTTGTGAAGAGGATGATGATGAGGTGGCTAGGCTTGGAGTTAAGCCTCAACAAGTATCTCTAACTTATCCTTATCCTTCTTTTTTCTATCCTCCATAGTGTTTTATGTTCAAGAAAACCCTAGGGATAAGGTAGATGGGGATGGGGAGTGAAAATAAGTTTAGGGATTAGGGATAGGGTTATGAAAATTTAGGTAGATGGTGGAAGGAGTTATGGAGTTTTGGGAGGTGATAGGAGGTCAAGATATTTAGGGAGTTTAAATTGATAATTGGATTACAGGTTTGAGGTAGTGGTTGCCTAGGAATTTTAGTGACCTAGGACTTAGGTGTTATGGGAAAGGGATTTAGGGACTAGGAAAAAGTAGTGTAGGGGTAGGAATGGGTTTAATAGTGATGTAGGATGGTATTGTAGGTTTTATGAGCAGAAAATTGAGGATAAGGAGATGAAACTAGGGTTTTCCACTAGGCAAAATGTCAATTTTACTTAGGAACAAAAACACTATGAAAATGATGTTTAGAATTGCAAGGAGGCAATAAATTGGTGTTACTTACTTGCAAGAGGGTGTTACAACCCTTTTCTGAAAATTTTGGAGTATTTGGTTGAGTTTTGGTGCTTCTAGGGTTTTCTGGACATAAGCACAGTGCGATGAAAAAAGCGCAGCGCCGCTGTGTGAAAGTGCAACGGCTGTGTATTTTGGTCTGGTGTTTTCGGGCAAAAGCGCAGCACCGCTGCAACACTGTTTTGCATACCACTTTTGAAGGCCTTCTCGGTGTCCAAATTGAGCCCAGGATAGCTCGTTGGAAATATCTTGAAGTATAATTTCCAAATATACCTTTATTTTTCTGATTGAAGTTGCTTTACCTTGTCAAAAGTTGATTTTACCAAGACTGGTAAAAAAGTGTTGAATGAGGGTACAAAAATGCAGAGTGCTGTTGCAGGAAACGTTTAGAGGCCTTCCTCAACTCCAAATTGAGCTCATGATATCTCATTATAAATATATTCCAGTATAGTTGTAATTTCACTAATCAAGAAAGTCATTGGACACTCCAACTATGAGAAAAATGGATTTTCCCAAGGTCACTCTGTAAGTGCATCAAACCTCTTGTAGCATCTGTAGTTTTGACATTTATCCCAAACCATGATAGCTGTGTAAAGGAGGTTTTTCTTATTGGGTCTATGATGGAAAAATACCTCTCTCACTTTTGTCAAATTCATCTATTTTTGGTCAAAAACATAGTTTAAAGAGAAACTGGCCCTATGAGTGGCAAATGGCTTGACTCGTGGAAAGACTTCTCAAAAAATGATGGAGACATGATGTTTATGAGCTAACATGACCTCATACTTACTTTTATATGAACTACCTTCTAGCTCCTCTTCTCAAATTTCATTTTACCATAGCAAACCCTAGCTCAGTGGGAGAGGAAATTAGGGTTTAGTGCTTGTGAACAATGATGACTTGGGCACCTTTGGAAAAAGACAAATCGTTTTGAAATTTGATCAATTGCTGTAGTAGACACTTTTTGTATTTGACATTTGATGTGTTGGCATGTGGATTTATGAGTTGGAAGCCTTTGGGAGACTAAATACTTATTACATTTGAACTGACTAAAACAAATCATGAGTTTATTCTGGGTCACCTTCACACCTTCTGCTGCCCTTTATTGAAAATGAGACAATGCAATGATTTGACCTAATGAAACCCTTGTGACCCTATGAGAAATGAAAGAAACTGAATCAATGACTGACTTTGACTAAAATTTGAATGAGATAAGAATTGTCTTCAGCATGATGAAGACATGGAAGAGGGTCAGCAGGCATATACTTGTGAAGGAAGATGGGAGACTTGACAAGGACAACCACCAGTGGAAATTTTTTATATCATGACCTAATGGAATGATTGAAAATTCTTTAGAGTGGGACGAAGATGCACATGACAAATGTGTTTTGATCCCTGGTGGAAGTATGCAAATACTTACACTGACAGTACTAACTTGCAACTTGATGTTTTAGATGTTCTTATAGCCATGTGATTATTTTAGGATTACTAATACTATACCATATATTTTCAATATTAATGATGGACTGAAAATTATGTGTATGTCAAAGCACATAAGATAAGAGGAATATAAGAAACAAAAAAAGAGAAAAAATGGAATGAGTAGCATAATGGATAGTAAATTACCGATAGATCACAACATAGGCATGAGGAAGAATCAATTGAGAAGGGGGTTTTGGAAACAATGCTAATACTGAGAGGCTGGGGTGGGGTGGGGGGGGGTGAATCAATATTAAGGCTAATTCAAAGTTTTCTTCCAATTTTTATTTAGCATTTAAAGTTGGCATCCATTAAATGAGATCAATCAACAACATCTCATGTGCAACAATACATAATAATACATTAACACATTTATATAAAAATGGAACTATTTGTAAATGTTGTGCAAAGTATCCATTTACATTTAATTAAGTGTGAAAAGTATTCTCCATGTCTTGCAGGTTAAACAAATTATTTCTGGTAATTGTTTCTGAGTTTATGTGAGAGATTTTTCTATTTAAATTCACTGTTTAATATATCATAGCAGAAATACATAGCAAGAAAATTCACCATAGCATAACACAACAAATTGATGAGTCTGTTCACCCCTCCTGGGCTACATCTGTCGGTCCAAGGCTCCTCAATGGTGCATCCTTGCTCTATTAATTTTCTCAAAAATGGTTACACAGTGAAACATATTCCTAAACAAGAAAAACAAGCTATGAATTTGACTTCAAAAGATAGAAATAAGATAAAAATGGCTTTTGTTTCACCTCAAATAGTGAAGTACAACCCAATACAACTCCATCTCCCTGATGGCCCTGGTGACATTTTCCTCTTACCTGAAGCAAAAATAGTTGAATAACACCTCTATTCACTCTCCAACCTGTCCCAAACACTCCAGAAGGTCTAAGAAAACAAAATTTGACTAAAATTTCATTTTGTTTGGTCGAAAATTGAGAAAGTTATGACCCAAACAATATTTTGCCCAGTGGCACTAGAAAACCTCCTCCAAAACTGGAGGAAATCTAGTTAACTCCAGCAGAATAGGTGGATAACTCAGATTAGGCAGATTCGTGCTATTTTTGGGGGAAACAATAAATTTAACTGTCAGTTCCAAGTGCGTTCACATGCCGAAAGTTCGGAAATGGTTAGTGCTGGTGGATAATGTTAAATCCGTGCCCACGGTCATGGCCTGTTGGTCACATGTGACAAGGGATAACACCCTAGGGGCTTAACGCAAAAATCTGTGCCATTTGAAATGGGGCTTAGCCCTTGGTTATAGCATTGGTAGCGGGGTCTTATCCCTTAGCCTTGAGGGCTTAAACCTGAAATCTCGCTCGTTCAATATTCAAATGACACGCCCCGAATGGTCATTCACGCCCCGAGTGGTCATTCATGACTGCACGAGTTGTTCAAGATCTGCCTATTTTTTAAATGACCTAAATTGCCCTCTGCACGAGTTCTGCCTGTGGTGAAGTGGTCGAGTCGAGGGTTCGATCCCCCTTGCCCATGAAATTCAACATGATATTTTAACCATTGGCCTGGGGCCACGTGGCAGCCTCTGGGGAGGCCACATGGCACCCTCCAATAGGCCTATAAAAACTTAACAAAAAAAATGAAATTTTCCATTTAAAACTATAGAAAATGACAAATTTTTTTGGTCAAAAATTCCTGTTTCGAAGGTCATTGGGCGATTTCAAACTTCATTAACTTTCACATACGAAATCTGATTTGAGTCCCATTTGCAGTGCCAGAATCGCAACGACGAGGCATTTTGGGTCATTTAGATTGCAACCAATTTTGAGAAGTTCGATTTTTAATAATTTTTTTCAAATTGGACATGATCTCCTAGTCACACCTCCCCATTGGGAAGCTTTTGGACCCCAAAAGCCTTCAATTACCTATTAAGAAGATGAGAGTACAGATCCCTCAACTTTTCCACCTCCATCCATTTTTCCTTACTTGGTTTGTTGCCTTTAAGACCAACCCAAATATAATCAACACTTCCCCTCCTCGAAGTGCATGTCCTTCTGTCAAGGATAACATCTTCTTTCAGCTCATCCAAAAATTCTAGCGAGAAATCATTTATGGATGGAAGCTGAATGTCACTTTCATGATCAACAATTAAATGAGGTTCATATAAACGTAAATTTTCCACATTCACAACGGAATACATTTGCATATATGAAGGAAAATCTAGTTGAAAAGCATTATTTCCAACTTGTTTAAGGATCTTGAATGGACCATAAAGAATAGGCTTAAGCTTTTTACCTTCTCCTTGCATTATTTCCATACTAATATGTAGCCATACCTCATCTCCTTCTTGAAACTTATGATCAATTCTATGTTTGTCATGCCTCTCCTTGTACTTGCCTTGACTTTTTTCAAGCTATTCTTGAACCTGCTGATGTGTTGAAAATGCAGCAAGATGATGGAGCTTGGTGAAATGAAGTCGCCTTCACCAAGTGGGCCCGCAGGCAAATTTTGGCGCAAAGTCTATTTTTAGACATATGGATCATGGACCGGGAGCTGCAGTATGCTATTCTTGGATGATTGGTAGAGTTGGTAAAAATAGATGGACCTCTATTTTTAGCATTTAGGTCGAAGTCTATTTTTAGGCTGGCGGGCTAAAAATAGAACAGTCGAATATTATTTACCCTTAATAATATTTGGATTCTAAACTTCAGTTTACTCTCTTGGAGCACTTCAGTTTGACCCCCAGATGTGGGGCATGTAGCTTCCAGAAGGAAATACGCTTTTCCTATGGGTTAGTTGAGCTATTGCATGGTTGACTTCAGTTAGAGCTCAAGTGGCGGAGTTCAGTGGAGTTGATGTGACAGTTAATGGAGCTTGTGTTCTGGTTAACTAGTTGAACTAGTTGTATTTAGTTTAACTGGCTAATACACTAGAGATGAGTTGTGTGAATTAAATATTATTTAATTCACAAAATATTAACTCATTATTCAACTAAAGAACACATCAGTTTAACTCAGTGCATGGACAGTTCAGTGGCGACAAGTGAAAGAGGTAGATGAAAGGGTTGAGTTAGCTATCAGTTGTGCATGAGATTTGCACCACACTTGGAGGCAATTTCCCATGATGATTGTGCTGCCAAGCCAAGGAGATTCAAACCTTGGATCTCTCATTAGACTAGCCTTGATTGCGCAATAGAGGCAGGCAATTAGTGGATGTGTTTTGAACCTGTGACTTGTTCAAAACCAAGCTAGTTTGTGTGTAGCTTTGTGAGATAGTACTGCGTACTTGTGAGGAGTATTGTGCTATGTATTGCTGCATGTTCTCTCCATCTAATATAACAGAATAGCTGAGGGGTTTTCAGCTATAAGCTTTCCCCATACATACTGTGTTAATGTGTGTGATGATTTGATGTGCGATCGCTTCTATTCTTTCCGCATGTCACAATTAATTGTAGAAGAGATTATGTGTTATGCATGCAATTCGAAAGTGATGTGTGATCAGGTTAATATCCATTGAATAAGTGATTTATTCAGCTATTTTCTACATGGTATCGGAGCGATATTAATTGTCGAGATCTATTACGGTGATTGCAAACTTCGTTCCTCGGACAGAGCTTGCATACGGGCCAGATAGCCTCCGGATTCATCTTTCTTCGAAAAGTGAAAGGTCTGGTAAAAGCCCAAGCAGTCAATCTCTGGTTTGGAAATAATTTGTTTTCAAGTGTAGATCGGAAGCGATTGAGTTATCAGCTGGTGGTGAAATTCGAATTTGCAGATTTGTGTTATTGGTGCCGCGGCGAAAATGTCTTTCAACGGTTTGCGACTCGAATATGCCTTGGAAGGAAGTTCGAATTATGTTGCATGGAAGGACCGCATGGAGGCTGTATTAGATGATAATGGGCTGTTGGAATTCGTGGAGAAAGAGATTCCAAATCCTACTTCTTCTGATGCTGCTGTTGTCGAAGCATGGCAAAAGAAACAAGCGAAGTGTCGAAGGATCCTGTTGGAGGGCGTAAAGGATCACATTGTATCCAACTTGCATGGAAAGGCTTCTCCATATTTAATGTGGAAAGCTTTGACAGATCTATACCAAAGGAAGAGCGACCAAAGGAAGCTGGCGCTCAAAGATAAGCTCAGAAACATCAAGATGGAGAAAGGCGACAACATCACAAAATACCTCACAAAGTTCACTCAATGCAGAGATGAGCTGGGAAGTGTGGGGGTGACTGTCGAGGATGAGGACTTGGTTGACCTGGCTCTCCTTGGTCTTCTGAAGGCTTGGCATTCCTATCAGGATAGTGTCAATGGTTGGGAGAATTTGCCTGGATGGGAGCGACTGTGGTCGGATCTCATGCAAGAGGAGATCAGGAGGACGACCAGGGACGGATCTTCATCAAAGGGAGCTGATGAAGAAAATTGCGCTTTGGCTGCCAAAGCAAAGAAGGGGAAGGGTAAGAAAACTTCTCATTCCGGTGCAAAGGGCAAGAAGTAGGATATGGCAAAAGTGAAGTGTTTTCACTGCCATGATCATGGACATTATGCTACCAATTGTCCGAAGAAGAAGAAAAACAAGCAAGCGGGAAGATCTGCAGATGGAGAAGCTTTGGCTTCACAGTTCGAGCTTGAATTTTCACTGATCGCATGCTTGGTTTCAAGTGTGATGGGATCGGTGTGGTTCTTGAACAGCGGTGCGTCATTTCATATGATGGGAGATCGGGATTTGTTCTCAGATCTGGAGAACAAAGATCTGGGCATGCACATCGAGATGGGCGATGATGGTAGATACAGTGCGACTGGTGTCGGTACCATATCCTTTTAGAGGGAGTCTGGTAAACCATTTGTGTTGAAGGATGTCATGCATGTGCCTGGTTTGAAGAAGAACTTGATCTCTGTGGCGATGTTGGAAGATAAGGGGTATGATGTGGTCTTCAGCGAAGGAAAAGCCTTCCTGCGCAGTAAGACTACTGGAGAGACCCGGAAGATAGGGGTTCGAACTAAGAACCTTTATCAGTTGCAGGTAGATGGTTGCGCAGCTATGGCATGCAAAGCTGGAGAAGTGGTGAGCCGGGATGATGAGGGCGAACTGTGGCACAGGAGATTGGGCCACCTTCACCATGGAGCTTTGAAGATTCTGCAGCAGATTTCTACTGGGCTTCCTAAGGGCACCCTTGCGCAGTCAGATCAGTGCAAGGGGTGTACTTTAGGAAAGTATGTGAAAGCCACCTTTCACGAGAAGGATAGTCGCGCCACGACAATCCTTGAGAGAGTTCACACAGACGTGTGTGGTCCTTTCTCAGTTTCTTCGATAGCAAAGCACAAGTACTACGTGATCTTTGTTGATGATTTCTCTCGAAAGTGCGGGATCTTCTTCATGCAGAAGAAGAGCGATACATTCGCGAAGTTCTGTGAGTTTAAGGCACTGGTCGAGAAGGAGTCGGGGAAGAAAGTGATTGCTCTAAGGAGCGACAATGGTGGTGAATTCATCTCGGCTGAATTCAAGGAGTTCTGCAGCGCAGAAGGGATTCGGAGAGAGCTCATCGCACCCCATAACCCACAGCAGAACGGGGTGGCTGAGCGGAAGAACATAACTATTGTGGGTGCTGCACGGGCGATGTTGCATGATCAGGGCCTACCCCTTCACTTGTGGGCTGAGGCATGCAACACAGCAGTATATGTGCAGAACCGTTGTCCTCACAAGATTCTTGGCATGAGTACACCAGAGGAGGCTTATTCTGGCAAGAGCCCTGACATTTTCCATTTTCGGATTTTTGGCTCTCCTGTCTACATGCATGTGACGAAGGATGCAAGGAAGAAGCCGGATCCAACCGCCGAGGTTGGAATATTTGTGGGGTACACTGATACACCACACAACTATCGGGTGTATGTGTCAGACAGTCGCAAGACTGTTGTGCGACGGGATATTAAATTTCAGGAGGAGAAAGCCATGCAGTGTTCGCTTGAGAGGGAGCCACACTTGCATGCAGAGGAGGAGCTGTTAGCTCCCAAGGATGAGTCTCCGGATGTGGATCAGCCACAAGAGGAGGTTCATGGAGTGGAAGAAACCACTCATGCAGCGCCAACCATCAGAGGGCACAAGCGCACTACAGAAGCTGAGCGACTGGCTCAAGATGCAGAGAAGGTTGTAGGACCACCTATAGCACAGCGCAGACAGAGACAGTCACCAGATCGGTACACTGGATACATGGCTCTTATGAGTCAATGTGTCGTGATGGAGCCATCCTCTTTTGAGGAAGCTGTGGAGGAACCCGCATGGGTAGATGCCATGATCGAAGAATATGATTCGATCGTCAGAAACAGTGCATGGGAGATTGTCCCAAGACCGGAGGGGAAATCAGTGGTGGGTTCGCGATGGATCTACAAAGTGAAGCAGGCGGCTGACGGGAGTGTGGAGAAGTACAAGGCAAGATTTTTCGCCCGTGGCTTTTCACAGATCGAGGGGATTGACTATGAGGAGACCTTTGCACCTGTCGCAAGGTACTCTTCCATACAAACGATCCTTGCTCTCTCAGCGCAGATGGGGTGGCACATTCATCAGATGGATGTGAAGACTGTGTTCCTCAATGGAGTTATTGAGGAAGAGGTGTACATAGAGCAGCCTGAAGGTTTTGAGATCTTCAGCAGTGAGTCGCATGTGTGCCGACTTAAGAGAGCACTGTACGGGCTGAAGCAAGCACCTCGTGCTTGGTACACTCGGATAGACAACTACTTCACCGGGCTTGGATTCTCCAAGAGTGAGGCGGATCCAAACCTGTACCAGATTGTGGTGGAGGGGAAGCTGTTGATCATCGTACCGTATGTAGATGATCTGATTTTGACTGGCGACGAGCAGTTGATACTTTCATGCAAGGATGATCTTGCACGAGAGTTTGAGATGAAGGACCTGGGCATCCTTCATTATTTCCTGGGATTGGAGATTTGGCAGCGCAATGGAGGACTGTTTGTTTCTCAGGGCAAGTATGCCTGGGAGATTCTGGAGAGGTTCAACATGCAAGGCTGCAAGCCTGTTGACACTCCTCTTCCTGGTGGTTGGAGGAAGGAGGATGCTACCTCAGCGGAGGTAGTGGATGCCACTGTCTATCGACAGTTGGTGGGGTCGCTTATGTATCTGGTCAATACACGACCCGATATATGCTATGCTATTAACCAGCTTTCGTAAGCTATGGTTAAGCCTACCAAGCTCTTTTGGAAGGCAGGCAAGCATGTATTGCGTTATATCAGTGGCACATAGGGATATGGTCTGTGGTACAGACAGGAGGATGGAGTGAAGCTTTCTGGCTTCACCGATGCAAATTGGGCAGGGAGCCCAACGAACCGGAAGAGCACTTCAGGAGGGATATTCAGCATTGGATCAACAGCAGTTTCCTGGTACAGCAGGAAACAGAGATCCGTGGCACTTAGTTCAGCAGAGGCCGAGTACATGGCAGCAAGTTTGGCTGCATGCGAGGCTATTTGGATGAGGAAGATCCTGGTTGGCTTGTTCGGGTTGCATTTGGAGCCTACTGTGATTTACTGTTATAACCAGAGCTGCATCAAGCTCTCAGCTAATCCAGTGTTTCATGATAGATCCAAACACATCGACATCAGGTACCATCATATCAGATACTGTGTTCAGCGAAGGATCATGATGCTTTCATATATTCCCACGGAGGATCAGGATGCAGACATTTTGACGAAGGCGCTCACCAGGAGCAAATTCGAGTTTCACAGAGGTAGGATAGGGGTTGTAGATAATCCATATCTTGCTGAGAGGGAGTGTTTAAAATGCAACAAGATGATGGAGCTTGGTGAAATGAAGTCGCCTTCACCAAGTGGGCCCGCAGGCAAGTTTTGGCGCAAAGTCTATTTTTAGACTATGTCTATTTTTAGACATATGGATCATGGACCGAGAGCTGCAGTATGCTATTCTTGGATGATTTGTCGAGTTGGTAAAAATAAATGGACCTCTATTTTTAGCATTTAGGTCGAAGTCTATTTTTAGACTGGCGGGCTAAAAATAGAACAGTTGAATATTATTTACCCTTAATAATATTTGGACTCTAAACTTCAGTTTACTCTCTTGGAGCACTTCAGTTTGACCCCCGGAGGTGGGGCATGCAGCTGCCAGAAGGATTTATGCTTTTCCTATGGGTTAGTTGAGCTATTGCATGGTTGACTTTAGTTAGAGCTCAAGTGGCAGAGTTCGGTGGAGTTGATGCGACAGTTAATGGAGCTTGTGTTCTGGTTAACTAGTTGAACTAGTTGTATTTAGTTTAACTGGATAATACACCAGAGATGAGTTTTGTGAATTAAATATTATTTAATTCACAAAATATTAACTCATTATTCAACTAAAGAACACATCAGTTTAACTCAGTGCATGGACAGTTCAGTGGCGACAAGTGAAAGAGGTAGATGAAAGGGTTGAGATAGCTATCAGTTGTGACATTAGTTGTGCATGAGATTTGCACCACACTTGGAGGAAATTTCCCATGAGGATTGCGTTTTCAAGCCAAGGAGATTCGAACCTTGGATCTCTCATTAGACCAGCCTTGATTGCGCAATAGAGGCAGGCAATTAGTGGATGAGTTTTGAACCTGTGACTTGTTCAAAACTGAGCTAGTTTGTGTGTAACTTTATGAGATAGTACTGAGTACTTGTGAGGAGTATTGTGCTATGTACTGTTACATGTTCTCTCCATCTAATATACAGAATAGCTGAGGGGTTTTCAGCTATAAGCTTTCCCCATACATACTGTGTTAATGTGTGTGATGATTTGATGTGCTATCGCTTCTATTCTTTCCGCATGTGACAATTAATCATAGAAGAGATTATGTGTTATGCATGCAATTCGAAATTGATGTGTGATCAGGTTAATCTCCATTGAATAAGTGATTTATTCAACTATTTTCTACATGATGGATGAGCTTAATTATTTCAATGAACATGTGAGCTTTGTCAATGTCACTATTCCCATCAATGGAAACATCCTTCTTAAGAATGAAATCTAAATGTGACTTAGGAAAATACCCAAAAAAAGCTTAAAAAGGTGAAGTATTTGTAGAAGAGTGCTTGGCTCAGTTGTAAGCATGCTGAATGTAATGAAAATGCTCATCCCAAAGCTTGGGATGCTTGCTGCAATAACCTCTCAAAATATGTACAATGGTTCTGTTCACTACCTCTTTGGCCATCTGTTTGTGGATGGAAAACAATACTCTTATTCAACTTGGTGTCCATCATCTTCCATAAATTGGATCAAAAATTCCCAACAAATCTGGAATCCTTGTCACTAACAATAGAAGTAGGCAAGCCATAGTGAACCCATGCATGTTGAAAATATAAATCAGCAGTTTGTTCAGCAGTTATAGATTTCTTACATGGCATATGAATACACATTTTGCTGAATCTATCAACTACTACATAAAGATAATCATGCTGCTTTCTAGATAACGGTAGACCTCCAACAAAATCCATAGAAACACTTTCCCATGGTTTAGAAGGTATCAGCAATGGCATATATAAACCAAGCTTCCTATTGCTAGGCTTTCTTGTAGTACATAATGAACAACCTCTAATGAAATGTGAAACACTATCTACCATGCGAGGCCAATAAAAATACCTCTGTAAATGTTCCACCATTTTTCTTACCCCGAAATGTCCAGCGATAAGAGAAGAATGAGCTTCTCTCATGATACTTAGTCTCTCCCCCTGTGGTATACATAACTTTCCCATATGAAACATCAGATTATTATGCAAGTGATAATCATTCTCCTCAACATGATTCCCTTCACTCAAGTTAGCATACACATCCTTAAAATCCACATCTGATGCATACTATTCTATGTAGCTCTCATGTACAATAGAATAATTCTTAAGTAAAGTAGTAGCACTATTAATAGGCCTTGAAAGCATATCAGAAACTTTATTGAAAATATCTTTCTTGTACCTTATTACCAAGTGAAATTGTTGTAGGAAACCCATCCATCTGAAATGTCATGACTGTTGTAATTTACTTTGCGACTGCAAGTACTGTAAAGGCTGATGGTCGGTATGAACAACTTTTTCTTTTCCCATCAAATAGTGTTTCCACTTTTTGACGCTTTGTAACAATGCATACAATTCCTTATCATATGTAGGATAATTCACAACAGCACCATTAAATGTCTCATAATGAAATGTGATAGGCTTACCATGCTGTAAGAGAATTGCACCCATGGCGTAATCACTAGCATCAGTCTGAATCTCAAATGGCTGTCTCAAGTTTGGTAATGCAAGGACTGGAGCTAAACTTATCTTCTCTTTCAAAGAATCGAAAGCTTTCTATTTCTTACCTCCCCATTGGAAATCACGCTTCACACTTGTTACTGCATGCATAGGAGCTGCTATGGCAGAGAAGTTAGAAATAAACTTCCTCCAATACTGAGTTGCAACCAAAAAACTTCTTACCTCTGTAATGGATTTGGGAGTATGCCAATTCACAATGGCTTCTAATTTAGAATGATAAATGATCAAATCACCTCCTCCAACTATGTGTCCCAAATAAACCAAAGAAGTCTTTCCAAATTCACACTTTGACATTTTAAGAAACAATTGATTTTTCTTCAAAATTTCAAGTACTTTCTTAACATGCATGACATGCTATTCTCTAGTCTTGCTGAAAATTAAGATGTCATCTAAGTAAACAATAACAAAATCATCAAGAAAAGGACATAAGACATCATCCATTACCCGCATGAAAGTTGCAGGTGCATTGCATAAACCAAATGGCATAACAAGCCACTCAAAGAGTTCCTGTTTGGTTTTAAATGCTGTCTTCCAAATGTCACTTTCTGCAATTCTAACTTGATGATAACCACTATGTAATTCTAACTTAGTGAAATATTTAGCATCTTTCAACTGATATAACAAATAATCTATCCTTGGGAGTGGGTAATGATTCTTTACCGTTATCTTGTTCCATGCCCTGAAGTCCACACACATGCGCCAAGTTCCATCTTTCCTTGGAATAAACACTATCAGTGACCCACATGGCGAAGTGCTTGGTCTTATGAAACCTTTGTCCAAAAAGTATTTAATTTTCCTCTTTATTTCAGCATTCTCCATGATAGACGTGTGGTACATGCCTATGTTAGGAAGAGGACAATCTTGTTGTAACTGGATTTCATGTTGAATCTCCATTTTAGGAGGCAAACCTGTTGGTTCTTGAAACATCTCATGATGTGCATCAACTACATCATATAAATCTGATTTAACCTTGGAATCACAATTTTCAAATGACTCATGATTCACGTCAACATTGGGCTTAACCATAAGAAGTACAAAACTCTTACTAGAATTCACTAGCCTTTTTACCTATCCTGCATTTACCATCGCCATATTTGTCTTCTTGCGATGTGCTCTGACAATAAATTCCTTGCCATATTTAAATAGATCATACTTATTTTCATGGCGATGGAAGATCACTTTCCTGTCAAATAAGTAAGGACTTCCCAAAACAATTCCTGATATATCAAGTGGTACTACATCAAGTTCAACTGTGTCAATAAAGTGTGCAGTAATTGCAAGTCACAATATGCACTTCCTTGAGACTTGTAAGTTTGCATCCTTGCATATCCACCAAAGTGGATAAGGCTCTGGATGTGGAATGGTCTCAAGTTTAAGTTGTTTGACCAAGTCTTCTGATATGAGATTTTCTTGTGACCCACTGTCAAACAGTGTGTCAATTTTTGTATGTCTTAAGACTACCCTCACATGGAACAATTCAATTCTTTCTTCCTCATTTGGAGCTTGTACATGACAGTTTGAAGTAGTAGTGCTTGGATTAGTTTCAATTTTCTTTCCCTTCATACTCTTCAAACCCATGGCTATAATTTTGGTTTTGTCACCTGAATCATCACCTAAGTCTTGTGGTGTAGTCGTAGTAGTTGCAATTTTCTTCTTTCCTTTGTTTTTGTTAAACTGAGTTCCTTTTTCAGGATGAAGTTTCCAACAGTTTTTCTCTTCATGGCCTTCTCTTGAAAAGTTTTTACATATCACTTTCTCACCCTCCTGTTTGACAAATGCATTCTTTTTTCCTTTTCTGTTAGAGGTTTTATCTTTGTTTTTCCCCTTAAAAAGGCTTGTTTCTACCTTCATCAAAAGTGTTTTTCCCTCTAGCCTCTAAATTCATAGCTTGTACACAAACTTCTTCTAGACTAGTAGGATTGAACATAAGGATAGTATGTCTAAGGTAGCTGTGCAAACCACCTATATATTTCAGAAAATTATCTTGACTTTGTAAGTCTACCCCTAATAAGAGTGCTCTTCTCCTAAACTCTTGGGTGTAGTCTTGTAGATTTTGTCCCTTAAGTTGTCTAAAGTTTTGCTAGTTCATGATAGCCTTTTGTAAATGAGCTAATGGATAAAATTGATTTTTAATTGCAGTACTAAATTTAGCCTAGGATAAAGTGCTCTTACCATGTTTTTTAATTTCATCTTTGGTCTTGGCTTCCCACCATACCAATGATGCTCCATCCATTCTCAAAGAGGCTAACCGTATCTTGGTGTCGTTATCATGAAGCTTCTGTATCCTCAAATAAACTTCCAACTATCTTATCCAATTTTAAATTTTCTCTGCATTGGCCTCACCATTAAACATAGGCAACTCAAATTTAACATCAAGCTTTAAAAATGGACTTTTACCAGTGGTTTTATACTTGTAATATTGATTCACCGAAGTAGAGGATGACGATGTAGTGGAAGAGGATGAAGATGGGGATGGTGGATCACCATTATCTCCATGTCCTTTCTTTGAATTGTCATCACTTTTATTTCCTCCTGAAGAACCCTCTCCTTATTTCTGGTGTTTAGATCCTTCTCCAACGAGCCTATCATTCCTTTCTTGGTAGAGTATCCTCACCATCTCCGTCGTGTCCAAGAAAGCCTTTCGGAACACCTGTTCCTCTTCTTTTGGATCAATGCCTTCAGGAGCTTCTCCTTCTCTTGAAGACATTCTTAAGGCTTCTTCAATGGCTCTTGGAGGTGGCTCTCTGACCCTTCTTGGTTGAAGATTAATTTGTGCACTAACCAAGTGTCCTTCACCTCTCTTGAGTTTAAGCCTAGTAAGCATCAAAACTTGCAAACAATCAACTATATTTTTTCACAAGAACAAATGCAGAGTAAAAATCACGCTCTGATACCAACTGATCTGAAAATGGAACTATTTGTAAATGCTGTGCAAAGTATCCATTTCCATTTAATTAAGTGTGCAAATTATTCTCCATGTCTTGCAGGTTAAACAAAGTGTTTTTGGTAATTGTTTCTGAGTTTATGTGAGAGATTTTTTTATTTAAATTTATTGTTTAATATATCACAACAGAAATACACAACAAGAAAATTCACCATAGCATAACACAACAAACTGATGAGGCAGTTCACCCCTCCTAGGCTACATCTGTCGGTCCAAGGCTCCCCAATGGTGTGTCCTTGCTCTATTAATTTGCTCAAAAATTGTTACAAAGTGAAATATATGCCTAAAAAGGAAAAAAAAGCTGTGAATTTGACTTTAGAAGACAAAAATAATCTTAAAATAGCTTTTGTTTCACCTCAAATAGTGAAGTACAACCCAATACGGCTCCATCTGCTTGATGGCCCTGATGGCCTTTTCCTCTTCCCTAAAGAAAAAATGGCTGAATAACACCTTTTTTCACTCTACAACCTATTCCAAACACTCCAAAAGGTCCAAGAAAGCCAAAATTGACTAAAATTTCATCTTGTTTGGTCGAAAATTGAGAAAGTTATGACCCAAACAAGATTTTTCCCAGTGGCACTAGAAAACCTCCTCCAAAACTGGAGGAACTCCAGTTAACTCCAATAGAATAGGCGGACAACTCAGATTAGGTTGAACTACGCTATTTTTAGGGGAAGCAATAAATTTAATTGTCAGTTCCAAGAGCGTTCACATGCTGAAATTCCGGAAATGGTTAGTGCTGGCGGATAATGTTAAATCCGCACCCATGGTCATGGCTTGTTGGTCACATGTGACAAGGGATAGCACCCTAGGGGCTTAACCCAAAACTCTTCGCCATTTGAAATGGGGCTTAGCCTTGGTTATAACACTGGTTGCGGGGTCTTAACCCTTAGCCCTGAGGGATTAAACCTGAAATCCTGCTCGTTCAATCTTCAAACGACACGCCCGTTCATCCATGACCCAGCTGGTTGTTCACGACTGCACGAGGCGTTCAACCTCTGCCCATTGTTTAAACAACTTGACTCGCCCTCTGCACGAGTTATTCCTGTGGTGTAGTGGTCGGGTCGACCCTGCCCAATGAGTCGAGTCGAGGGTTTGATCCCCCTTGCCCACCAAATTCAACATGATATTTTAACCATTGGCCTGGGGCCACATGGCAGCCTCCGGGTAGCCTCCGGGGAGGCCACGTCACCCTCCAACAGGCCTATAAAAAATTAACAAAAAAATGAAATTTTCCATTTAAAAATTTTGAAAATGACAATTTTTTTGGGTCAAAAATTCTTGTTTTAAAGGTCATTGGGCGATTTCAAATTTCAGTAAATTTCACATACGACATCAGATTTGAGTCTCGTTCATGACATTAGAATCACAATGACGAGGCCTTTCTGGTCATTCAGATTACAACCAATTCTGAGCAGTTCCATCTTTGAGCATTTTTTTCAACTTGAACATGATCTTCTGATCACACATGCACCAAGAGTAGCATACACATCATGGGAAAAAAACACATGAGACATAGAAATTTAACATGGAAATCCTTTTGAGAGAAAAAAACACCAAATATTTTTTTTTTATATGATGTAATAATAGAACCTACTCTATTACATTAATGTTTGTGAATCACCACTCATAGGAACCACCAACTCCCTTTGATTGTTTGCTATCACCCACTAGCAGAAAGGGCCAACTCCCTCCTTTTGTAGACACCTGTTCAACTTACCAGAAGCACCATGTGAAGCACCAACTTCATGGATTTGTTTCAAGTACCAACTTGCAGCCCCTTGGATTCATGTAAGCACCAAATTGCAAGAACAAACAACCCTCAATATTTCTTCAGACACCCACTAGAGAGGGAAGCACCAACTTCATGTATGAATGCTTCAACCCACACTCAATAAGGAACTAATTTTCTTTGTAAATGGAAACTACTTTGCCTAATATCAACTATGTTCTCCTCTGCAACCTTTCCTCTACTCATCCCGTGTTGCACTTTGTCCTCTGCTCACTCTGCAACAACCCATTTTTATTCTCAATTAATAAATTTTAATTAACTATATATATTTGCAATTAAAATTTATTAATTACAATTATTAAATTAATTCATTATATAAAAATAAAATAAAATAAAATAATTAAAAATTATGCATTAATTAAAAGTTATATTAAAATTTAATTAATAAGAATATAAAAAAATATATTAAAAAAAGTGAGCAAGTGGCTTTTGGTTCATATGAACCATGGTGAATGGGTGGGCTGAGGTATAAGGGATATAAAGGAGGGATTTATAAGAAGAAGGGAGTGGGAGATATAAGGAGGTCTCGGGGTATCAGAAGGAGAAGGATCTCGAAGATGGTTTAGAAAGGGACCCTAGATGGAATATGAGCCTGATAAGCCGAGAAAGGAGGGAGGTGCGGTATAAAGAAAGAAGGAGGCCTTAGAGGTATGGGATCTCGGGAGTCATAAGGAATTAATGTTATGAGATAAGTAGGTTTTAAGGTGAGGAGGGAAGGAGGGAGGTGAGGTGAGGTGAGAACCATGTGGGAGTGGGACCTCCATCCCTCATACATGTTTATTTTTCTTTAGCTTAGAAAGTACTCCAAGCCCTAGTGTTATAGGGTTGGAGGTCAAAGTGTCAGAAGTAGGATTGCGGGCTTGAAACCCAAGCTTGGGGGTTTTTCACCAATCGATGTTTGAGAAAAAACCATGATGTGTTTTCAACATGTGATGGATGAGGATGATAATGTTCGCTGAGACAATTCTGATGCAATGAGAATCATACGATTCCATGTTTTTGTTTAGGAGAAATGAATTTTTGAAGTTGACAAGTAATTACTGGTTTTCGAGTCATGTAGGCTTGAAGTAAAAATTTTCCAATATATGTTTCTCTTCACTAATTCGTGGAGCCCCTTTGTTGTGTATAAATAAAGGGTGAAGGAAAGTCATTTTATCATCCAATAAGATCAAGACTTACACATTGAAGTAGTTCGTTGGAGGAGGAGGCTTTTATGGCTTAAGCCCTAGCTAATAGAGGACAAGTTTAGGAGGTCGAGTCTATTTCTAGGGCATCATATGAGGAGGCTAAAGTGTAAGAAGGTGGAAAAGGTAATGTCATTAGAAGCTATAGCAAAGGAGGGAAGTCTAGGATTTTTTAGGGCCATGTTGAGGTGTGGCAAACCATAATCTAGGAAGGAAGTCTAGGCTTTTTGAGGGCCATGTTGAGGTGTGGCAGACCCTATTCTAGGAAGCCACAAGACTATAGTTCCTTTTTATATCAAGCCGCAGGAAAAAATGGTTAGGTGGAGGGTGTTGGTGAGGGAAAGAATTCCTAGGATTACAACATAAGGGGTCAGCCAACAATTGAAGGGAAACCACACTCCTATATTGCTAAACTGAGTAGAATTGAAGGTTGGTTTTCATACAGTAATGATGCACTAACTAGGCTTAGGTGGTAGCATGGGAGTGAGCCTCAAATAGTGAGGTGGAGATGTGTTGTTAAGGTGTTGGGTTTGTGATTGTTTCATAAGACTTGGATCATTTTGATGGGCAGTTGTAGGAGGCCTTAGGAGCTAGTTGGAGGAGCCCACATGGACTTTTGGGAAGCCTACCAAGAAACCAAGGTGACAACAGGCACATCGGATAAGAGGTATGTACTTATCATGAGTTTGATGCTAGGGATTTAATGTTTACATTTGTTGTGGAAACTAGAAGAAATGGTTTCTTAGTGGGAATATGCTACAGTGGGAAGCACACATTCCTAGGCAAGAGGACAACATAAAGGAGAGTTGCAGATAAACTCTTGTATAAAAATTGGATAGATATCCTAGGTGAGGACATGATTGGGGCCCAGATTTGAGCAATAGATCCTCTATTGCAGAGAAAAGTGTGGATTGGTGGAGCCTGTCGGCAGCTGTGTGTAAGGGCATCCTAGATGTGGGGATGCCCTAACTAGGTGTAGATGCTACAATGCGGACTTGGTCTCTCGTTGACTATTGCAGGGAAGCGTGAGAGTTGAACAAGTGTGGACGATATTGGATACTTATGGTATACTAGAGGAAAACATGATAGTGTCCAAGTTGGAGCCAAACTACAACACCTTGATGGACAAAGGTGACTGCTAGCCTATAATTTGATAAGCGCAAAGGCTTGATCAACTGGGAGCAGGATTGTGGAGCCTAAGACTTGTGTGTGGAGAAGGACTTCTACAATAGATTATGGGAAGTCCTCCTAGCCCATGTTTAATGTAGGATATGAAAATATTGCAGTGATAGGTGGCAGCCCTCCATGCCCTATGTTGGCCTTCATTGGACCAACGTACGAAGACCATAGTGGGATAAAATTCTTGAGTAGATGAGAAGAAGAAGTGGGAAGATTAAGAGTTGTTCACAAGTGGATCTGTGAACAACTCGATAAGAGAATCGGTGTGTTTTTCCCTTGATGGACAAAGGGAAAACAAGAGAGTATATTGGGTAGTCGAGATTAAGTGTCAAGGTGGTCTTGGAGCATTGATAGAGGCAGGAGCTACAGATTGGGAGCCGAAGGACTAGGTAGGTACACGGTAAGATAGAGAGGGTTGAGAGATTCTACTACAACCAGATGGTCAAAGTATCTCGTTTTGTATCTTGTAGTAGTGGATGTATGAGGGCGATTGTGTAATAGCCAAAAATAGGACAAGGCAGTAATACAAGCAAATAAAAACAATAATGTCGAAACATTAAAACACCATGAATAAAACCAGAAATAGCTGAGCCATTTTATTAATCAGGAGGTGGAATACAAGTACAACAATTCTAAAAAATAGTAACACTCAAGTCGACAGAGATGGCTATAGTGACCCTCAAGTCCTCTCATTGATAACACTGCGTAACTACTGCTCTACTAGAGACCCTACTACACTGCCCTTGCTAGCAATGTTGGAAATGTAACTGCTAGATGAGAGGGGGTGCGTATATTAGTTTGTTCTAGAGCTCGGAAAGTGCCAGGATTTGGAATCCAGACTCTACGATAAAAACACAAAATAACCAAGAAAGGATTTCCGGATTGGATCACCTCGGAAAATCACCCTCCTAGGGCTTGAAAGGCATAAATGATGGGTATATATATCTATGGCATGAAATGAAAGATAATATAGTTGCAGTAACACCCAATCTACTCAATGGATGAAGTTCTGACCGCTTCTCTTAATTTCCAAGCTGGAAGCTTGAGTTATAGCTCCTCCTCTCAAGTTACAGCTGTTGAACTAGAGGAAGTGATTGTGCTGTCAAGAGGGATGATGTTGTAGGCTACTGCTAGATGATGAAATACTGCTCACAACTGATGGAAATTATCTCACCAAAGTGAAGGGATGGTCCCTCACAGGATTCCAAGCTGAGATACTTGGAACTTCCTTCCTCCTCTGAAACTACACTGCTTGAATGCGTAATTCCTGTAGGAACTATTGCTGCATAAATGAGTAGAATGATGGCCTGATTCCGGATGTAGCAATGCTTCTCTTGGAAGACTGCAATGGATGCACAAGGTGAAGGGCTGATCTCTCCATAGGTTTCCCAACTGAAATGTTGAGAACTACATTCCTCCTCTCAAACCCTAAGGCGGGAATGTGTAATTCCTGTAGCTATAAGTGCTGAAGAGAGGGGATGAATGTGGCATTGTTTCCAGATCATGAATGGATGCTCAAAGAAACCTTTCCATAGTAGGCACTCAAAGTCCCCCGTGGATAAGGGTGGGATCTCTGCTCAGAGACACCCATGTGCTAAACAACACAACAGACTTAGCTAAACAACTGAAGCGTACAAAGAAATTTCGTAAACGACTACAATATCAATATCTAGAATGCCTTCTATCGCTGTCCTCACCTTCCTTTTATGGTTGTGAGCCTTCATTATCCTTGGTCCACCTCATTACTGCATTGCACATGTGGCCACTAGCCTCCATAAATATTGTGTTGTTCTCCATCATCTCCATCATCTCTGCAATTACTCTCCACTCACTCCATCATGTGTGCATTTAATGCACCAATTCCTCCATCACTTCATCATTATTTCTCCATTATATCCACCATATTCCTCAGTATTGCTCCATGACCTCCACTCTTTCTTCATTATTATTCTGCTCCACTACTCCATAATTCTACTCCACTACTCAACTGACCCACATTCACACTATAGAAGTGGATTTTATTCATCTACTAGGTTTATGGGTCCCTCCACCATTTTTTTTACTTAACTAAATAAGGAAAGTAAGAACTCTAATATTCCAATTAGCTGATGGAAAATTTGGAATATTACAGTCCTTCTAGCCAAAATGGTGCTTTTCCTCAAGAAAATACAAATTGGATGATGCAGAAATCCATCTCCCTCCCAAGTGGCATCCTCATATGGGAGGTTTCCCCATCTGCTCCAATGTGTTATGAATGCCCTACTCCATAGTTTCCTTTTTAGAATGTCTAGAATGGCCTCCAGCTATGTAGCTAGATGAATCTCCTCATCAATGAGTTCCCAAGTGGCAACCATCTTCTATCCAAGATCCTCTTCTCTGCATGAGATATAGGAAGTGTAGTGGTTCCTTCCCCAAGTGGAAAGTCCCAACTCATAAACTATCTCTCCAACCCATGCTACATGGAATAGGTTTTGTCTCTCCATGCTCCAATCCTTGGTCCTGTTGGATCTGCTTTCTCTAAGCATCATCTCAACACTCTGCAAAGTAGGAAATAGAGACATATGGGTTGACATGTGAAATGTCGAACCATACTCTCCTTATAGCATCCACCGCAACAATGCCTCTTGCTGCCATTCCACCTCATCATCATACCAAGTATGGTGGCCATACTTTCCTAACAGAAGACAATGCAAAAAGGCCTCCTATTGCCATCCAAAATCATCATCATGCAAGGTATGGGAGAATATCAATCCATATTCTCCCAAGAGTGACCAGAGCAACATTGAATCTTGCTGCCACCTCACATCATCATAATGAAAAGCATGAAGCAATGATATACTGATTGACATGTAGAATGTCACACCAAACCAACATAACTAGGCTTTCTGCTGCCACATCATATGAGTGTCATGAAAATTTCCAAACAATAATACACCCATTGACATGTGATATGTCATGTGATGGCCAAACTCTCTCAAAAGTAACCAGCGCAACCATGCCTCCTGCTGCCACATCACACCAATACTATGCAAGGCATGGATCATAAAAATGTGAAATTTCAGGTGGTAACCATACTCACCCAAGAGTAGCCAGTGCAACCATGCTTCCTACTGCCCCATGTCATAGATCTGCAAGTATATTTTCAACCACTTTGTCATCATCCCCATCCATCCATCCAACTGTGGGTGATGACCCATATCATGCACTAGCTCGGTATCCACCCAATCGAGAAGCTCCCACAAAAAACATCTCATACCATAACTTTCCCCATTACTCGTTATGGCCTTGGGAATATCATGAAGTCTGAAGATATCTCGAAAAGATAATCCGGTCATGGGTGAAGAGATTTACTATGTGAAAATGTCGAAGCAATGTGCATACTTCGACAATGGATCAATGTCAAAAATACCATCCTCCAAAATTTGATGACAATATTTGCACTCCATGATATGTCGAAGTGCATCCTCCTTTAGGTATCTCCATGAGAACCTCTCACCAATGGCTATGCTGTATGCAAAAAATTATCTTTGAGCTGTGAGATGCTCATCAAGAAGGTTCTATCACGATAATGGAAGATGTTATCCATCACAAGATGTCTACCATCTACCATCGTCCCATCCAATGCTTCATAAGTGAAGTGGTCATCAAAATGCTCAAAGAATTATTGGGCCCCCAAATCATCATTGATCCTCAGCGACAACGCTGCTGATCTACATGATAGTGCATCTGCTACCACATGGCTTTCTCCATACACAATGCTGAAATCATATTCTTGCATTGTATTGATCCACCATTTTTACCTTTTCTGCAACTACTGATCCTTCTAAAAAATATGCCAGAGACTATGGTGGTTGGTCTTCACCCGAAATCTATTGCCAATAAAAAAATATCGGAATTTGACCAATGCATGCATAATGGCCAATATCTTTTTGTCGTAAATAGAATACGCCAACTCATGTGACAGTAACCTCCAGTTCTCAAAATCTATTGTATAGATTTCCTACATTAGTACTATTCTAATCCCATCCTTTGAAACTCCACACTCCAACACAAAGTGTTGTGTGCAGCTCAACAATGTAAAAATTTGATAGTTATACATCTCCTCCTTGAACAAGTCAAGGGTCCTCTGCGTAGTGATAGTCTACTGCTCCAAATCAACAAGGTGCTCAAACCCCTGGTCATGCAATTGCCCTGATGGCATGACCCCACAAATCTCAATCTGAGGTGCTAAAATATGGGGTAGAAATGTTTTCATACCTTGGATCAAATGATACTTGGGAATATCTTGCAAAGCTACAAGAGTTCCTCCAACTGGTGCAATTGCTTCTATAACTATTGATGATGGTGATGGCTACTCCTCTATTACTGCACCAACACTGGTATCTACTTCCTCTTCCTCATGCACCTCCTGAATCATGCCTGGGAATCTCAATGCCAAATTCTCAAGACCATCTTGCAAAGATGCAAGTGATCCTCCCACTGATGCATGTACTTCTATTGTAGCTGGTGGTGGTGGTAGTTGCTCTTCTCCGGGAGTAACAATGTTGACATGTTCCTTTTTCTCATCATATACTTCCTCATCAATGTCGGAAAATGTCTCAATGCGAAGTGCCCCCAGTTTTCTCCTATCAAACCTCTCTACCAACCTTTGAGTGAAGTCTGCATACACACTCACTCTTGTATGCTCCATATTGCTGAACCACCAATCACTTGATTCACCCTCAAGGTGCAGCACTGCAATATCAATGGTCTCCTCTTCCACTACTGGGTGTAGATGGAAGAAATCATCTAAATTCTTCTTCCAATATTTTTCCATGCTTGTGGATGACCCATAAAATGTAGGTAGGAAGAATCTATTCTATATGTGCCCTCTTCTTCTATTGCTGCTACGGGGTCTTTGATTCTCTTTAATCTAGTAAAACTGCTGGAAATTTGGATTCTCTTTGAATGCTCTAGATTGAGATATGTACTTTGCAAGATAATCACTCAGCGTCTCATGCTCCATATATCATCCATCTCCATGCCATGCATTTCCTACTACAAGGAAAGTGGACATAGTAGGGTGTTGTGGAACTTTATACACTGACAGTTGCTTATGTTGCTGATAGGAAGTGCTCAGACCTTCCCCATTCTGAAACCCTCTTGAGGTTTCCCTTTGCCTTTCCCTTCTCATTTATTTAATATATATGGTGAGATCCTACATAGATCTGAAGAGAAGTGTGGAAAAACTCAATACCTTCGGTATTGTAGACTTCTTCTTTTTCTGCTTCTTCTTATGATTTCATGAAATTTAGTGCCCACAAGTTGAGCCAAAGATCATGCTTTGATACCACTGTAATATCCAAAAATAGGAAAAGAAAATAATACAAGAAAATAAAAACAATAATGTTGGAACATCAAAACACCATGAATAAAATCAGAAATTGTTGAGCCATTTTATTAATTAGGAGGTGGAATACAAGTGCAACACTGCTAAAAAATAGTAACACTCACACCGAAAAAGATGGCTAGAGCAACCCTCAAGTCCTCTCACTAAGAACACTACGTAACTGTTGCTCTTTTAGAGACCCTATTGCTCTACCCCTATTGGAAATGCTGGAAATGTAACTTCTGGCTGAAAGGGGGTGCGTAGATAGGGCTGTTCTGGAGCTCAGAAAGTGTCAGGATTTGGAATCCAAAATCTATGATGAAAACCCAGAATAACCCATAAATGATTTCTAGATTGTCTCACCTCAGAAAACCACCCTTTAGGGCTTGCAAGGCATAACTGCTAGGTATGAATATCTATGGCATGAACAAAAAGGTAAAATAGTTGCAATAACACCCAATCAGCTCAATGCATGAAGGGTTGGCCCCTTCTCCTGATTCCCAAGATGGAAGCTTGAGTTCTAGCTCCTCCTCTCAAGTTGTAGATGCTGAACTGCACAACTTCTGGAAGTGACTGCAATGTTAAGAGGGCTAATGCTATATCCTGCTGCTAGATGATGCAATACTGTTCAAAAATTATGGAAATGATATCACCAAAGTGAGGGGATGATCCCTCATAGGGTTCCAAGTTGAGATACTTGGAACTTCCTTCCTCCTCTGAATCTGCACTACTGAAATGTGTAATTCCTGCAGGCAATGATGCTGTATACAGGAGTAGACTAATGGCCTGATGCCAGATGTAGAAATGATACTCTCGGAAGACTGCAATAGATGCAAAAGGTGAAGGGCTAATCCCTCCATGAGTTTCCCAGCTAAAATACTGAGAACTGCCTTCCTCCTCTCAAACCCTAAGGCAGGAATGCGTAATTCCTGTAGCTGTAAGTTCTGAAGAGAGGGGCTGAATGTGGCACTCTTTCTGGATGATGAATGGCATCTCAAAGAAAAATTTCCATTGTAGGCACTTGAAGTACCTCATGGATAAGGGTGAGATATCCTCTCGGAGACACTCATGTGCTAAACAACACAATAGACTTAGCTAAACAACTGAAGCGTGCAAAGAAATGTCGTAAACGACAATACAATATCAATATCTAGAATGCCTTCTATTGCTTCCCTCACCTTCCTTTTATAATTGTGAGCCTTCTCTAGCCTTGGCCCACCTCATTACTGCATTGCACATGTGGCCACTAGCCTCCATAAAGACTGCGTTGTCCTCCATGATCTCCATGATCTATGCAATTACTCTCCACTCCCTCCATCTTGTGCGCATTTAATGCACCACTTCCTCCATCACTTGATCATTATTTCTCCATTATCTCCACCATATTCCTCATTATTTCTCCACGAACTCCACTCTTTCTTCATTTTATGTCGCTCCACTACTCCATAATGCTACTCCACTACTCAACTGATCCACATTCACACTATAGAAGTGGATTTTATTCATCTACTAGGTTTATGGGTCCCTCCACCCTTTTATTTACTGAACTAAATAAGGAAAGTAAAAACTCTAATATTCCAATTGGCTGATGGAAAATTTGGAATAGTACACATTATCCCTAGTACAAGAGCCCTAGACTATTTTATTATATGAGTTTGATTAATATAACAAATCTCGGTTGAAAAATTAATAATTTTTCTATATTCTATGCATGTGTGATTTACTGCTTTATATTTCTACTGTGCAAAGTAGTTCATGGTTGATATTTTTGGTCTGGTAGTGTCAGTGATTTTAAGACTCTAACCTAGACCCAGGGTCATGGAAATTCAACATGGTATCAAAGGATATTTGAGCTAATTTGAGGGACACTGAATCAGAGTATGCATATTGAAGCAACTCAGAGGGAGTTTTTAGTGTCTAGATCATGGAGTAGAGGGTTTAGCTAAACACATGGAGATGTGCTCTTGACTAGCCTGACAGTGAGATTGGCTGGGAGTTGTGGTGGAGTTGTGGTGAGCCCGGTGAACAATAATTTGTTGTAGGGAAATTTTTTGATCATGGAATTCCTTTTAATTGCCATGGATGGTTGGGACAACTCAAGGATTTCTTTGTCATGGAAGAGATCATATTGATTGAGATGGATTCCTATGATGGATAGGATATTGGTAGGCTATAGTCTTCATTGGATCATGGTGTTTCATATCCAAGATTTGAGGGATTTGCACGAGTGGTATTTGATCTAGGTGTATGAGTGTTTGAAGGACTGAGCCAGTGGAGATGATGTAGGCTTAGAGGGATTCTAGCCTTAGACGGATCAATCCTATGGAGTTTAGGTATATTCAGGTTCAGATATGATGAGGCAGAGATACTACCAATATTGGTGGGTTCATCTATAAGGTATGTTGTAGTGATGGATGCCACATGGTCTAGTGTCACCGGAGATGATGATGGTTACTTCCTAGTCTTCGAAGTACCTCCCTCACTAAGAGGGAGTGTTGATTTTCGTGTAGCTTGATAGGTACTCCAAGCCCTAGTGTTCAAGGGTTGGAGGTCAAAGTGCCACAAGTAGGCTTTTGGTCTTGCAACCCAAGCTTCGGGGTTTTACACCCATCGATGTTTGGGTGAAAACCATGATGTGTTTTCGAAATGTGATGGATGAGGATGATAGTGATTGTTGAGACAATTCTAACAAAATAAGAACAATTCAATTTCAAGTTGTTATTGAGGAGGAATTAATTTTTAAATTTGGCAAGTAATTATTGGTTTTTAAGTCATGTAGGCTTGAAGTAAATTTTTTCCAATATATGTTTTTCTTCACTAATTCATGGATACCCTTTGTTGTGTATAAATAAAGGGTGAACATAAGTCATTTTATCATCCAAGAAGTGAGACACTTACACTTAGAATCAGTTCGTTGGAGGAGGAGAATTTTTTGTCTTAATTTGCAACTAATATAGGACAAGTTCAAGAGGTCGAGTCTATTTCTAAGGAATCCTATTAAGAGGCCTAAGTGCATGAAGGTGGCTAAGGGACTGCAATTAGAATCAACATTAAAGGAGGGAAGTTTGGGCTTTTTGAGGGCTATTCTTAGGGGTGCTAGACCCTAATCAAAGCAGTCGTAGGCTTGTAGTGCCTTGCTGTAATAGGCCGCAAGAAGAAAAGTGCAGGTTGAGGGTGTTGGTGAGGAAACGACTGCCTAGGATGACAGCGTAAGGGCTCAGAAAACAATTGAAGGGAAATCACACTCCTATATTGTGATCCCTCTAGTCCTAGGGTGGGTCTAGTAGCAAGAGGACATGCTAATGCATTGATTCCTAGTTAATGAATGAAATGAGTTGGGATAGATTGTCCTACCTATGATACAACACGATTGTCATAGCTGTGGTGGCGATCTTCTGATCCTTCTCCTGACAAGTTGTGGTCCTTCAACAATGGTACTCGAGTGCCCGCACAAAGGTCAAAAGATGAAAGAAGCATATAAGACAATAATTGCATTCATAACTAGTGAATTAGTCTAGGATAATTAAACATATTGCGTAAGATAAATCACATCAACACAAGATGGGAACCAAAACATTAGTCATGTTTTGATTAAGAGAAAGAAAGAGATTACAACCGGAGCCTTGACGTCACAACCTCCTTCAGCGGGTCCAATCAAAACGCATCTTAAGCATTTGTTAGGGAATTTGGACATGGAGAGGCAATAAGCCTAAGCTATCTCTCGACAAAGATCTCTCTCTGCTCTATCTCACACAAGCTATATCAGAATGTCTCAGCAAAATATTTCAGCAATTCCTATTCAACTAGCTGCATCTATGTGAGAGAGTTGTATTTATAGAAGGAGAGGAGGAGGTTGGGATCCCTCATATGGTGGAAGGGAGGCCTTATCCTTTGGGAAGATGCCCCAAAATGAGGAAACAAGAAGCCAAAGGAAGGTGCTTGACGTTATTCAGTCGAACAACCCAAGTTGACTCGCTCACAAAGTAGTTAGCCTGGAAACTTCGCTTCTATATTTAAAAAAAATTCCAAAAATAGCTCGATGCGGGTAGCTCACCGAGACAGAGCACCAATGGGCATGGGGCCTAGTTTTAATTTCCTTTATTGGCACAAGGCCATAATTTCCTACCAGTGCCAACCCAAAAGCATGTGTTTTCGATGGTCTGTTCCAGGAATGGTAAGGGATGCAATGACACTTTTTGCAAGGTATGAAACTTCATGTAAGTCACAGAAATGGTCCCCCAATGTGCTGGATGAGGATTGCAGGGAAAATGACAAAATGCTGCATAACAGATGCCCCCTAAAGCATGAGGTCCGAGAGAGAGGGAGGAGTGAAATGATTTACGAGAACACGTTCAGACCAAACATCGCTGTTGGAAGACCTACAAGTACAAATACAACTAATATCTCTGATACATGAACATGTGGTATGGATGCAGCCATTCATAATAGAGTATATAAAAAATGAGATCCAAGGTATGGATGTAGCCATCCAACAATAAGGATCAATGAATAGACTTAGGTATGGTCACAGCCATCCAGTGAAAAGAGTCATGCATATAGTCATGATAAACCAAAATATCCCACAGCCTGGATCTTATCAGAAAAAACCCAGGGTCTTGTGCTCCATCTTGACCCGAACAAGTAAAAATTCAACAATGCAAATATGTGAGCTAAAGTTGAGCATGCAAGAAAGTCACCTGATTACCAGCCAATGATGTAAGCTGTTAACAGGCATGAGAGAGACTACCAATAATGACAATGGCTCTCAAGGTACAACAGGTACAATCCACGAAATGTGAAAAGTGATCTGGCATTGAACACCCACAGAATCACTCGATCGAAGGTCAATAATGTGGACCTGTCGTCGAATGCGAAGAACTTGCCATTGAGGCATGCAAGCTCCAAGGTACCAGAAGGGATTCTTTAGATCAACTTCCTGTATAATGAGCTAAAGTCGATAGGAAGTGACCCGGTTGAAGAAGGGTCATAACGTTTCCCACATCATCGACACGAGACAGAGGAACATGATGATAGTGAATCAAGACCAAAAAAAGAATCAGAGGGAGGATGAAAACTGCAAAGGAAAACTTCTCTTGAACATATCAGCGACAAGACTCTGGATTTGGTAGTATTTGAATTCAAGGGATCTAAGGTCATGATGACATGGAAAAGAGAAGATGAGAGGTAAAAACAGATTACCCAAAACCATGGAGGAAAAAATGATGAAATGAGATGTCCCAACACGACACGAATGCAGACGAGTGTCATGTCCAAGAGCGACATACTGCCGACACGACTAAGAACTGGTTCCATTTTCCCCCACCATTGCTGGCAAGTACCCCAATTATTTTTGGAAAACAAGCTTGAAGGGGATATCATATGCTTGTCATATAATTTTTTCCTTCAGACAAATCCATCCTAGTACATTTTACGAGCCCTAGGAAGGAGGAACTCGGTGAAGGTTTCCGATGTCATTTAGGTTTTAACGAGTCTGAAAAAGGATGAACTCGACATCTTTTCATGTTTAGAGAGTTTGAAAAGAAGTGGAAAAGAAAACTCCAACAGTCCCTTTTCATAGGTAGTCTCACAGTTCCAAAAAGGTAGAAACTGTGTTTGAGAGAACCTCTTAGTCGCGATAGGCTAAGGGATTCCTTTTTCATAAATAATCTATCCCTTCCTGAAAAAGTATAAACGTATAATGGGTAAATATAATTTCGCAGCCATTTAACAAGTTCAAAATGACAAGAGTCTTGGAAATATTTTCAATTTTAGAGAGTCAGAAAAGAGTTGAAAGATGACTCCAACAGTGACTTTTTCGTGTTTTTACCGAGTCCAAAAAAGTATAAAATACAACTCGTTACTTCATGGTCATCACGTTGAGGACCTATCACTGCACAAGAGACGCACATAAAACTCATTTCTCGAAATAAAATAGAGAAATAGTTGAAAAATACATTTTAAAACCTAATTAGGGTTTTGAAAAGTCATAAAATGCCAAATATGGTAAAAAACAAATCACTTTTCACTTTTATCTCTTGTGAGAAATTTTTTACCCTTTTTCACTGCAATTTTGCAGCATTGATAGCGGGCAATCCGGAAGACCAATCTTGAATCCGTCAATTCCAGGTAAGAGCTTACATCCTTCCCTACATTTTGATTATAATTTCATTACCTGCAACCCCAATTTTTTATATCTGTGGGGGATTTTGCAAAAAATAGGGCGTAGTGGTTGGCGCAGGTATTGGGCACGAACCCGTGCCAACTGGCCTAAAATTTGAATGGGGGCACGCCAATTGGCGCGACTATTTCTAAAACAGTCATGCCAACCGTGACAGTCAATTTTAGCATGTGAATTTAAACAAGCAGGCCGAATTTAACCATTCAAAAGCTTTGGATTTGGCTAATGACAATCATTTGGATGTTTTTGCAGGTGTGAAAAGGCAAAATGGTGATCGAATGGAAAGAACAAGAACATAGTGAAGAAGATGAATAAGACATGGGAAATAGAAGATGTATGGAAGCTCTCAGAGATTGGGGGCTCAAAAAATTATTTATGGCACCATGTCTCAGAGCTCAACCATAGCTGTTGTAGTACTTGATCAATATCTGGGACATTGATCAAGAAAAATTCATTATTCACGAACAAGAATTTGAGATTGAAGTCTTAGATATTTATTTCATAACCAGACTGTCGCGGAGGGGGGAAGTACCAATACTGATCGACACCCGGCCCTCAATGGAGAACATGAGTATGGTTATTGACAGGGTGTGCCCAGGGGCAAGGAAAGGATTGGGAAGTGGAAAAGTGGACATCCAAACTATTCTAGATTTGGCACTAAAGGTAGTGCTGCACACCATCACATGAGCTGCTAGATCTTAGGCGCCACATAAGGCCACAAAAACACAACTACTTCTTGTTGTAGATTGCATGGCACCGACCCTCTACAACTGGGCAGAGGCAGTAACAATCAACATGAAGCATCAACTAACAAAATGCAAGAAAACCAAGCTGAATCAGTTCAACTATGGGTCCATATTGGTAGTGTTCATCTTAGAATGACTACCAATCTTCTAGCGTCAGGAGGTAATAGTCCTGACACCACCAGCCCAGGAGCTACGAATGACCCGTTGGGAAGCTCTGATTCCAAGGTCAGGGGGTGGTCAACAAATGTCCTGTAGACCAGAGTTCTTTGAGTGGCTCCACCGACAGCTGATTGTTGTGGAGGAGTGGCCCTACTCTAGCACAAATCTCACTGGTGAAACAGATATCCTGCTCCCAGAAGGAAAGGATTGGGATGAAGTACTGGGTAAGACTCATTTTTTATTTTGATGAGTATTATGATTTTTTTTTGTTATGCATGTTCTGACATTAATCCATGTAATTGCAAATGTTGGCCGAGAGAGACCTGCAGGTATGTCACCGATAGTGCAGCGGATTCCTCGCAATTTTGATATGGCCCCTCATGGTGAGGGAGATGAGGAGGAGGAGACCATACGTAACTTGGAGGGAATTTCCCGTGGGATCATAGACTCTATGCAATTTGATGATGTTCCTCGTGCATACTAGAGACACAATGCGGGGGTGTCAAACCATGTCCACTGCTTTCTTAGGCAGCTTGTATGGGCCGTGACATGTTATCATGAGTGTCACTCTGAGTAGACACCTAGGTTTTATTTCTGCATATTTTTTGAGAGACATGATGTCTCAGGATGTAACCGAAACATACATATTTTTTGAACTTATGATGCACATGGATGCAAACACTCGATATATATATATATATATATATATATATATATATATATATATATATATATATATATATATATATATATATATATATATATATATATATATTCCTGTATGGATCTTGTCATGTGATGATGTTTTTTTACAAATTAAGCAAATGTCTATCTAATACAATGTTAGCTACTGTATCAGTTAATGCATTCATTCGTCGAGGAATATGTTGATATGTAATGTAATCAAAATGTATTTCTAGTAAATGAACATGCAAATACAACCTTAATATGTGAGGTTTTCTAACAGAATAATGTCCATTAAGTTGAAGAACAACAAGCTGTGAGTCTAGGTTAACAATAAATGCACGAATGTCGAGGGTAATAGCCTCAGTCAATAGTTCAATAACAACACTATATTCAACGACATTGTTTGTAGTTCATCCTAGATAGATACCTTGAAGGTCTATCAACTCACTAGTAGGATCATAAATCACCCAGGCTGCTGAAGACAGTTTCTAGGTACTATGGGAAGCACCATCCATGAAACTGACATAAGGGGTAATAGACATATGCACAAAAAGCAACGATCCAATAAGAAAAAAAAAACTTGCAAAGCAAACCAAGCCAAATATGTACAAAAATGAAAAAACACCTATGTACAAAAACATGCACGAATGACTCATGCATAATATTTTTTAAGATACAACCCATTTCTGGGCTAATCCAGAGAATGACCTTCATAATAAATAAGCTCATAAGCCCCATTTCGCAAAACATGTTTAACAATGTAGGGCACATTCCACATGGGTTGAAATTTTCCTGCCCCCAGCTTATCATGAGCTTAGTCATATAGGAGGACAAGGTCTCCTTCTATGAAGGAACGAGAGGAAACTGACTAGTCAAAGTGAGCTTTGACCTGATTTTTTTGTGCTTCAATGACCAGAGCAACAAAGCGATGAGTTTCATCAAGCCTCTCCAAATAGAGAAGACACTCCTCTTCTGGTGAAGTATTTGAAAAAAATTCAACAGCTAGTTTGAGAGGAGGTATTTTACATTCAATCGAAAGCGTAGCTTCCAGACTATAGACAAGCCGAAATGGAGTGAATTCGATTACATCCTTAACTGAGGTTCGGTATGCCCAAAGAGCCGAAAAAAACATGAGATGCCAGTTTGATTTGTGCATCCCAATTGTACGTTGAAGCATAGTGACGAGAACTTTATTCACGGCTTCAACCTGGCCATTGGCCTGAGGGTAGTACGACGTTGAGTTGTCATGACGTAGACCTAACTTAGAATTCAACTCCACCACCATGTAATACAAAAAATGGGAACCATGATCGGTAACAATGGATTGAGGGACACAAAACCTAGAAATGACATGATTGAATAGAAACTGTGCTTATGTCTTACCGTTTTCCGTAAGTGTAGGCATTGCTTCAGCCCATTTGGTGAAGTAATCAATGACTAAGATGATATAAGCATGCCCCCCGGCTGAGTGAGGGTTACACGTCATAAAATCAACGCCCCACTTCAAAAAGGGACCAACGATAATGAAAGGATGGAGATGGGAAGGCGGCGTGTGCATCTTGCGCTGATAGATCTGGCAATCATGGCACTTACAGACAACAAAAATGTAGCATTTAAAAATGGTGGGCTAGAAATATCCAGCACAAATAATTTTCTGTGCAGTAGCATAACCACACATGTGACCGCGACATGCGCCACTGTGACAATCATTCAAGGCTTTTTCAACCTCCTCGAGAGTCAAACACCGACGGAGAATGGAATCAACTTTGATGCGGTGGAGTGTATCTCCGCCTATGTGATAGGGTTGTGATTGATGACGGATGCATCGGTGAGCATCCTTTGTCAACCCAGATTGAAAGGCATAAGTCTGAAGATATACAATGATATCACCGTACCAAGGATCGAGGGTGCTAATTAGAAAAATCATGTTATCCGAAATGCGTTCCTCAGAACCAGATGGAGCAGAATCGGAAGGGAGAGAGCAGATCAAATCGGTGAAGACCAATGACTTCTTCGACTTGGCAGTAGTGAACTCCAAATCGAACTCTTGGAGGATGACAATCGACTTCAAATACTTGCCCCCCAGCAATTGACGAGTCAATAAGTAAGTCATAGGGTTGCAGTCAGGAATCACAGTCACTATACGCAACATAATATAGTGATGACAATGTTGAACAGCTTGAACAATAGTCAACTCCAACTTCTCGACATGTGCATATTGCGTTTCAGTGTTAAGAAGGTTACGAGATAGATAGTAAATGACATGCTCATCAGCATCATCATCATCTTGTACCAAAACCATGGCAATCATGCTGAATGTGGCGGCCAGATAGAGGGAGTAATCACAATGATAATTGAGAGGACGCAACAGGGGAGCATTAACGGGCAACATATTCAGTGCATTGAAGGACTTTTGGGCGATCTTGTCCCAGAGGAACGGGACGCCTTGCTTCAGTAATCGCGTAAATCCTTTAGCCACTTCAGCATAGTTAGGTATAATACGACGTAATAAGTTATATTTTCCCTGTAGACTCTACAACTTCAACTTTGAGTGGATCAAGACGAATCCCATCTTTGGAAACGATAAACCTTAAGAGTCTACCAGAGTCAATGCAGAAGATGCACTTATGCGGATTCAACTAGATGTTATAGCATCAAAAATGAAGAAAAATCTGACAAAGATGATCAGGATGGTCTTTATGCTTAGCTAAATGAGCTGAAATGTCATCCAGATAAGGTTGAACAATGTGCTTGATATCATGCAAGGCATATGACATTGCTCGCTAAAATTTAGCCCCAAAAATTTTCAGATCGAAAGGGAGATTTTTATAAGCGAAAGTACCCCAAGGACATATAAAGGTGGTCTTATGTTGATCGGCCGGAGAAATTTTAATCTGGTTGTACCTAGAAAACCCATCCATAAGGGAAAAAATCTCACTCCCAGCACAATCATCAATGATTTGATCAATAAAAGGAGTAGGATAATTATCCTTCGGGCAAGCTCGGTTAATGTCACGGTAATCAACATAGACATGAATGGTACCCTCTTTCTTATCTACAGGAACAATATTGGACACCCATTCTGTCAAGGGAATCAGATCAAAAAAACCAGCTTTAAGAAGTTTTTCAACTTCTCCCTTAATAGCGGCAGCCTTTCTAGGGTGCACAAGATGAAGACACTAGCAAACAGGCTTCACACCAGGATAGGTAGGAATCTCATGCACCACTATACTTGGATCGATGTTGGGCATATCTTCATAAGACCATGCAAAGATGTCACGAAAATCGTGGAAGAGACTAATATAGACCTAATTCACATTGGGAGAACATGTCACCCCAATATGGATGTTCTCGACAACCCCTGGTTTGACCGAGATGTCAATAGGCATTGTTTGTGTAATGTTACTCAAGTTACCTTCCATAAAGACTTCATGTGTCAAAATAGGCATTTGAAGTGGAGGAGAAGGAACTTGAGAAGCGAACCTTTAGAGACACATAGACATGGCCCCAAGGCCAGGCACGAACGAGGAACGATGATGACTATCGTCCCAAGGAGGATCCTCGAGATACATAGTTTCCATGATGGCCTCATCAGAAGGAAATATCTCTCTCAAGGGATCGGGTGAATTCGAATTGCTGAGCCAAGTGGATTGAGAATAAGTATCAAGAGACATGCCCAAAGGAGCATGATAAGGAGGTGGAGGATCCGAAGCCGAAATAAGTTCACAATAATCAATCTCAATCGAACTTAACGGCATCAAATCTCTAAATGAATCAATCTGCTCCAGTGAAGGGATGATCCACAGGTCGTCAAAACTGGAGACCATATTAACCTGAATAGTGTTGGGTGGAGGAAGAGGAAAAATACCCATGAGGGTAGGATCTTTGAAGAGACTCGGCCCTACGATCCTGTAAGGCATAGGAATTTGATCTACATATGAAAAATTGTTCTCGGAATAAGAAGTGAATAAGGACAACTGATCGACAGTAATGATCTTTCCTTCATGCAAAAATTGAAAAACACGAAAGAGAGTGGACAGAATGCACAACATGGTGTGAGTCCAATTGCGACCGAGGAGAAGATTATAATTCAGAGCTGAAGAACCTATGGATTTCTACTAGACAGACGACATGACGCACGTAGATGCACCCTTGCCCTTGACCGCTTGATGGATATTTAGTCCATTAATGCCAACTTGTATGATGAGTGCAAGCTGGCGAGGGAGATGTGGGATGAAATTATCCAAGTTGAAAGTGATAAGGCTCGAATCATTAGGATCAACCCCACCGATGGAAGATAGCAAAGCCTTCCGTTGAGATGAAAAACTCTGAAGTACTTCTAATGCAGACATCACAGATGGAACTTGAGCCAAATCCTCAACAATAATGTAATGTTGAGTAGCACGAGCGTTAGGATTTTAAGAAGACTTACGAAGTACACCTTTGGAAGGTGGCCGTACAACGGGCTCAGTATTGGGCCTTTTAATATGAAGAGGGCCAGAAGCAGGCATAGGAGGAGGACCATTAGCGATATCTTTCCCCACTTCCTGACACAGTTCAATATAATATTTCGACTGAGTAGCGATGGAAATGAATGCATAACCATTCATCATGAAAACCTGAGGGCCAAATGGGGCATAGGACTGAGGTTGCTCTACCAAATGAGTCTGTTGTGATGGAAATGGTTCTCTAAGTACAACCAGAGTTCCTTAGGTGCCTTTGAGTAATTAAATCACTTCAGCCCATCTAGGACAGTCCTTAGTGTAGTGCTTTTCATCACAAATCAAGCAAGGATACTTCGGTTTACGTTGTGAACCATCATCAACACGATATTTCTGAGAATCCTGTTTCAGGGTATTGGCTTTGGCCTTACCTTTACCCTTATTTTTACCCTTGGAAGTTTTATTCATTGGATTGGATTGAACGACATTCACTTCTGTGGTTTTACCAGAATTTAAGGTTGGCTGAGAATCGGTATCATTGGAAGGCGTAGAGTTTTACTTCCCAGGATTCGGAGGAGAAGACTTCTGAGCAGTCTGAGACACAAAACTGATGATACCATCGACAGATGGCGTCGCCGGTATTTTGGAAGTTCCAGGTCTAGGAGTATCAGGAAAGAGAGCATACAACGTGCCAGACTGAGAGTACACAAGGTCAAGGTATTGGGCACGAGAAATGGCTTGTTCCTCAGTAATGCATGCACCCATAGCAATGTCCTTAGCAATAGGACTGATGAAAGAGGTAGTGAACCAATTAGTTAGAAGTTGATGAGGAATCTCAAACTTTATCAGGCGACGACGATGCCTCCATTCATGAATATGATCTAAAATATGGGTAGCTCGATCTTGCTTCAAGGATGTGAGGAGGTGTGTCCCGGTTTCATACCGAACCAGTAATTGAAAGTGCGTGAGAAACACCATGGATAAAGAATTGAAATCCTGAAAGATACCATGAGATAAATCGATGTACCACTTGGGAGCAGCACCAATAAGAGTCCATTGGAAAAGACAGAGGCAGATAGAATCGTCAACCCAAGAGTTAGAAGAACACCAAAGATGGTATGTCATAACATTTGCTTGGGGGTATTTTCTAGATGTGCCCTCAAATTTGGGAAAATCACCAGGAATTTTTGTTAGAACTGGAGGCCAATACGGGTTATGAAGGATCAGATCTTACATCAACTTTGACACATCAGGCAGTTCCAATGTAGCGAGAAACGGTAATTGAGGATTAAAAGGCATTGCAGGTCGTTGATAAAGACTAGTGTTAGCATTCCACCCAGGTTGAGAGAAATTCTGCCCCCATATGTTTTGTCCCAGAGGATTTTGTCCATAGGGGTTATAAGCCTGATAGTTCTGCCCATACTAGGGTTGAGGACCGAGATACTGATTCTAAGCATACCATTGAGGTCCTTTCTGAGAAACATATGGATTTTGCTGCGGAATGTAAGCATTGCCTTGAGGTGGATTATACACCATCTGGGATTGACTTTGAGGGTAATAAGTGAAACCTTGGGGCGCACTATTTGTTGCCTGAAATTTCCCTTGAGGAGGGAAAGTAGTACCTTGAGGTTGAGCAGGTTGTCCCTACAGATCAGGTTGAACTGGCTACTAAGTAGGTTGAACAGGTTGAACCGGCTGTTGATCAGGTTGAACAGGTTGAACTAGCTATTGAGCAGGTTGAATAGGTTGAATTGGCTGCTGACGTTGGGCAGGTTGTCCCTGTGGAGCAGGTTGGCCTGGATAATGAGAGCCACCGGGTTTCCCTTGTGGAAGAGGTTGGCCCGATGGTTGGGATGGACTAGGTTGACCTGGTGCAGGACCATAGGGTTGTCCTTGCTGTACAAAAGTTTGGCCTTGTTGAACGTAAGGTTGTTGTTGTTGCACAAAAGGTTGTTCCTGTGGTGGATACATTTTCCCCCTAGGAACATAAGATGCTCCTAGTTGAAACTAAGGTTGACCAGACGGACCATAGGGTTGTCCTTTTGGACTGAAGTTTGTCCCTATAATGGTTTTCCTTGCATACCATAAGGTTGTCCCTGTGGACCAAAGGGTTGTCCCTACTAGACCAAAGGTTGTCCCTGTAAGGGTTGTCCTTGTAGGCCTGAGGGTTGTCCCTGTAAGAATGGTCCTTGATGAGAAACAGTCTAATAGGGATCAACCGGAGGCAAATAAACAACTTGATTAGGATCGATTGGAGGAAAACATACAGGATTACCATACACATCATGATGATGGGAAGGATTGCCAGGAGCTTGTGGCTGCTGGGAATCTTGAGGTGTGGAATTCTACGGCTGAGAATCTAGAGAGGGAGCATACCTTCGCTAAATATCCAACAGATAGTAATTGAATGTATAAATAAAAACCATAGGTGCAGTGCATGTAGATTGGGTTCCACAACACGAGGCTGTGATCCACTCATGGTGGGCCTAATAGGCAACGTGGGATGGATAAAGATAGACTTGCGAACAACATCAGACCCTGATGACTATGTCGTAATAACAACTAGTGTAGATGAATCCACATAAATGGTAGGTTGGAACGGGACAGATGTAATAGTGGCCGACGAGATGGGTGTCGAAGGAGACATTCCTAATGTAGGAAAAACTGAGCTTCCAGTGGGAGCCACTGTACTGGACTGTACCATGGATGCAACACCAGAAATGTTCTAACCCAAAGTACGATAACTGGGTGGAGGAGACATCGGTTGGGGGGAATTTTGACTAGAGACATATGGGAAATCTTCTAGGAAAAGCTGATATTCCCCTGTAGAAACATGCAGCTCTTCACTGCCAATAGGACTGGAAGAATCCATATTTGATGGGGTCGTAAGATAGTTGAAAAGATGATGAGGACCTAGGGGTAAAGCAACGGCTAATAATGGTGATCCCGAAGTAAGAGGAGGGGATTATTCACCGCTCCCAAAACTAGACCAAGCACTCTGAGATGGCTAATTAAAATCAACCGACCCTTCAGCAGGAGACCGGGTAGCGAGAGGCAAGACACTCGGAAGAATAGGCTGTGAAAACTCGATAGACCTAGTGGACTAAGGTGTTTCCAATGAAGCATCAGGAAAAGGACTACCATTAGGAGGCAATGAAGAAGACGACGAAACTGGTGGTTCCGCCACCATGACAATATTTCAACACAGGAAGAATACAAGATAGCCTATTCGAGGCTTCAAGTTCAAACACTAAGGAACTACAAAAACAAGGCAAGCAAAAAAAAATTTAACAGGCATGTGATCGTAGGCAATTAATTTTATGACATTGAAACAAAACTTTGTTGTTTCATGTTTTAAGAGTCGAGAAACAAGAAAAATATGACTCCAGTCACTTTCAAATTGAATGAGCATGAAAGGACAAGTGCTCAATGATATTTTCACTTTTAGAGAGTCACAAAATATCAAAATGACTACGCAAGTAATCTAAGCAAGAGGGTGTACCAAGTTTCCATGAATTTCCATATACACCTTTGTGATCAAATGAAAGGGAAATGACCGAGGAATTGACGTACGTGCAGTTAAGAATCCTTTAACTATACTTCAAGAAGAAAAGCCTTTGAGATAATTGTTTAAGAGAAACTAAAGAGCATGACACCCCTGAATTATTTAATCAATATTTACTAAGAAAACCTTTAACACAACAATCCAATAATCCTAAAGAGCAGGACACCCCTAAATTATTTATCTATTACTTTCAGACAAAGAAAACATTCAAGATAACAGTTAAGTGAAATTAAAGAGTAGGACACCCCTAAATTCTTTAACTAAAATTTAAAGAAGGTCTTTAAGATAACATTTTAAGCAAAACCAAAGCGCAAGACACCCCTAGATTCTTTGACTAAACTCTACTAAGTAAACGTCAAGGCAACAAGCTAAGTGGAACTAACGAATAGATATTTATTCACTAACTATCATAACATCAAATTTAAATGCATGAATGATCAAGATTAGATTGCATGATCATCATGAATTGTGGCATTTTGAACAAGCTGCACATAATTTATTTGCAAAAGTAAAGTAAACTAAGAGTAGTGGCATTTGAATGTGCAACACTTTCAAAATTTATTTTTGTTTCTTTTTATGGGGTTCATATTTTATATCTTTTTTATCTTTCTTTCTTTTGGTCCTTGATTATTCTTTTAGGGCATACCCTCTTTCATTTTTTAATATTGAAAACATTTGTAGAAATGCAAAGGTATGAACAATATTACAAAACTTAACATAGCCAATTAAAAATTATGATACCTATTATTATAGGACCCTAACATCGGGGTCGAGAAAACAGTGGTAATACTACAGAAGTATTTCTATTGGCCGAACCTTTGAAAGGATGTCAGGAAGTACACCAGATTCTGCACTGCTTGCTCCATTGCCAAACCGATCATCAAGAAGCAATGCCTCTATACTCTTCTACCTACCCCTAGTCGACCTTGGGAATCCATCTCCATGGATTACATTTCGGGCCTTCCTTCTACTAAGCATGGAATCGACTGTGTTTTCTTGGTCGTTGACATATTCTCGAAGATGGCCATTATGACGGCCTACAAGAAGAATATCATAGCAGAAGCCACTGCTAAAATCTTCTTTGAACGAATGTGGGTGCACTTTGGGATCCCAAATTCTATCATCTTAGATCAGGATAGTAGATTTTTCAACACATTTTGTTCCAACCTCTGGTCAATGCTGGACACCAAGCTCACCAAGTCCACAGCTCTCCATCCCCAAACTGATGGCCAGATAGAGGTTGTCAACATGATGATTGTACACAATCTGCAAATGTACAATTCAAAGCATCCACGCAAATGGGTTGAGAGCCTCCCCTATGTATAACACAGTCATAATTGATCTCTCCATAACTCAACCAGCCATAGCCCCTTTCAAGTGGGCTTGGGATTCCAGCCACTATGTCCCATTGACGTAGCCATGCCATTTGCGGGTACTCAGGACAATTCGGCTCATGGCCAATCTGAAGCTGACAAAGCGAAGAGCTTCATTGAGCACATTTAGCACATCCACCAACAGGTTCATGACGTATTGTATAGAGTGAATGTTAAGTACAAGCAATGACAAGATCAACATCAGGTGCCACACAACTTCCAGGTGGGTGAAAAAGTCTACGTACATTTGCAGGAGCACCTCACTGGACCCCAACGCAAGCTTTGCCCACTCCGATATGGGTCGTACACCATCACTAAGGTTGTAGGGAACAATGCATTCGAGCTCAATATTCCACCATTCCTTGTTCTGCACCCAATATTCAATGTGGATGACCTTCGTCCCTACTTCCCACCTCTACTAGACTCCTCTGACATTGTAGAACAAATCACACCAACAGAGTTAAACCTAGACTGCATGGAACATGCCACCACAGATTGTTTCATGCACACGAAAATCAAGAACACTCGCCAATAGAATATGCAACTCTATCTGGTTGCCAAAGCTGGCCAACTCCTGCATGAAGGCAAGTGGTTCACCAGGGACCAAGTTCAATAGAAGTTTCCTCATCTCATGGAGGAACACAACGAAATGGGGAACATTGCTTCCTAAGGCGGGAGGAATGATCCAGGTGGATATTGGTGGCCACCCGCTTATTCCACTTGGGGCCCCACCATTGTCTCTTTCAGTTTTTCAGTTTCGGCACAACTTACTATTTTCAGCAATTTTTCGTGTCCTGAACTTCCAAAGCCGTTTTGAGGCCCTAAACGACGTTTTTTGGGAATTTATTTTCTAGAAAATTTGATTTTGTTCTGGAATTTAAGTTCATGATTAGTAGTTGTAGTCCTCAGATAGATCTTTCTAACGATGTATCATGTGCGTCAAACAGAGATAGTATGCTAAAGTTACGACCCTGGGAAATTGATGTACCAATTTACCCCGACGGGGCCCATATTATGGTGTTTCATCTCCTAGGGTTAGGTTTTTGGATGTTTAGGGTTTTCCATTGTTTCTCAGTAATATATAGGCGTTCGAGCCTCATTGTAAAACAGAGTTCAGAGGCCTGTATCCACCACATCTCTTCTTAGAGATAAGCTACCAACGCCCTAGCTAGTTTATTTCCAATCTGTCTGTAAGCAAATTTCACTTCTTTGATATTAATGAAATGAAGTGTTATTTCCGCTACATATTTGTATTTATGGTTATATGTGTATTCTATTGCGTTCCTGCATAAATCCAGATCATATATTTAGCACTTTTAGGACCTGAGACCTGTAAACATTCTTATTGATCAACTCAGTGAGTGGGATAGATATCTTCACTTTTGCAAGTTCACTCACGATACCGAATGGTGTTTGAGTTTTCAGTAAATGTGACAAATCATTTTTTTAGCCATTATATTTTGGGTAGTTTTAGTTTGTTTTCTTGTACTAGGAATGTCTGTCTGAGCATTTCTGGTAGGAATATCTACTGTTTTTTTTGTACTATTTTCTGTGTCTTTATTTTATGAAATATTTACATTTTTCTTTGTGTTTTATATTGTTTTATTTACCTCATATTCAGACATTTTCTAGGCAGATTTTTTTGAATTCTTTTTATTATAATTATCTAAATTCTTCTTGCTTCTTAAATTATATTGTCTATGAACCTCCAAAATGGCCTTCTCAAAAACCAGCTTGCAATCATCAGATTCTTCAAATTCGAGCTATGTTTGGGTTAATGAAAAAAATTCATGTTCTTCTTTTGTGAGAAAAATAGAATCATCTTCATTAATTCCCATAAAATTAATGTAATTTTCTCAACTTACTCCACTATCCCTTCATCTTTATTAGCATAATTTCCTTGAAATGGAGGCCTCATCTGCTGATCATGACCTCTTTTCTCTCTATATCTAACCTGTGGAGGGTTACTTCTTTGGTTCTGATTTATGTTTTGGGGAGCTGGTTGATGAACTATGGAAACTATGGGTTTTAGGAAATATGTAAAAAGGAAATTTGGTCTCCCACAGGCCTATATCATCGACTTCTTCAAGGAATTTTTCCTCAAGCCAGCAGTAGACATCAAATAAATCTAATTTTGACTCTGTCTCGAGGAATTTATAGTCTCTGTATGCTAGGGGTATATGATATAAGTCTACCTGAGGGTACACAATAGGGTTGAAGGGCTCCTGGTCTTTCTTAGGAGGCATGATTCATTTTATGTATCTTATTTCTGTTTGTGCAATGAAGAATGGGATGACAGAACAAGGAAGCATAGAAGGGGAATTGATATGGATCAGCACTGGGGAAGGGATATAATATAAGGGGATTGTGATAAAAATTGAACAATTGAAAGGAGAATTGTGATCTGCTTCACAGAGATCTGATATTTCTTTTGATGAGCAATGGCCTCTCTGCAATAGTGGCTAATTGTGATTTCGCTGTAAATCTCTACAAATTTCTGAAAATCTAATACCTGTAATAATTCAACAAAAACAACAAAGTAAAATCTGTTTCAGTGGTGAATTTGGGTTTTAAAGGATGATTGGTCAACCATTGATTTGGCACAAGTTCGTTGAATAAAAACCTGACCATTTATGATGCAACTAGCCTGTTGGCGGGAATAGATGTGATAGGGCGGAGTGGAAAGGCAGTTGTGGACGTGGCGCAACAACATTTGCAATGGTCAAAGGTGTGGAAGGTTAGTGAACAATGGAAATTGCTTTTGGGAGGGGTGTGATGGTGGTTAGCATTATCGGAGCAGGGAGGGGTGCGAAGTACTCCGGTGTAATATTCCAAATCAAGAAAATGCTACAACAATGAGAATATCTCAGGATATTCTAAATTTGGAGCTGTGGCAATATGAAAACACAACAATGGAGTAGCAGTAACACTCAACTCAAATAAATGTGAGAGAAATCCATAGCCATCTCATTAAATAATAGAAGAAAAAAATGAATACAAGATCTTGAGGAAAAAGGTCACTCAAGATAGGCAATGCTCAGCCTCAAGAAACAAGTACAAGAAACATGATAAAACCACTGCTACACATGTATGCCCAAGCTATGAAATCGCAGTTTTATAGAGAAACTACATGCTAAAATATGTAAAATACATATATATATCAATACATGGCCCAATACAACATTGGGAGTGAAGATCTCAGCTCCCAAAGACTACCTCCTATCAATCCTAGAAGGATTGGCTATGAAATGCAAAATCTGCAAAATGCCGAAGTTGTTGGGTAGCAGCATCAACTCAGAAATAGAACTGGATGGAGATGGATGTAGATGATGCCCAAACTGAATATGCCTCCTCCAATGGATCTTTTATGTGGAAGGCTGATCCTCTCACCAAAGATCTTACCCTCCAACAATCTGCAAGAGCCCTACTGCAAATGCTCCACTAAAAATAACATAGTTATTGGATGGAACTATGCTGTAGGGCTAGGGAATGAGTTTTCCTTGATGCCAAAGTCTACAATAAGCTCCAGAATGCCTCCAATATGATATCCCAAGAGAAAGAGAGACTCTCCCTTTGAAAAATAGCTTATGGAGGTGGTGTAGTGAACCCTCACTGCAACACCCAGCAACACAACATTATTCTACTGTAGAAATAACACTGTCTTCATGGAGGATGCTTGGCCTGAAGCTTAGATGTGAGGAAAATCAGTGCAATCCCTCAAGAGGCCTCTCAAGAAGGAGAAGGAATCCTAAACACTTTCCCTCCTTTTAAACAAGTGAAAGCCCCTCTCCATGGGTCCCACTACTTTTAGGGTTTCCTCCACTAGATAAACCTCTTCCCATTCATACTGTGTTGTTTCTCTAAGTGTTCTCCACCTCTTATCCCAGTGCTGTTGAGTTGGTCAAACTTGACCTTGTCCACTTGAAAATGACCCCGTTCACACATGAGGGTGTGAAAACCAGCTCTAATAATGATCTCCTTTCATACTATGAGGGATTTTATTGAGAATATAATTATGCATGGGCCTCCTTACCCATTTATTCTCCTCCTAGGTGAAATAGAAAAAATTAATATTCCAAATTATTGTAGGAAAATTTTGGAATATTACAGTCCTCCCCTCCCAAATGTTGCTTGTCCTCAAACAACTGCAAGGATAGAACTGGAAATACTCCTCTCAAGGCATGGAGTCTATGATGTGTTGAGGAATGTCTTCCTCATCTGGATCCTCCATCTCCCAAGAAATTAACCATGCAAAATGAGTTACCTCCCAACATGACAACTCCTGAAAGTCATCTTCCACCTCTGGCCTCGACAATGTAGGTGGGTTTAAAATCTGATCCTGGTAGACAAAATAGCCTACCTCACACTGTCCTCCTCTCCACTTAGGATAAGTGTAGAGTATATGTTGATCTTGGGCTGCAATGACATTGCCCTCAAATGGCAAGATGGAGAGTAGACCTCTAAGGATATCTCCTCCAACGTTATGAAACATGTTGGCCCAAATCATCTCATATGTGATGAGTTGGAAGTCATCATCATATGGCAACACATTCCTCATATGGCTCACCTCATAAGGAAACAAATGAGCTGCTGTAGTGGCCATACCATCTCCCATGCTCCCTTTAGAACATGTAGTGCAAGGGGTGTGGGAGTTTTCTCCCTCCAAGGACACATTCACCCAATGTGTCTCTCCTCCAATCATGCTCCCAAGGAAAGCTCTAGCAATATCAACCAAGGGAACCATAAGGAGAATCATGCTGGCTGCTATGTGAAGTAAAGGAGAAGGAAAATGGTTCCTCAAATATGGCTGTACAGTTTGGCTCTCCCACTTCCATGGAAAAATAAAATGATGCGATAGCCTCCCACCATTTGCTTCTTTGCAGGAATCTTCTGAAATACGGAAAAGTGGTGTTTAATGTGATATAAGTATATTATCCAGAAAATATATACACATCTCCTCTTAGGGTGATCATCTGTTATTCCTGTGAACCTACCAAATCTAGAAAGAATAATAATATCCTTTGAGCAGACCATACATTATGGTCAGGGATACATATGTATAGAAAAATCGATTTAAAAAATCAACTGACACTCTTGCATATGTTTTTCTTGGGAAAAATCTGCAGGAAGGGGGGGTGAGAATGGGTTTTTAATGTTGAACAATCAAAACAATTTTTCCTTTCTAAACCTGCGCTGCCGCTATGGAAGAAACTGCATGTATACGCGGATATCAACACAGAACAACGTGTGTCTAAGATCTAATTGTATGTGTTTGAATCTTAACTCGAGATCGTGCATTATTGTTCATCGGATATTTGACTTAGGTGACAGACAGGGCAGGCAAATAATCATCACATATGCAACACACATGAACACCGAGTTTTAGGTGGAGAGCAATTCGGGGCTTAAAACTGTAACGTCGTTTTGACCTTCAGGGAACATTATTCAAGAAAAACTTCTTACTATCATGTACTAATGCGGACGTCGACATGTGGCTTTTGTCTATGACTGTTCTCGTTTACCATTCTCACAGAAGGAGCACAACCCCCTACTTTAGTTTGACCTCTCCACGGAAAACTCGTACACGAACTCGTTTGTTGCCTACTCACGGAAGAGCTCGACACAGCGGAAACCGACCCTCGGCACCACTGGGGGAACCACGTTCTGTCAGGTGCAAACTAGATCAGCAGCTTCAACACAACTTCCCTTGCTCCTCAACGTGCCTCATTTTACCACGCTGGCAGAAACAAGCCAGGACCACTATGTTTCAGTGTGATTTTACCTTCAAAACTGCAGGACGATAGCAAACACATTCGACATCGGCCTTGTTCGTTATTCGGAAATCATACGCACTTTTGTTCCCCATCTCGGTCTGCGTATGTACGCACTTTCCGAAGAAGACAAACCCGCGTGTACTTGGGTGCATTTTCCAGGAAAAACCCTAGCTTTGCACATAAGCACTACCACAGGACATATGTCCATGTGCTTTGTGAGCAACTACGTATAGATCTATAAAATAAACTTTGCGGTCTGATTACAATCTGTAGACTTGCCAGTTCTTCAATCTCTTCGAAAACGAGTTCGTCGGGTCTTCTTCATGCTTTTGGATCATCCTCTGACATTCATTTCGATCTAGAAAGTCTTGGTATGTGTCATGTTCATAGGTGCATCATGAGTTGAGTCTATCAGTGGGAAGCAGGGTTCAACCATGCGAATATGGGTGATGTGTCACTTGAACCACATGCACCTTGCAGCGTTTCTTCTCATATATAGGGTTACACATATGTTAAAAATAGCTCACATAACCAGTGGTATTCCTGGGCAGGGTCTCCTGGGCAATCCGGCAGTAGCAATACGGTGGAATTAAAACCATCGCATTGCCCTTGTTTTACATGTTTAAAAGCGCATTTGAGCATACGTGACTTATCGCGTTAATTCCCGCGATATACGCTACTTGCCTAAAATAAGCACTATACCTTGAGACCCCCGCCTTTCGCTGATGTTACGCTTTTATCTTAAAATTCTTTCATCATTACCTTCTGTCTTGATTGTGGTCATTAGATTTACATTAGCTGGGAAAGCTCATTAAGTCAAGAACAACAATCAATCAGGTTGCCATCATCTTCATCAAGTGAGTTTAGCATAGAACCTTTTCTCTGCATCATATTGCCAACAATATCTGTGGTTTCATTTAACCACGATGGTATTCAGTCTACTATGAATGAATACGTAAACACATTATTCATGATATTCTCCCACAGTCAAAAAACTGTGATTTTTCTCATATGAGCAAGAGCTGAATATGATGTGTAATGAAGTTACATGTCCCACACAAGGAGGTTCATCATGAATCTTCAAACATATTTTTCAATGATACATGTCTGCCAGCAACACCTCACAGAACTCACTTTTCCCCATCAGAATCCAACCAAGTGGTTTACCACCTCATTAAATACACAGCAAGTGGTTTCTGCATTTTAATCAGCTATTATTAGTGGGTTCCCAAACTTGAACAGATATTACTTGTGGTGAATATTACAATTTACATCATGGGTCTCAACATGACTGCTAATAAATTACAGTATGACTTTTTATTAAAATAAAAGACCTCAGAAGAATCAGTTTAGAACAATCATAATGCCAACAATGGTATTCTCGGCAGGCAATACTCCCAGAAAACATGCATCTACTTCTGAATGACCAAAACTCATAATAACCAGGTAACCTAAACATACTCATGGCAAATCATCAGGCAATATTCACCAATATCGGTGAAAATAGAAAAATAAAGCTGAGAAGCATCTGGAAGAAATATACAACATTAGAATCCTAAACAATACCAACAACATGTAGAAATGTAATTTGACTTTGTACATCAACCACCCATACGGCAGTTTTAAGCAACAAACTACGTATATATTGTTTCTTTCGAGAAACAACGTGTTATCCCAATTTAATCTTCGATTAGCGGATGGAGATTGAGAAGCGGTCATTATGACTTAATACAGTATTGATCTTCACAGGCAGAAGTTTAATAAATATATCATCTTTCCATTGTGGAGGAAAAATGTTAACTGCCTTTTGTTCAACACATTCACGTGAAAGTATTTTCAGTAGAATATTGTAGATACTGAGATACATATGATTCTTGATGTTGATACTTTTATTTTTATAATGGAGATAGGTGAACATTTTGATTTGAATGTCTTGTAAGGTTTGCATCATCAGAAGGACAGGTAACATGGTGTGTGACTTTGTCCTTCTGAATAAATAAATATGAAACTACAACTACGAACAAAGATATAAGCGGAGCCCCATATAAAGATACCACCATGTGTATAGGTCATCGACATTCCATTGTCTCTGTCGGTATAAGCATGAAGAAATGAATCGACATTCTTTGGATACAGTCCAAAATGGAGGTTCATATAGATATTTGAATATTGCTGTTTAGAAAGACAGAACTCTTTGAGATTGACTTGAAGATCATCCAACAATCTGTGCATATAATATCGGTCCGTCTGATGAGATACGAACCTTCCTATCATGAGTCTATTCGTTTGATTCACCATGGGAGAATCATCATGAGCAGGATGCATCGATTATAGTGGTGCCTTACAAGGTTGCTCTTCATCATACTTCTTGAGAATTTGTGGATATTGCTTGAGATGAAATATACCCTACGCAGTTTGAGTACTTGTAAAGGCAAGAAAAGATATTGGTTCTGGTAAAAACGTTTCAAATTCTTATTTTGACAAAAACAAATTTCATTGTACGTTATTGTTACTTCAAAAACTAATATCATCTGCTTGTATACAACCCTGATAAGCGTTTATCATTTTCGTTTGCTGTATAGTTACTATGTTGAGACCTTTGAAAATCATGACTGATGAAGATGTTGTCAAGATGATAATACAGTACCCTTGGAGCTTGTTTGAGACCATATAGGTATTTTAAGTCTATAGAAAACTGAAGATTTTCTATCATTTTCCCAAAATGAATATTCCTGAATTCAATTTCTGTTCAAACTTCTTCTTCTAGATGCGACTGACAGTTGCACATCCATTTGATAAAATTTGATTTGTTGACAAACAAAAACTTGGTCTTATGGCTTTTAGAATCTAGCTACGAACAAAAGTTTCTTCAAAGTCACTGTCTTATTGATGTACCACTTTGCAAACCTTCGGTCAACTTTGTTTATAACGTCCCATTCTCATTTAGCTTGTTCTTGAACCTGTCTGTTGGTTATTGTTGACACCTCATGTGATCTTGGTACCAATTTCAGAGATGTGATTCTTTTCAATTTTGATCGATTTCTTCCATTCATCGGCTGAATCCAACATTCATCTTTGCTAGCTTGATTGACATTGTTGATTTCAATGCGTGGATGAAATGCTTGTCTTCAAGGAGAGGTCTCTGAAGTCCTCCTTGTTTTTTGTTCCTTGTCTCCCAAGTGGGATTAACAATTGATTGTTGAACATGTCTGGATGGGCCTTTCCAGAGATAAATCATCTTTGCATTCTTCATTGGATCACTATCTATGTCATTTCTATTTGATGTGAGAAAGACAAAAGTACCATCATCTTCTTTTGTTGTTTGTCTTTCTTCTTTGAAATTGCACTTAGGAACTCATCAATAACATCAATACATTCCAACAATATTTTGAAGCCTTTGTTGTAACATTTATTGGGAAAAATGCGAGAGGGGGGGGGGCGAATTAGTATTTAGGGGATACTCAAATATTTTTACATTTTCTTACTTCAAAACCCATACGCTACTTTACTTCATCAGACTCGCGTATATACGCAGATACCCTTTACTAAACTCGCGTATTCACAGAGATCTTAATATGCACTTAGTTCTTTACTTAGATCCTTGCATTTATTCATTCATCAGATGTTTATATAACAACAGACATGTGCAGTAATAACAGAATAAACCATCACACATAAGCATCACACATGAACACCAGGATTTTAGGTGGAAACCCAAGTCGGGAGAAAACCACCGCTGCCATTGCTCAGCCTTCAATATTTTATTATAGAGAAAACATCTTACAACATATGTGCTGGTGCAGACTCCTACCAGCACGCAGGCACCCACCTGCGCTCGTTTACCAGCCTCTCCTGGAAGGGAGCTCCAACCCCCTGACTCGTTTACCAGCCTCTCCTTGAAGGGAGCTACGACCCCCTGATCTCGTTTACCAGCCTCACCTGGAAGGGAGCTACAACCCCCTGACTGAAGGCTACAACCCTCAGCACCTCTATGGACCACGTTTCATCAATTTTCACACTGGATCCAAAGCTTCTTTTAGAACACAACTTGCAGGCCACATTTCATCATATTTTCAGACTGGACCCTTTCCATACTTTTAAGCACAGTCAACCATGAAACAGATACATATAACTCACTGACAGATATCAGTAAACCAGCAGAACAGATCAGACATTTCTTACCACAGACTTCAGCAAACCCTAGTTTGCATAATGCCGCTTTTCCTTTTCATCGATCCGCATATCGCCATTACGTATACAAACCTACGAGACCCATATATTTAACCTGGAGCCACCTCCCATATGCACTTTCGCTTTATCCAACCGTTGCGATATACACGCTCCGCTGCAAAACTTGTGTATATATCTTCGTATAATATAGAGAAGCATACTTCTTCAGATCGGAGATTCACATATAACCCTTTACTTTATGATAACGCCTTCATCCTGGACGATCTAGCAAATACAAGTACATTTCAGATCTAGATCCCCTTCTTCATCATTGGTGCATCATTCATTCAGATCTATCATTCAATTGCAACCCTTTCCATTCAGATATACTTCAGAGAGAAGTATTCATTCAAGCTCAGACATCTTGCACCCACACTCATGATTTGCACAATGAATTTCTTCTCTTTATATAGATTTACCCTTTTTCAATACCATGAGCCAAAACCACATTACTTCCGATGGTATTCCTGGACGGGGTCACATAGACGAATCATTACTCAATACAATGGGTCAATACCATGGTGGTTACCCCTGGTTTTGTACTTTATGAGCGCTTTTTCCCATACGCGACTTGGCACGTTATTTCCCGCGTGCATACGCGACTTCTCCTAGACAAATCTGTGTATGCCTTGAGACATACTCTTTTCATCATAGATCTAGCACATGCTGAATTCCTTTCTTCATTACCTTCTGTACTTACTGTATCAAATTTACATCATTTAACAAGTTCATCAAGACATATTCTATCAAGCACAACTTCATCAAGTAGGTTGCCATCATCTTCATCAAGTGGGTTGCCATTCAAGGACAACACTTTATCAAGTGGGTTGCCATCAAGGACAACACTCTGCATCATATTGCCAACAATCTCCCCCTTTGGACTTGATGGCAACCACGATGGTGTTTGATCACTACAACAGATAGATACATTAAGAATACAATGACACCATGTTACTCTCCCCATTCTTTGACACCATTCTTTTCCTTTATTCAAACACCATGTCACTCTCCCCCTTTGACATCAAGGGCAAAGGGTGGATAAAAACCAACACAAGGTTTTTCTCCTCATGTAGAAGGAAGTGTTCTGCAGATCTGATGTACACTGAAGTGACCAAGCTCCCCCTGAGCTCATGCTGAATCTTCAAACATATTTTTCAATGAAGTACATGACTCTATGATCTTCCTATCACCAAAAGACTCATACTTACATCAAATATCCAACCAAGTGGATTTACATATGAGACTCAAATACCCAACCAAGTGGGTTTACAAATTTTGACAAGTCCTTACATGACTGAATACTACAATTTTACATCATGGGTCTCAACATGACCTTTTCATCAAATTACAAATATGACTTTTCATGACCACTACCAAAAAGACCTCAAGAAAGAGATCACATTTCATAATCATCATAATGCCAACAATGCATTATACTTAGCAAGGCTAATGCTCCCCCTGAAAATGTGCATCCAAAACATCCTTTCCATATGGCCAAGGCTCCTCCTTAACTTGTGCAACCTGAACACCTTCAACAGCAAATCATCAAGGCATATTCATCCAATATCAGAGAATGAAACAGAAATATAAGAGCTGAAACATCACCAGAGACTTCAAACAGCATTAGAAATACCAAACACCAATACAGATTGTACTGAAGACATGCTGACCCAGACAAATTCTCAGCAACCACACATATGTAGTTTTTTGTGTATTAACTCGCGTATATACGCGACTGTATTTAAGGAAATCTGTGTATACAAATTAATCTTCAGAGTTTTAATCAAATCTTATTCTTGGCATAGCAGAGACTACTCCAAACTTCTGTCTGAGAAATTGTTTCTTGCTAAACCAATTGTTTGCTGAACCCAGATTCCTAATCGGGACTCGATAAAGAAAGCACCACTACTAGTTCCTTTTCAATCATCAACCTATGACCGGGTCTATGTTTCCATCATCATCATAGTGTCTTTCTGTTGACATCAACTATCAACTCAATCTCTTGTCTTCATTTCTTCTTTTTAGAAACATATGTGTGTATCATCATGAAATATAGCACGAGCAAACACCATAGCCTTGTATCATTAAATATCTGAGAGAAGAAAGATAAGACAATGTATCCATGACTTCAAGTGTCATCCA